>OX346241.1:7205000-7805000 GCA_947049295.1 Ligdia adustata
TTGATTTGAATTAATAACTTTTTTTTTTGGGTTTTGAAAGTCCCATTTAAAGATTTTATTTAATTCTAATTTTTAATCTTCACCTAAGTTATTTACAATTAAGACATTTAAACGACTTGCGACAACTTGAAGAATTCACCAGGTTTGGTGACCTTGCAAAAAATATACCATGCTAAAAACCAAAAATGTCGAAATTAAACATTTAGAAAGTGTCGATTTCGACGTTTTTGGCCATTTTTATTATTTTTCTTACAAAAGCTAAAAATATTTTCAACGATATCGCATCGCGTTTCTGTGCATTAATTTATTACCATACAATATACAACGTGTAACAGAAAGGTGTGACAATACTTAAGAATGTTAGTCTACCTATCAAAGTGAACCCATTGTGGAAGAAAATTTTGCAAAATTCGAGAAAAAAATATTAGTTTCTCCATACAAAAATTGGTCACGTGATCGGTTAAGTTGTATGGAGGCCGCAATTATTTTTACTCAAATTTTGCAAAATGTTGTTCTACTGTGGGTTCACTTTGATGTGTAGACTAACACCACTAAGTCTGGTCACACCTTTATGTTACACCTTGTATAATAACATCATGCGATGTACTGAGTACTATATTTTTTGAAGTTGTAATACGCGGTTAAGTAGACGTGGCCTTAAAGCAAAGCAATAGTTTAACCGATTGATTAATCACAAGAGCGAGAAGCTCGCAAGCTTGCAAGGGCAAGACAATAAAGGAAATGAAGTTTGTACATATGTAGGTATATGTAACAATCCTGCGCTAATCACCCGTTAAAAGGGAATATTTGGTATAAATGATTGCTATGCTCCCACCGCACTGCTGTCTTCTAAGGAGACCACGTTCTTGGCAACTTCCGCTGAGGCTGCGTGATCGAATCTGGAAACAAATAGGATTTGTTAAAATCTCTTATGGGTTCTTTATTTCACTCAACTAACTAATATAGTTTAGTTTTAGTATTGGCATTGAGCAACCATCCTCGTAATGATGATTCAGTGTTCATTTTACAAAGTCCAATACTTCCTGCGTATACCTACCTAAATACGTATGCTATAAAATTGGCTTTTTTGCGCCGTTTTTTATAAAAATTGGTAAGTTTGCAACACCGCGCGCCGCCATGCGACTTGTGATTTTCAATTTTTAATATGGATTCTAAATAATATGAAAAGGAAAGATCAAATAGATACTTAAAGTCGCAACAGTTCACAGAACTACAGGTTCACACTATATGTTACATGTGAACTAGTATTTTTATATTGATTGAAGTTTCTAGTGAAGTACCTTTTCTTGTTATGTCGTTTCTTATGATGTTTTCCCTTCTTCTTGTGTTGACGTTTCTTGTGTTTCTTCTCTTCGGAGGCATCGCCGGCGGCGTGTGAGCTCTTCCGGCGGGTCTCTACTGGCGCCATGTAGGTCTGGACTGGCTCCTGAGCGGGGGAAATACAAAAGAGTTTAAACGAAGCTAAATTAATATGGTTTAAAAAGACGGGTTTTCACGCGTAGGTACCTGATTGTTGTTTATGTGACGGGTGAGGATTCAGTGAGCTATGCGTGCTGGGGCGTTCCTGGGGGAACCCAGCATGTCTCTAGCAGCGTGGAACTCGAAGGCAAACCGACGGAGCAGTACTGTCTAACAACCCCCTCGCCCCAGCAGCCGACGATGACATCGCGCGAGCGGCGAGCGGCCAAGCGCTGTGCGAGACGTGTCATCGTTGAACACACGTACGCGTGAAAGCCCGTCTTGTTATCAAACACGCGTTAGTTTTCTAAATGAAGTCAAATTAAGTTATATAGATTTGCACTGGCTTCTGAGCCGGGAAACAGGAGGCCGTGTTCCTACCAACTCCCTTTATCCTGTTTGTCTCCATTTATATCGCAGGGAATAGAAATAATCCTATCTGTCCCCTTATCGGCCAATGAGAGACAGAATTGATGTTTTCCACTACTTGAAATAAGGTGAGGTGTTCAACAGTGAACCACAAAAAAGTTAAACATTCGAAACTCAACTCATTTTGAATAAAATACAGTTTATTTTTGAATAACAGACACACAGTCTATCTGACTTTTAAAGTGAATTTTCATTTTAGACCTTATTGTTACAGGATTGAGTTTATTTCAGCTTTTTAAAAAAAATGGGAAATGGTTCACTCTGTCCACCAGATTGGACTCAGTGAACCGGGGGTTAGGTCAACAGTGAACCGGTATGTACACAGTGAATCATCCCATTGATTCACGATGAAGGATGGTCTTAAATCATAGAAGAAAACTCAAAGAAGTCAATTGAAATATTTATTAGTGATCATCTTAAGTATTAAAGTCTTTTGGTTTACAGAGATCCATCATTCTACCAACTTATTACAATTCGGTCTAGCCTGTGGGATATAGTATTTATAATTACATCAGTCTAGCGTATGGCTTTCAGTATTCGTATCTAAATCAACTTAATTCTATTCAGTCTAGCCTTTGTCAATATCCTACACTAAATCAACGAACTAATCAGACTAGCTTTAGGTAGGTATAGTTACTTGCAGTATCAATAAATAAATGAACTTTTTTCATATTAATCAACAATCGGTTTTAGTACTATAAAATTAAAAAGGAAAGTTCAAAAGTGATAGGTTTACTGGAAATTTAAACGTTGCAGTTCGGCGACTACTGCCTTCTACTTTGGGGTCCATTAATATATATTTGATATCATTTTTTGTAACCATTGCCATATCTGGTTCCACGGGCTCAGCAAAACTGTGATACATTTTACTTTTTAATTTCAAATAAGAAACGGAATAATCAAAATCGTCTTCGGAAAACTCTTCTAAAATTTTCGCGACATAATAGCATTTATTCTTTTTTATCTCTGATTCAAGCAGAATTATAACAAAATCTCCAGATTTTGGGATTCTAGATAGAGGTGGAAAGTCTTCGGTCAATATAATATCATCATCTTCACTATCACTTATGAACTGGGTCCCACCAGACGAAGATCCACTTGCGTTAAAAGAGTCTTCTGCGCTAGAATCATCATCCATGATTAAAGTGCTTTTTTTCTTAGATTTCTTGTTTTCCTTAAATAGATCTCCTGTCTTCACTTTTTTCGCTTTAACTTTGTCTTTCTTTTTCCTTGTCGCTATTAAATCCTTCTCAGGAGTATCAGTGGCTATCATGCTTCTTCCCAAGGGTCTGTTCCGTTTCTTTATTTTCCTAGGGCCGGCTTTCAGAGGTGGTCTAAAATTTTGTGGCGAAATAAAACTGTTTACGAATTTAGAAGTGGAAGCTTGCTGTTGTTGAGGTATCTCATCAAAGTTTACAGTGGTCAGGTTATGAACTTCTTGTGATAGTTCTACTTGTGGTGAGTTAAAGTTATCGGATCGAATTTGCTGAGATGGCTCTTCCACTAAAATAGAAGGAGAGTTAGGGGGAGTACGATGTGAATCAGGTTTCTTTATTTCAATCTCTGCATCTGTTTCATCAATGTCTTGTCCCGGTTCTGGTCTATCTGTCACAGTGCTCGGTACAAAATCCTCTTCTGTAAATACCGATTCATTATATGGATAAATACCGCATTTTCTAAATGCATTAGTAATGTTTATTGGAGTCATAGCTTTAAGATAGGCCTCTCCAGCGCATTCAGCTACGTGGTAGATGGTTACTGTTTGTCCAGGGTTCCGAAGTAGCCACGAATCTACAGCAGAGTTGTAATAGGTTCTAAATGGACCATTTAATCCCACATCTAACGGTTGTAGTTTTCCTGTTGTGTGAGGAGGCAGCGTCTGTAATGTTACACCGGAAGACTTAGCTAAATTCAATGCTCCTAATGACAAATGGCTCTCGTGATTGTCAAGTATCAAAAGGGCCGGATTGTCTATTGATGCGGAGGTGTGTTTTATAAAATGCTTCATGACGTCTACAAAGATCTCGGCATTCATCCATCCGGTTGATGCAGCTAAGCCAAGGGTCCCCGAAGGAGCGCCATGAAGCATGTGTGTTTTAAATTTCTTTCGCGGGAAGACCATTGCTGGTGGTAAAGCTTGACCAGAAGCTGAAACAATGCAGCATGTTGTGACTAATATGCCTCTTTCGCCGCTAATAACTTTTGAGACGTTGCTACCTCTACTAGCTAGAACCTTTTGCGGGCGTTGTACCGTTGTAGTGGCGGTCTCGTCCAAATTATAAACACGAGTTCCGTTGCCGAAATTAGGCGACCGTTGCATTGCTTCTTTTAAGTTTTTGAAAAATGATTCAACATTTATCTTATTGAACGCCGAAGCTCGCGCTAAGCTGCATGGTTCAGGTTTTTTTAGACTTAAGTCTTGGTGCTTTCTTCGGAATGACCTCAACCATTCCTTTCCCGCCATTTTTTTGTCTTCCCATGACGGAGGAACTTTAATTTCATTAATTATAGCCATTTGATATGCTACACGTCGTGTTTCTTTACATGTAAGGCCATAAAATTTGCTCGAGCAATCAAGTATGTACTTCTTTAATTCATTTTCTTGGTACGCGTTAAACACAGCATTTGCTTCATAGTTTGGAACTAAATTAATAGTTTCATCAACCTCAAATTTTTTAAAATATCTTCTTAAAGTTGGGTAAGCTAAACCGCATTCTTTTGCAGCTGTTCGAATGGACTGTCCATTTTTTACCAGCATAATAGCCCGTAGCATGTCTTCTTTGGTATGGTTACCAATTTTTCGATTTTCAGTTTTGATTCGCCCCATTCTGAAGCAATAGTAACGTAAAAGACTTAACATAATCAACAGTGCATAAAAATATATTTTAATAAATTTATGAAAGATAAATAAGTCTAATACTTGATTTAAAATGAAAAATAAGTACGAACATAACATTGCAATACGAAGGTGGTACACAGTGAACCGGTTCACTGTTCAAGCTACCTCCGTGGTTCACTGTGTACTACATCCACCATGCGATATTTTAGGTAATGTAAAAAAAAAACGGAAAGATTTAGAGTAGATACAGTATTCGTAAACGGTAAACAGACAGTCACAACAGAGGTAGAAAAAAATTGACTCTGAAAGTAATTACCTAGTCGTAATGAGCGAAAAAAATAGGACTCACATTTCATTTTGTTTTTTCGTACAAAATCGCGACACGTTCCACTGCGCGGGCGTCTATGGCTCTGGATCGCTCGCGACTGGGGACCGGGCGGGGAGGTCAAAGTTAAGCATTCTCGCGCTCGTTGCACGAGCTGGCAACGTCGCGCTTACAAAGTTAAGATGATTGGTTCACTGAGTACCACTGGCTCACTGTTGAACACCTCACCCTATATGAGGCCAGTTTGGGAATAAATCATCTCGACGATGTCCTCTCGCCACCTTCTCTGTCGTCTCCTCGCCCCGTCGGGATAACTCTGTGTCATCCTGGATAGTTTGTACTACAGAAATTAATGGCGTAAAGTAAGACTTACCATCGGATGATGTTCAGCCTCTTTCAACACTTTTTGCTGTTAAATAAAAGTTAATTTACGTGAAAAATATTTGTATTGGGATGTCTGACTGCTTTAAAGTTGGTTAAGATACCCGTCTATGTTTAATAGTGCAAGTAAGTGAAGAGCTTGGGGAGCTCTATGCTTGACTAACGAAAACCCTCTAAAAAGAAAATGTTAGAAAGGATTCGAGTTAATTCTCGAATTTGATTCAAAATAGATACCTACCTACTACGAAAAACTACTTGGCTACTTTCTTTTACAACCCTACTACGCAACACCCAACATCATGGGTGTTATAATAAAATTATGATGTATAATAAATTACCAATGACTATCACTAATTTATCTTACTCTGATGTCATGAAAAAAAGCAAAGCATTTTTATTGTTCATGCTTTTTACACGCTAAATGAGTTTACTACAATGAAAATAAATGCAAAATCTTTTTTTTGTATTGATCCTTAACTTTAAACATCCAGCATATCTTTTGACTTAGGTTAATATTCGATAATATGTTTTTATTATAACTATTTATGTAACAATAATAATTAATGTAATTGACATACCTTATATAACAGACTTGTTATACTTTAGGTGAATAAATATCTGAATCTGACAGTTAGTAGTGAAAATACGCAAAAATTCCGCCACTATGTCATGTTTTAACGACTTTCCAAAAAAGGAGACTGTACTCAGTTCGACGGTTTTGTGTGTTTGTTACCTGTTGTCCTTGTGTTTGTTACCGCTGCAGCGCTGGATCGCTTGGAAAATATATTTTTTTGTTTGTAAATGTGTACTAAAGAGGTCCCATTTTAATTTTACAAAAATTGGTTCTGTGGTTTTATATTTAAATCCTGAAAATTTTCCATCGGCGTCAGCTGGTGGTCACTTATTTGATAATTATTTTTAACCTGAGATCAGATCTCAATTATTAACCTATATCTCTGAGAAATGAGGCAACAAACAAAAAAAAATACAATCTAATTGAATACCTCCTCTTCTTGGGAGACGGTAGAAAGGAACTATTGAATGAATGAATGAATGATTTATTTGTAACAAACAAACAAACGAAAAAAACATAAGAACCCATAGTAACAATTAAAGCTAGTGTACATTTTTGTATAGCGTTTTTCACAACTGGGTCCCAACTCAGCTGCAGGCTAGTTTATATACAGCAGCCAGCGCTGGTCTTCCGCAGAGACCGAGGACCCCACGCACGAATATGACAGTATACGCGCAAAAGTGTAGCGGTAGTGTGCAAGACGTTTGTCGAGTAAGTGTTATAATTACCTTAGGCGAGCCGGAGCGTCGCAGCACGCTGTTGCTGGCGTCGCTGAAGTATCCATTGAGATTGTTATCCTCTACGAACAGCGGGATGTCTGTGGTGGACTCCGATGTATGTAAATACTTGCTGCCTCGGTTGCGTACTGAAAACCTGAAACAAATAGTGATTTTACAATACTTATAAGAGCGATTAATAAATAATACGACCGACAGAATTCTAACCAAATTAGGCTGGGGCGAGGAAGTGTCCCTTCTATACGTTGTATTATTATATTATATGTATGTTCTGCTTGTATCCTGCTAACGCACTTTTAGGTTTTATATAAAACCTTAGTGTGGTTAATAGTGCCTTTAACACTTGCAAAAATAAGTTATACAAAAATTTATTATTATTTTGTAAGCATACAGTTATAACAAATATTACACATATGTTATCTTTAAAAAAATGTTTTATTTAAAATGGTACATGAATATGATAGAAATCGTTCTAGTAGTTTTTTTTAATTGAAATAACTGATGAAACTTTATACGCGTTGCAGAATTAAATTCGGTTCTCACTAGTCAAGAGTTTAACCCCTGACGCAAAAACGACTGGTGTTATAAGTTTCACGTGTCTGTCTGTGTGTGTGTGACATCGAAGCTCTCAAACGGATGGACCTATTTTATTTTGATTGTTTTGTTTGATAGGTGTATTAGTCGGGAGTGTTCTTAGCTATATTTGATGACAAGCAGTCCAAGATGGTTGCCGCCACAAAATGGTAAAGTAATTTTTTTTCACAATTTCCTCAATATGAGTATTAAATGAAAGGGCTTGACTAGTAGAATACACTGTGATATTTTCATATTCAAGATTTTTGCTACATCAAATGATGATGTTTTTAAATTTTCCTTATCTTTAATTTTCTACTACCTATTACCGTTTATAATGCTCCTGGTCATCGCTTGGTTTTTTGGGTTTCCTGCGTTCTTTCCCGTCGCTGCTGCTGGCCTTGTTTCGCTTGTGCGGGGTCTCGTCTTCTGTGACATCCCTGGGTAAAAAAAAACAACAGTAACATTTTAGGCAGCCCTAAGACGAATATTTAATATTCACCTCGATAGCAGGCTAAACTTACTAAACTAACCTAATTTGACAGTTCTATAATTGTCTCCTCTCTTTTTGTTTCTAAAAATGTGAAAAGAGTTAATATTATTTTTAGTTTAGTCAGTGTGACTGGACGGATTAGTGTGATTGACGAATATTAAGACTATAGGCTTCTTTACGATTTTTTTTGCTTTAGATTTACCAGGCGTGTGGCACATGGCGATGAGCTTAGTTTATCGGCACTAATGAAGGGAGTTCTAGACAAAAAAATATATAATCGATAGTAAATGGGCCATTCCCGTTCGGAGCACGTGTTGAAACGATGAGTTTATTCTCGGATCCAGTATGATCTGAATGTCGCATGCACTGATTTGTATTATACAAGTACGCTGGACTTCATATTGTCAAAGTGACAATGAATACATTAGCTGTGGTCCATGTTGTCGCTGACGTGTGCGTGCGCGTGCAGTGTCAGTACATGGAACTAATGTCAGTGATGGGAGACATGACAAGTGTAGTTCACAACACTCACACCACCCGCTACAAATATACATAAAAACAGGTGTCATTTCTTTGTGATTTCAATTAATTAATCAATCAAGTATTTATTGACACTTAAATTTTTATACAAAATATAGAGCATAGCCTCTGGTTCTCCATACACTAGTCGAAAGACTGTTGCAGAAACCAGCGTCTTCTCATAATATGTGTGACATTTGTGTATTCATTTAGTTCATATAACACATACCTGTGGCTGCATGACATCCTCGACATGAAAGTCTGTCAGTGTGAAACTTTATTTGTTTATTATGTTATGTGCCTTTACCCTTTGTCCTGGGCGTCTCCCGGCGGCTGCACCTTGTCGCTCATCCTCTGCACCACAGTCTCTATATCCCTCATGCGGCTACCGATGGCGTCAACTAAAGCCTGCAGGTTGGAAGGCTTCTCCGCTGAGCTCTTGTGTTCTATGTCCTGCTGGTTGTTTGAGTTGTCCTGGAATTACAGATTGTTTAAAGCTTTGGTGCTTGGATCAGCAAGGAGTTGGCGATGAGGTCGCAAGTTTGAGACATAATACAAAACATTATCTGCCTTATCAGTTGATCAGCTGGGAAGCTGGGAATTACTAATAGATATACTTTTACAAGTCAATAATAAAATCAATCACCGGAGAGTTTTTGATAAATTTTGGAAGATTATTCTGACATTAAAATATTTTTCCAAATACCTAGGTTCGAAATTGGGTAAGACACTTTTTTAAATAATTTTAAAATAACTTCTACTTAATTTGAAATCTGTAAATATTAATAAAATATTTCTCTCTCGTCTATGACCCAAATTACGCCCATCGAATTTACGTTGGCTGTCTCTTGTTTCTAAGTTATGATTTATCTTACCTTAGTGCTATCGGTCTCCAAGCCTGGATCGTGCTCGTTCCACTGGTTCTGCGGTATTTCGGTCCAAGGTAGTTGTCGCGGCTACAAAATTATAAAAAAATATGATTTTTTCAACAAATTAATATAACTTATTTCTTGGTTTCGACGCCCCCTCGTCCCGCACTTGTGCGCACTAATAACACTCTCATATATTTATATATATTTTACCTTTTCCGTTTTAGAAAACCCGTAGTATCTTTCGTCTGAAGCGGCTTGCATGTGCTGAAAGTCATTAAATAAATCTTTTATTAATTGTTTTTAATTTTAAGGATTATGGTGTAGGTAAGTGGCCATAGCTGCATTTATGACACACGGTGCATTTGTGTGACCTCAATAATGAAATCATTTATTGCTGAAACATGGACAAAACATACGTATAGGTAAATCTTAAATAACAATAAAGATATGGTGCTGTTAATGTTACTTAAAACCCATCGCAGTAGTGTGGTGGAACGGAGCATGCAGCCGATTTATTTTATTTTAAAGTTTTCTCATTTAAATAGTCGGGTAAATTATAATTTAAAACTCTATACTGGTGTCGCAGAATTGTTGTAACATAAATGTTGATAAATACAAAGACCTCGAGATTTCGCGAAACTGGTTAGTGGTTGCTTGTTTGTAAACTGAGAATTTTAGTGAGAAAAATAACTAAAGTATGGTGCACTAAGGTACATACTCGTAAAACCTTTATTTTTACTGATTATATATTATCTTATCTATTCGATTGTTAAACTTTAGTTGCAGGCAATAAAGACCGCACATCTAAAATGTCTGAATCAACAAATTCACGCATTTTATGATCCTTTATTATATTAAGCATTGTATTGATTTCCATGAAAGAATCTTTTATATTAGTTTTACGTGAGCTTTTAGCAGCGAAATTTTTAATAACTGGAAAACTGACGACTTCTTTGGAAGCACTTTCTTCTATGTTGTATAACTTATGTGATGCCGCTGTAATGTATTTGTCACCTTTTTTATCATTCTTTGTTATTTTTTGTTTGTTTATATCTTCAAGTGAGTTTAGATCTTTTGTAACGTGAACAGAAGTGTTGTTTTCTGTGCTTTGGTTATCCTGTATTGAATCATCTAAACCATTATCAATTTCCTCTATGACGTCTTCCTCGTTGCTTTTAGGGTTTAGTGCTAATTTGTCCAAATCTTTATTATCATCTTTGACAATGTTCAAATTACTGCTATCATGTATGAATTTGTAAAAAGTATTGTCTTTAGCGTTATTGGGAATATTGGTAATGTCTTCCGTATTATTGTCAATATTACTTTTAACATTCACTATGATACTATCTAAATTATTCCTGTACTCTTCAATCACACGATTCAAATCGCTATGGTTGTCGTCTTTTGTGTCATCCAAATAGTCGTTGTCTTTTTCGATATCTTGCTGATAAAGTTTTGAACTGTTGCTATAATCTCGTACATTATCGTTGATATATATGGTGTCGTGTGCGGTTCTTTTATTATTCTCAGTGACTTGATCAGAGATATTGTAATTTTTCTGCTCGTCATTATCAGTGTCATCAATATTGCAACTGTCGTTTTTAATATCATCCAAACTATTATTTTCTTGTACGTCCTCTAGCTGAAATGGTAATTAAAATAACTTAATATGTACTCACCTGTTTGTGATGTGGACAGTCTGCATCCAAATTTTCTCCTTAAAACTGTTCTATATTCTAAATTGCTTTTTCGGTTAAGAATATATTACACATTAAAATAGTTATGTTAATTAAAAACGAAGCATTAAATTACTACAACACGCAATAAGACGCACTTTTTTAAATTATAATAATGTCAACAAATGAAAAGCACGCGAACCTTAATTCCCGCACCAACGAAATCTAGAGAGGTTTGCAACCGGCAAGCTAACGCGTTCTTGTTAATATTACTTGTACCTAACCTTATTAACCTGTTAACTGGGGAGTTCTCGTTCAAATTATGCAACATGTACCGGGCGCGTATTGTTCCGCTAGGACATGTCAATACGTCACGCCCGGAGACCGTCATTTCATATTTATATATTTTAATTTCATGTAAGCATTTAATTAAAATAGATAAATAAAATAAGTGTAAGTATGTACCTGTCACTGGTCACACAAAACACGTCTTTGAGAGTCTGTGAGTGATTCACAATAGAGAAATTGTTCTGTTTCTCTGCGTATAGAATCAGAACAATTCATCAATCAATTCATGTCTAGACACGCATGGATGACGTAATATCATAGTTGATCGGAAATATATGTCCCTTCCGTTCCAGGGCGCACATTAATTTTTGAGGACGTGTTCATATGTCCTACCCGTAATCGATATTGTTTACGCCTGTAGCATGTATACGTCTTGTCCGGTTAACAAGCTAATATTAGTAAATGATTTTGTTACGAGTTTTGTTCTTGTTTCTCAATGCTATCGCCAAATTCAACATTTAATTTAATGAATTGAATGATGACTATTACCGAACAAGTTACCTTATCTGTAGTAGCAACAAGATTGTCCACGTCAACTCCGTCGAGGTCCAGATGGTTTCGGCTTTCTTTTTCTTCTTCGAAGTAGTTATTATTTGCCCTCAGCATTTCCTTGTGTAACCTTTTATTTCTAGAATAATTTTATGAGTTAGTATTAAAATATTAGGTCATTACATATGAAATTGGCGTTTTGTAAGGGAGGAACATAAAGTCTTTTTTTAATAATAATATATTAATTTAATCAAAGTATGTACCATTGCTATCTATGCACTTTTGCCATCTCATAGGTAGTTCATTGATCCCTTTACTAAAAAAACCATCAGGACGAGAATCAATAAAATCTTTGAAGGCGCTTTGGACTGCCCCATCGGAGTTGAATTTTTTCCCTTGCAAGAAGTTATCCAAATTTCGAAAATAATGGTAATCTGTTGGAGCCAGGTCCGGGGAGTACGGTGGATGTCTTAGACATTCCAATTGAAGCTCCTCTAATTTAGCAGCCGTCTGTTGTGCAGTGTGTGGTCTAGCGTTGTCCTGAAGCAGCAGTGGCCTAGAGCGATTGACCAACCTCGGTTGTTTAGCAGCTAGCTTTTCCAACATGGTTTGCAGTTGCTGACAATATATATCTGCTGTAGTCGTCTGGCTAGATTTAAGAAAGCTGTAGTGAACGACACCGGCTCTAGTCCACCAAACGCTCACAAGTAACTTTTTTTGAGTCAATTTTCGCTTGGGGCAGGGTTTGGCTGGTTCGCCAGGATTCAGCCATTGCGATGAGCGTTTCCGAATCGTACAGGATCCACTTTTCATCACAGGTAATGATCCGATTTAAAATCCCTTCATTATTGTGCCGGTTGAGTAATGTAACGCAGCAGTTGATGCGCGTTTGTCGGTTTGCTGCACTCAATTCATGAGGTACCCACCTTTCAAGCTTTTTCACCTTTCCAATTTGCTTCAAGTGGATTAAAACAGTTTTATCACTAACACCGCAGCCTGCAGCTAACTCGGACGTGGTTTGCGATGGATCTGCTTCCACAATAGCTTTCAATTCTTCATTAGCAACTTTAGTCTCCGTCGAAATTTCCAGAACGAAAACGTTGGAACCAAAAACGCACTGTGTTTTCTTTTGCGACACTGCCGCCATACACATCATTAATCCTTCGAGCCGTTTCTGCAGCACTGGTACCACGGTGGAACTTGTACTCGTAAAGAACGCCATATTTCAAGTTTTCCATTTTGTAAACTGCGTGACGCAAAGAAAAAACCAAACGAGGACAAAACAAATGAATTACGGTTTTCGAAATACAAATTTATGAATAAATAGCTGTATAAATTTGAAATTGGAATCCCTAACCAAAGAAGAGATATTTGAGATCAAAGTGGCCAGTACGACAAAACGCCAATTTCATATGTAAGGACCTAATAGAAAGGCTGTCTTGAAAGTCGTTTTTATTGAACAAGTAATATGTATATTAAATTATCTAAGAACTGAATCTGAATTTTCTCGTATGTTATTTTTATAAATTTTGGTTGATTATTTTGAATGTTTGGCTTACCTAGGTTCACCCATGACTTCGAGTGGTTTGAGCTTCGAATCTGGTTTGGTTGACAGAGCGATCTGCTTGCAAAAAACATTTTTGATTAAACTATGCACAATATTATATTCAGTAATTATTAGCTCCTCTACTGAAACTTCTTAACTTGAAACTTATTCCTAACAGCTTTAATTTTTTTTGTATATAGTAAAATCTTGTACGTCATCTATCTCTATTTTCATTTCATAATGACTGCAGATAGTGATTATGAGCGCATGGTGCAAACTTTAAAAAAATGTGCTTTCAAAGTAAAAGAGAATCAATTTTAAGACTTGATTTTGGTTTTTTCTGGTCTGAGACATCTACTCGTAACTTGATTTCATTCTTATCTGTCCGTGGGATTTTCAATTCGGGGAAAAACGAAACTCAAATTTCAAGTTGTCACCATTTGGGGACAGAGCCGCGAAAACAAATAGGTATAGACCTATTTGTCATTATTTCGACCATATACTAGTAACATCCTTTGATGATGATATCATCCACATACCACAATATCTGGTTGTGGCAGCGATGGTACAGCGCGTTGAACCGGAGCGTGGTTGTAGTCAGGGTCTTCAGTCGTGACCTTGGAGGATCTCAGCATCTTCTCCCGAGTCCCTTCCGCATCTGATTCCGTCAGCTCGTATACTGGACCTTGTTCTGGTAATCTAGAACGATACGCCGATGGGTTAAGTCTTTGTAATTAATTACATACAAAGTCACGTTTATTTCACTTTTATTGGCTGGACTACTACTACAAGTCGGATCTATTTGGGCACCAGGTAAGACATTGTCACCTAGTTGCAAAGTATCAAAAATGTTTTGTAACATTGGAAGCTCAGAAGTTTAAACTACTGAGCTTTTATATATTCTTACAAAAGTGTTACTTTGTTGACTGCTAGTTAAAAAAAGAACTGCAAATTATGTTGCATACTTGGATGCAAAGCTTCCTTCTCCTGGAGGTGGTTTCTTCATCTTGTACATGTGACTCCAGGGTGCTGCTGGGAGCGTCTCCCACGGCTGGCCGAGCACGCGAGTCCATACTTCTCCCCGAACTACTACTAGACATCTGCAAACATCAGTGAAGTTAAACAAAAATGGTAGTGTCATACAAAAAAGACGACATGAGAGCCAGAAAATAATATCTGCTGTTAATCTTAACTTGTAGTACCTACGTCTTCCTCAGACATGTGTATTTACAGCTGAAAGTATTTTGGCGGAAGTGGCATAAAACTGCCTAAAATTGTTATTTTAATATACGATAAAGATTTTTTTTCAAACTTAAAAAGACTGATTGATGTCTTGAATTTTAGTTCATAAGTTTTTATTGTATGTTCGGAATAGACAAACCGTTGATACTACCAGTATATACATTTTAACCTAAGATCTTGTATCTACAGTTAAACAATAAATACTTTTCCATATCTATAATTTAATTTTTTAAATCTCCATTTCTAATATCGTAGATTTAATTACATCAGGTAGTTTCCAAAATATGTTGGTCATTGTTGTGTGAGTAACCTGGTGTTCCTGTCTTACCTATCCGTGATATTACAAACTGGTAAGCAGTTGTGTGTCTCCATCGCTTACCTGAGTCTAGTGCAGCAGAAAGGGAACTGCATGTTCGTATCTTCCACCACTTCTTCGCATTCTATAGCTGACTCTGGTGCTTCTACTCTCTTGCAACTGTTGGGAGTGAATTAAATAATTTTTAGTCAATGGCAGAATTATAACTAACGGACTTCATAATAGAAGTTCCTTTTATTTATAAAGTTCGTTTTAAATGAAGTAAGTCGGAACATTTTACTTCCTGTAGGTGTAATCCTCGATTTTTCAGGAACGTCTGTACCGAGTTGGAAAAAATGTTTTTGTGGCATGGGTTTATTTCACTAGTGGCACTGTTAGAAGATTAGTGCTGTCAAAAGAAGTATCAAAATAAAAATTATAAATAATGAAAATATAGCGATCAAAAGGACTAGGCAAACGTCACGGCTACACCTACGTAAGAGTATGAAATAGTATGAGGCAGGTAAAATTGTACTTATGGGGAGCTCTCAATATTGACCCCGATTCGGGAAGGCTAAACTTACTAAACTAACCTAATTGCACCTAATTTTTGTTTCCACAAGTGAGAATAGGGTGGATACAATTTTAGAAAGTTTTAGTTTAGCTAGTGTGATTGGCCGAATTGGGGTTGTTATATTATAATTATCATTATAATAGTTCCCAAAACAACGAAAACGCTGTACGTACCCTACGGTATAAATAGCCAGGCTTCTTCCCCCGGGCTGACAACGGTGTCTGGTGCAGGAGTACGCATCCGCCCACTCCGTGTACGCAGCGTGTTGGTGCGATGTGCGAGGGTCTGTACAATCTGAGAACAAGTGGTTAAAAGAGATTTTAATTTTGAATCTCTTGTACTTATATTTTTTGATGCGCTTTACTGTTGTTGCATTGGGTAGCCAGTCTTGGAGGGTAGCGGGATCCGAGGCTAGATCCGTGCACCGCTGGCCAACAACTTGCATGATATGAAAAAAAATAAAAATAGAACTAAGGTAGTACAGCGGTTGCACTCCTTTCCACTTTAAGGGCACCTTACGAACATACGGGGGCTGCACTCTAAAATTGTATCGGTCCACCACCACCTGGAGACCGAAAAACCAAACCTTTTTTCGTTACGGAGACACAGATCGGATGTCCGTCTGATGTGGCGTACCTATCATGCCCGGGTTACACTCTTGAGCACAATTTTAAATCCCGCGCTGGAGTGTGCTTGTACGCCCGTGACGATATCTGCTGCCGGCGTCTCCGTCACTTGGAAGACCGTAGATTCTCTTTGCTATGGGTTCTGGTGGACACAGGTTTAGAGAAAATACTCTACGCTTGTGCCTACCGTTCGCACAGCGGAGACAACCAGACTCACGGAATATCTCAGTGAGGCTGCAGATGTGGCTCAACTAACGTACCCAACAGCCCAGCTAGTGTTACTGGGGCTGATTTTAATGCCCATAATCAAGAGTGGTTACACCCATACCGGGACACTAACCATGCTGAGAGAGAGACGCGAAAACTCGCTTTAGCGTTAAACCTCACTCAGCTGGTTCAAGGCGCTACTCGGGTACCTCACGTTGAATCGCACACACCTTACTGTTTGGACCTTCTGCTGACAATCGATCCAGACCGTTATTCGGTTTCGGTTTCATTACCGTTAGGCGAGTCCGACCACTGTCTGGTGAAATCTGTATCTGTCTATTCGCCGCCCGATCCCTGCCCTAGTGGTACCCGGCGGAAGTGGCAATACAAGTCAGCAGATTGGGATAAGATGCGGTCATTCTATGCGTCTTATTCCTGGCAGTCTATGTGCTTTTCTTCCTCTGATGCTTCAGCTTGCGCAGATGCGGTGACAGATGTGCTGCGTTTTGGGTATGGAATATTTCATCCCTCTTATGGATGTGCCTCTGTGTAGCAAAGCTCGCCCATGGTATAGTCCTAAATGTAGAAGCACTGAGTTGCTAAAACACGACGCTATCTTGACGTGAACAAAGCCAGTGGCCCTGACGGCATTCCGGCAATAGTTTTGAGGAACTGTGTGCCTGAGTTGTCTCCTGTGCTGACACGTCTCTTTCGGCTCTCTCTTGCGACTGGCCAAGTGCCGAAATCCTGTAAGCTTGCAAACGTGCAACCTGTGCCTAAAAAAGGTAGTCGTGCCGATCCTGGTACAGGCCCATTTCGGTCACCTGTCCTGAACCGCAGGCTCCTGCCGTATGTACGTATCCTCCTAGAAGCAAATGATCTTCTCAGTGACCGACAGTACGGGTTTTCGCCGAAATCGGTCTATTGGGGATCTTATAGTATACGCAACTATATCTGGAGTGAAACCATAGAGAAATACGGGGAAGCTCTTGCCGTTTCTCTCGACATTTTGAAGGCTTTTGACTGGCACGAAGGTCTTGTAAGCAAGCTTCCTATAAACGGCTTGCCCACTGGTTTTTGTGGATGGATATCAAACTTCTTGAGGGACCGGTCAATACGAGTGGTCATGCCGGAGTCCCTCAGGGTTCGGTGCTCTCAGCGACCCTTTTTTTGCTGCACTTCAGCGATCTGTTAAAATCAGGCATCTTTGGGTACACAGACGACAGCACGGTCGTTGAGAGTTACATTTCTTCCCCACGTGCCAGTGCGGCTGAAGTTCAGTTACTTAGAGAAGCTATGGTTAAGCGATTGAACTTGTCCCTCTGGGCAGTCTCTGATTGGGGCGATGCTAATCTGGTCTGGTCGGAACCGTTGCTCACTCTGTATAAAGCACAAGTTCGATCGTGTATGGAGTACTGCCAGCAAATACCAGCTTGAAGCGTTGGAGTCTGTCGAAAGGCGAGCTAAAAGCCTTATAGGTAACGATGCTCTGGCCAAAGTTAAACTTCAAATCGTCGAGCATCGTCGAAAAGTGGCTAGCCTATCGGTCTTTTATCGGATACATTTCGGGGAGTGTGCCTTGGAATTGCATTAACTGATCCCCCCATCTCCATTCTGCAATCGGACAAGTAGAGATACTGTAAGGCGCCACCGGTTCAGGGTAGAGGTTAAACGGACTCGCACAAAACGCAACGCATCTACATTTATTGTGCGAACTGCCAGGTTGTGGAATTCGCTGCCAAGTTCTCTATTTCCCGATAATCTCGGTCTCTTCAAATCGCGAGTGAATCGGTTTCTTCTAGGCATGCGCGCTACATCCTAGACCGCATCGTTACTTTACATCAGGTGAGTTGCGGTCAAGCGCAAGCCTATCGACTATAAAAAAAAATATGAACATAAATAAAACCCGATTAGGAATACTTTAGATCACTGTATTTGAACTTGTGAAATCGCGGGATGAAACCAGTAGGATAGTCTATGACTTCACCACTTCCACACCTCGCTTTATTATTTCTCTTTTTCTCAGATATGTCTTAAGATATTAAGGAAATAATAAGGTAAGATGTGTAGGTGGTGAGGAGGAGCTCCACCATAAAGACAAATATTTTCCGTTTCTTCACGCCGACATTAAAACGAAGCTGGAAAACTTAAACAACATCTTATTATAAATGGAATTCCGCAAAGTAACACCTGACTCCATTGTTCTTGTATGTGTAGGACCATTTCAGTGACCTTAAACGTACCATGAGCTTTACAATTTCTAAATTAAACATGGTGGGGATGCCCCCTAGGGCACCAAACATCTATGCATCATACATCAAACATCTATGCAAAATGTAAATTATACACTAGGCTGTAATTTACATTTTGCATAGATGTTTGTACTCGCGTCATAGTTTTCTACTCACTATTTGAAAAGGTATACTTCTCGAGAATTCCCATAAAAACTTCATCGAAATCGGCCAAGGGGCTTGATTTTCAAATTGATATAACTAAAAACTTCTACCGACGACTGCCGTAATGTTGGTATATTTTTTTTGAAAACAACTTGTTGAAAAAGTTTTTCAGTTCTCACGATTTTTTATTTAAAGATGAGTAAGCTGTTGTACTTACATTGACCTTTATAACTCTCCGTAGCTGGTCCACATTTCACAACCACCAGGATCGTTGAAAGCACCAGCACTCTCATGATGACCAGATCCAAGGAATCGACGGATTCTATGGAGAAGACTACTAGACCTTTAAGGTCTTCGCAACAGGTTTCAGTTACAGAACTACCAGTGCACCAGAAATTTCTCGTTTAGGTACTAGACATGACTTAGCGCTAATGTGAGAGAAAGTTGACTGAAGCGTATGTGTATTTTGAAAAAGTCTTGCTATGAGAACGGTGGTGCACTTGAAAAGAAAAGTGGCAGGAGATTAACGAACGATAACATTTTCGGTTTACATACTAATTCAATCTCCAAGTTCTTCAGGGCCTCCAAGTACCATACTCTTTTTGTAATGGATTTGAATTTTCTGCAAGATTTTACTTTCTACTACTGGCAGCAGAAAGACCCGCCCATTCAAATTATCTTAAATGGAATGACGTAAATGTTTGGATGGTAAGTCATCTGGCAATATTGTGGGCAACCTACGTTATATGAAAAAAAAAACTAATATTCATATTCGTAGTTAAGCAATTCGATACATTGACATACAAATATTTAGATTTTCCAGCTTTCAACCAATTTTGTCGGCGACTGGACATTGTATCTAACCCAAAACAAAGCGGTAAGTTTGCAAACAAATGCTCACTTTTATGGCATATCCGGCTTTTTGCTCCTGAAGGGTTTTTTTTCGTAACTTTTGAGTATTTCGTTCAGCGTTCAAGGTTTGGTGAAGATACTGATAAGCATAGAAGAGAAACGAAAACATCTTCATTTAAGAATAAGTCAAGTAAACTTTAATTAAGTGTCTAATTGATGGTATAGACTGCTTCCCATTATGTGTAGAGTTATTATTAATAGCTCACTGTTTGTCAGAAGTTTGACACCCTATGGTGACCCGATCCAAGGAATCCCAGGTTCTATGGAGATGAATACCAGACCTTAGACCACCTATTTTAACCCTCAACGCAAAACCGGCGGGATGTTATAAGTTTGACGTATCTCTCTGTGTATGTTACTGTCTGTGTCATAAATTTCCCATGGCATGATACTCGAGTCTACCCTGAGCTTATCGTCTGCACCAGCTATCTTCTGTATATCTTTCTGTCCGTTATACTTTGCTAAGGTCAGTGTGGTGTGGTGGGCTACGGTAGGTCTGGGAGTTAGTTAGCTTAGGCCGCTCATTCTTGGGCTAACGAGGACACAGTCTAGGTAAATGTTCATACATATTCTTCAATTGTTTCAATGCTGACTTCATAGTTCTATACAGTTGCTTGCAAAGGCTTTCAGAAGAAGGTACTTATGGAACAGCCATTTTTCTCGGTGACATCTGGAGTACACCTATACTTTTATGGGGAAGGATGAAGTGGCCTCCATTTTATCAAAGGAGTACTCCTACCGAGCGGGTGTTATGCTCGGGGACAGCTGTCCGATTATGTGTTGTCGGAGCTGGTATACGTGCGTGAAAGCTATGTAGATAACGCTTGCGTGATTCAGGTCTGGTGTATTAATTGGCCAGAGTATTGAGAAGTTCGTGAGATGTTGAGTGAGTGCGTCGCTTGTGGTGGCGGTAATGTTGGTTGATTGTTGATGGTTCTGTAGCTAGATGAGTGTTCTCTATTAGTTCGCTTTCATCTGGATAGGTGTCGCGCTCGCCACACTTTTTTGCAGATTTAATATAAAAATGTATCGCTGAATGTTTTGCTAAGCGCAAAGCCCGAGAACAACTGAACCGATTTTGCTAATTCTTTTTTTAGAATATTCCTCGAAGCACGAGGATGAATCTTACGGAGAGAAAAAAATAAAAAATTGCCTAAGTCCTAAAAAGTCTAAAATATAATACTTTTCTATACTCTCCCTTCTACTTCTCCCATACAATCGATTCGTAATTATACTTAAAAGACAATTTGACCTTGAATACCATACCATAAAGTTTAAGTGTTAGTGTTTTATATTAATGTCAATATTTGTAAATATTCATACGATGGTAAAATTACTCTTAAAGAATCGACTGTAGGCGGTACGAAGTTTGTCAGTGAGCTAGTAGGTTTATTAATAAAACCAAAAAAGCGAATGTCAGAAAAATAAAGATTTATTAGTTGGAAGAAAATTTTACAGTAAAATTAGTAAATAATAGCTTATCTTCTATGTTTTTCCAAATTTTGAATCATAAAGCCTTGAATGTCTAAATGGCCGGATCAGTTGAGAACGCCAATAGCTACGTTATTTGCAGTTTTGTTACTATTATTCTACGACAAACCAACTTGTACATTAGGTTCACAAAAATCAGTTTATTGTATGGGGATACGTTACCCTTTGGTAATTAATGGATTGGGGCATTTGGATTATCATATGAAACCAGTTGCTTGGAATTAAGTATAAAAGGGCCATTTAGAAAACCAGTTTCCAAACCACGGTCGAAGTGATAGAAACTGTTTGTTTTGAGTTGCAATTTGGAGATTAAAGTTGTTCTGTCTTCATAGCCGCTAATAAATAAGATAGGTAAAGGTAATGGGACTAAGGAAATAGGGAATTCATGTTGATTTAAGGTAAAGTAAGGATTGTGAATTAAGGTTGGCTTAAGGTAAGGTAAAGATTATGTGCATCCAAAGTTACAGAGCATATGGTTGACGACAGTCCTGGAGAGCATGTTCGCTCGAGCAGCGAATGTTTCCAGCTCGAAGGTGCCGAGAGCAGCCAGGTCGCGCGTCAGGTGCTTCAATGTCGGTTTATCTGTGGAGATAAGAGTTCATCTGGGTGACCTGTCAGTGTCTATTACCCATGGTAGAGACACTGACAGGCCAGTACAAGTACGCTGGACTTCAGTTTGTCAAAGTGATAATGTATACATTAGCTGTGGTCCATGTTGTCGCTGACGTGTGCGTGTGCGTGCAGTGTCAGTACATGGAACTAATGTTAGTGATGGGAGACATGACAATTTTAGTTCTCAGTACTTATGAGTACTGAGAACTAAAATCGACACAGGCGTTTCAAATCGACAAATTACAACTGTCTATTCTTAATGAACATTAAGTCTATTAAGTGCATGTCAGTGGTTAGGGTCTGTAAGGATACAGTTGAAGGAACACATGCTCTTTGATGAAAATAATTTATGTATATGGATTATTATGTATAAAAAACGCATTTTAGGTTGTCAATCGTCCGACGTAGGTAATACTTTTAAAATTCGTTATGCTACTGAATCGATGTATAACCTATAACAAATCATAACAAAATAGACTAAAAGGTCAAGAGGATCTCTTATACCAACATAAAGTGGACGAAGGCGTAGGCAAAAGCTAATATAAACCATAACGTACCGAATGGTGAAATGTTGAATATGGGCAGCGCATGCACATACACGTTGGAATACTCCCGGCACAGATCCAGCGGAGAGTTGTAGAACGGAGTCGTCAGCGTCAGCATAGCTGCCCAGAATAAAACCACTGTTAGTTTCTTTACTATAGACATTTTTTAACCCTAGCTGTGCCGCTGGCAGGGACTGTTATCGATAAGTAAAAAATATTGATACTTTTGGTAAAATATCAATATCTATACATACATAAAATATCGATATATGTATATATTGATTCCATTTTACAGATAGTTATAAATTTGGTATATATATATATATTATATATATATATATTATATATATATATATTATATATATATACTCAGCGCGGAACACTCCCAGCAATGCTGCGGTACAACTACTAATTATATTATATACTATCATATAAAATCATTTTTTTATATAACAGTGCTTAAATATTGTGTGTCATGTAACAATGCATAAGTGGTATTATTTGACAGGAATATAAAACATCGAATTATGTTGAAAAGTGAAAACTGTAAACACTGTGAGTATATCACTACTTACTGAGTAAATGAAAGTAATAACTGTTGTTCCCAGTGACATAACTAACTAAAGGTTGTATATCCAAACAATTTTAGTCAACTAGAACGGGAATTTATACCAAAAAATAACTTGCAAGTTGCAGTTTTACATGCTACCCTCCATTGCTGTTAAATAATTTGACTTCAAGACAAAGAAATCTAACGGTACTGAATCAGATACTAAATATATTACGTTGAATAATACAACAAACTTGGACAAATGAAAGAAAATTATTAACTAAAAGAAATATTATCAGTTGCCGTTTTACGCCCTACCCTGTTTTGATTATTACTTTGAGCAGTAATTACATTTCAACCAAGAAACAAGTTGTTATTTTTGAAGATAAGTGTACAAGCTGAGTAGCTCAGCGGGAAATATCGTGAGCAGCGATCACGAGGTATAGGTTTCAATTCCGCAGATACCTCGAGAATTATTTTTGCACTTAAATTTTAAATAATATTGACAAACTGATACAAAAATGTGATTCGCGAAGTGCTAGATAAAAAAAAAGCACTAATCCAAAACTCCATAAACAATAAAGATTATTTTTGACGTATACAGAGTATTATCTTGAATTATAATTAGACATAAATATACGACAGAAATATGCCTATAACTCGTTCACAAACGTTGAAAGAAGCAGAGACTAAAATTCGATATTTGAACATGGAATTGGATAAAATTCAGAAATTGAACTTGAAGTTAGTAAGTGAGCAAGAAGAATGCACCACAGAATATCAGCGTCTTATAAAACATAATGAATCATTAAAATCAAAGTTAGTCGATAAAGAAATAGAATTAAATGAAGTATTATCTGAAAAAAATAAACTAGCAGAAACGATTGAGAAACATTTCGACGATATGAAAGAATACGAAAGTGCTTTAAAACTAATAAATATGCATGAGAATAATGCTATATTATTTGACAACCTACTGAAAACGACAATAAAAGATAATGAAACTGTAATTGAAGACATTACAAACGAAAAAGAGGCTCTAAAAGAAGAAATAAACAAATTACAGTCTCAAATTTTAAAATTAAAATTAGATCGTAACTTTAATTCCAACACTGAAAGCATAAAAACGAATGTAAGGAACAATTTGTGCAAAATTAGTGAAGAAATACCTACGAACACAAAATATCTTTTGCAAGAAAGGGATACCCCAATTTCGGAGTCTCAAAAAAGAAAAAGGAAAACAAAAAAAGGCCGAAAAATCTATTTTACCCTAGATGACAAACAGATTACAAACACGGATAAACCATTACAACATAACCCTAAAGACGACCACACACTAATCATTAGGTCTGAAAAACTGCAAAAGCAGATGTAAATATTATGTGATGATTTCGGTAAATCAATAGGCAGATATATTAGGGATAATTCAGTAGAACATGATTGTGTATTGTCAATTTGTAAGCCAGACGCACCAATACAAGAGTTAGTTAAAAATATTGATAGCCTTACACAAGGTATGAATGAAGGAGATGATGTTGTAATAATTTGTTCTAACAATGACATGTATAAGATAGGTTGCGTCAAAAATGATGTAGCGTGTTGCAGTTATAGGAAGTTAAACTTGCAAATGACTACATTGCCCTACAAATATGACGAGCAATCGGATATTGCCAGTAACAGCTCAAAGCATATCATAAATGATCAACTTTATAACCTATCGTTACGTTCACCAGTACTATCAATTTTGGATATAAACTGTTTTAACAAGAGCTTTTACAATCGAAAAAATGTATCAGCCAATTTCATTAGGTATTTGCAGTCTGAAATACTAAAATCGTCATCCTGCAAAAGGAAGCATCCAATAAATAACCTGATCTACGTGAATTGCATTCAAAATGAGCCAGTACAATACCAGGACGACAGTTCAAAAAATATGAATTTAGAAATCAACTATCAAAAGACACATTTTTTAAATCAAAGCGAAATAATTCAAGTAAATACTTAGACATTGGGATAAAAATAATTCCCCAAAATTGTAGGTCTATTAGAAAGAAAGTTTTGAAAATTCAAACATTAGCGGAATCATATAGAGCAGATGTGCTTATACTTAGTGAAACTTGGCTTAATGCTAGTTATGTAGAAAGCATTGTGTTTGAGGGATTTAATCACTCCAATTATTATGTGCGACAAAATTATATTCGTGGCGGGGTATCTATTTTTGTAAAAAATACAATAAAATCAAAACGATGTAAGACTATTGATGATCTATCCCATGAATATCATTGCGAATCAACAGCTGTAGAATTAAATGTCAATAAATGTAATTTGTTAATTGTAGGCATATACCGAACTGGTAAGGGAGATTTTGATATTTTAACCGAGGTTATAACCAAATTATTCGATGTGTTGTACAGCGTCTATATGAAGAAAAATTATCGGATAATTTTTGCTGGCGATTGGAATGTTGATTTTCTTGTTGACTCTACTAATAAAGCTGATTTGAATAGTATCATTGAACCAAATGGATTTAGAAATGTTATTAATTTTCCAAAGAGAATAGAAAACTCTTCAAAAACATCTATCGAATGCGTAGTTACTAATATGCCCGATGAAGTCATACAAGTAGAATCTTTCGCTGCTAATACAGGATCTGATCATGACGCTCAGCTAGTTACTATAAAAATTAAAAGAGAATTTGTTCCTAAATTCATTTACATCGAGAAGCGTTTTTATGACACATTTACGATGGCACAATTTTTTGATGGAATGTTGTCATATGATTGGGATATTGTTTTTGATAAATATTCAACTGAAACGTTTGATATTTTTTATGACAGGCTCTTATGGAATTTTAATTTCTTCCCAATCAAAAGACGACGTGTCAGGAATCAATACAAATGCCCATGGATAACTGAGGATTTAATGAAATTGCAAAGAGACATACAAGACCTTTACCAATTTCAAAGACTATACCCACAACTAATGCCAAATAAGGAAGTGATACATGAAAAAAGTAAAATACGGGATAAGTGTATACTAAATAATAAAAAAGAACATGTAGAAAATCGGTTAAAAAATGCAAAAAAACCAGAAAAGAGAAATTTGGTCCATTATTAAAGAAGAGACTAAGAAAAATATAAAGGAATGGATATGGAATCTACGAGATGACAAAACCAAAAAGAAAATCGAAAACGAACTAATTCCAGATCATATGAATGCATATTTTAAGTCAATAGAAATAGATCTACAAGAAAATTACCCTCCAGATCATAAAAAAGCGGGTTATAACATAAACCAGGCTAGAGAAACCGATTTCAAATTTCACAATATTACACCAATGGAACTTATTAAAAGATCTCAGCAGAAATTGAACAACTCTGAAACCAAGGATCTATTTGACATATCGGGTACCTTTCTCTTCAATGTAATTTTATATCTTAGTGACCACTGTACTTACCTTATCAATAATATACTACAATCTGATGAATATCCTAAAACACTAAAAAGGCAAGACTAACTCCTTTGTACAAGGGAAAAGGAGACATTTTATCGGTACAAAATTATAGACCAATCACCATTGTGCCTACCATGTCCAAAATAATAGAGTCATTTATAGCCGATGACATAATAGAACATATGAACAATAACAAATTGATAACAAATGCTCAGTTTGCTTATAGAAAAGGCCGCTCAACTACAACAGCGTCACTAAAAATAGTAGAAACTGTACTAGATTGTTTAGATAAGAAAAAGAAGGTTGCAGGTGTATTTTTAGATTTGTCAAAAGCATTTGACTCTGTGAACCACGACCTGTTAATAAGAAAACTAATGGCATATGGAATAAGAGGATAACCGATTGAACTTATGAAGTCTTTTCTTAGTAATCGCGAACAAACAGTATAAATTAAAATAAACAAAAAATCTGTAAAATCTGCACTCCAAGTAATTAATAGCGGTATTCCTCAAGGTTCCTCATTTGGGAATGTAATGTTTCTTGTATTTCTCAATTATCTGCCTGCACTGGATGTTACTGGTGAAATAATTCAATACGCAGACGACACGAGTGTCATCATATCTGCAGATACGGCGAAAAATCTAGAAATAGCTATCAGTGAAACTATGCAAAAACTAGATGAATGGTTTAAAATAAACGGTTTAAAACTGAACACCCAAAAAACAAATATTATGTATTTTAATGCAGTTACTCCAAAATTAAAAACCGTTCCTGTATAGTTATATGACGGGACAAAATGTGAGACAGTCAACAGTGTCAAAGTTCTCGGTTTTGAACTTGATCCCAATTTGACCTGGAAGCTACACATAGACACAACTTGCAAGAAATTGTCAAAAGGGATCTACGCCCTACAACAAATCAAGTATTTAACTACTTATGCCTCTTTAAAAGAAATGTATTACGCCTATGTTCACTCGATTTTATCGTATGGTCTTATTTTATGGGAAAACGCTACAGACCACAAAAGAATATTAAAGTTACAGAAGAGAGCTATAAGAGTTTTAGTCGGAGGTAAATACAGAGATACGTGCAGAGATCACTTTAAAAATCTACAAATATTGACATCAGTATCCCAGTATATACTGGAGGTACTGAAATATGTCAAAAGACACTTTCATTTGTATGCAGTGCGGGTATGTGACCCAAATAAAAGGTCGGTGAGACGAATCGAAGGCATATTTTTAGAAAAACTGAGCACCGTCTTAATATGTCAAACAAGTTACCTTTTGTCATGGGCCAAATGTTATTCGATAAACTTCCCTAAAATAAAATAAAATCGCTGTCTAATGAAAATTTATTTATTATCAAAGTCAAAAATCTTCTCCTTGACAAGACGCTGTACACCATTAAAGAATACTTGGCAAATGACTACAGCCATTTTGCATGTGTGACGTCAGTTGCATTTATTTATTATTATGTCACTCAAGGGAGTGACACAAAACCATGACCAAGCTCTTGCTGCTGGCTGCGTACTACCGCCGCGCGCCGCCGCGAGTTTATTACTTTACAAATATTTACACGTAACTGCGTAGATACCGCCTATTTTTTCGGAACGTTTCGCTACATATCCGTTGCAATAATAAAAAAATAAAAAAAGCCACAAGCGTAATGCTATTTTAAAGCTTACGTAAGAAATGCTAATACTTATTAATATAACTGCTAATCTTTTATTGTCTCTAATGTATAATGAACATGTAAAAAGTTTTTTTATTAAGCCGTGTGTTTAAAAAATAATTATATCATATACTTATTGTTTTGCTAGGATTTTCTATGTACACTAGCATATACATATTATAACTTATTTATTTGAATAAAAACATTTTAAAAATCAAAAAATATTATTATCGATTGTATAACGCCCATACATGTACAGCGAATAGCAATTGTAGCTAATAAAAATGTTGACGAGAAATTGTAATTTATGTTATTTTAAGACATTAATTTACTGTAACATATTTATTACGATTTTAATAAACAATTATCTTATATTTATCTTTATCTTATATATATATATATGTATTATATTTATATCAAAACGCACGGCGTTGCCAGATATCTCGGCTAAGCCCAAAGTGGCACCGTTGCACGCTATACCACCGCGCGAAGCGGCCGCGGGGCCCGCGGGCGGCGTATATTGTGACAATAAAAATGGCACATCAGAGTAGTATAGAGTAATATGTACAAAATTCTACAGTAAGCCATGTTTTTTAGTTTCCTTTGACCTGGCTAGACAGCCTTGTATATCAGGATCCATCATGTTACATCATGTTTGAAAGCATCTGTATCCTAAAAATAAAGCCAGAACACCACCACGAGCCACGAGTCACGAGTCACGAGTGTTACTTACGGTAAGTCCCATTGATGAAGTAGCGGAATATCCCATCCTCTCTCGCCGGGTAGTGCTGGTACATAACCCTGTTGGACTCCACCACTAAGTTGGGGCAGTTCACGGCGAGAAGGTTCACATTGGTTTGACGGTTGAAACTGAACAAATTAATGATAGGAAAATAGGAAGAAAATATAAGTTACAAATATTATGGAGTTAACAAACATTTTTTTTCTAAAAAAGATAAAATAATCTAGAAAAAATTAAATAGAAAAAATAATAACTGCGTTATTACTTTATCTCTATCATTAAAAATGACTGATTAAATGAAGATCAAAGTGCGCATTTTCGTTCGGCATTATAATAACGCGCATCTTGTTAGTGGCTAATTAATAATCGTTTAATACCTAGTGATAAAAATACTATGTCGTACTCGTAAGTAGGTGGTCTAAACTTCTGGTAGTGATAACTTTGTTAATACTGCATGTATTTACGTGAAACAATATCTCGTATAATGTACATAGTCTATGCTTTGATGTTAGGTATATTTTAGTGTTACATTTTAACCCTCCATTGGCGCCCAATTTGCAGTATTGACTTTTTCTACTGACTTCCAAAAAAGAGGAGAAACTCAATTCGACTGTTTGTTTTTTTATGTTCTTGGAGACGGCTGGTGCGATTTGAAAAAATCTTTTATTTTTGATAGGGTATGTCGAGTGAAAATTTATCAAAAACTGTTTAGAGGTATAATTTTTAAATCGAAATAACTGTAAATGTTCTATCTTTAAATGCCGTAGTCGATGTCGGTTATCACTTTTTTTTAAAAATCGTGTATCACGATGGTGAGCATTCAGTTAGTACGTGACTAAACACCTAGATGGCGCTTTTCTCAATCCACCAAAATTCTACTTACTAAAACTCCGATACATAGCATCTGTCTAGACCGGTGATGACCAAGTCCTTGTCAACATAGCTGGCGTTGAACGCTGGCGTGTCGAACCTGGACTCCTGGACCACGAACACTGCTGGTGGAACTCCTGAGGAGTAGCCGCAGCGAGCTCGCGCGCGGAAGTACGAGCGGAGGCAGTTGAGGTCGTTAGATATGCATGGACGGTTGATGTTCGGACCGTTTATTACTATTGTGAGAACATTTGATTGTTAATTTATACCGAAAGAATTTTCTTGTTCGTATAATTTCTTAACTGTAAGTTTTTTACATTATACGTTAAAAAACTTAAACCAATATTGTCGCCGCAACGAGGCAAGGCCAAAGATACTGGTGGTAGATGCTGCATAGGGAGGAACTTGTATCGACTCTTGATCCAACCATTTATCAAAAGGTTCTAGAGGTGTTGGTCGAGGCTCTTAGCTATCGATCCGTTCACCGAGACGACTACCGGGACAATGATCGTCGAAACAACATCCCACGTGGGATATGACGAAATAAAAAAAGAAATGTGCAAAAAAACAAGTTTTTTTTTTTAATTTTATTGCAGCGTGTTATTTACATTTATATAATTAAATTATACCGGTATTAATTGGGTATAATTGTGTAATTGGGTAATAAATTATACCGAATTATCTCAGTGAAGTGATTAGGTTATCATGGAATTTTGGATTTTGGACTTGACTTCATTTTTTTTTTACTATTTAGGGACATTTTAATTCGTGGGAGCCTATGTTTTCTGTTTTGACAGGGTCGACTTGACCGAATTTAAAATAACTTTTTTTAAATTTTCTTAAATATAATTAATAATATAAATATAAATTTTATCCAAAAGATAAAATAGTTAGTAAATAAGTGTTTTTTTTGAGGCACCTGCCGAATTGTATTCAGTTAACACCTTTTAACACCATTAAAAGATCGGTGTAACAACCACAAGAAAATCGACGCCAGAAGGATTTCCTAATTAGTATTATAAACTTTTAATAGTAAATAAATAGGAGCTGGTTTTCGAAATCGAGGTCTTTAACTTCAAAAGGACCCTTAATGTGCCATTAAATATATTTTTAAAGTCGGCTAAAATCAACTTACTTGCATTACAAAGTACAACGCTTAGCGTTATAACGAAAATTTTTAGAATCATTTTCGTCGACCAACTGTTGAGGCGGAAACTTCGATAACTACTGAACATTTAACAACAATACCTATACATTATTATATACGAATGTCACATATGATTTAATTGTTTATACAAGTGTAAGAGCTGTGTTGTTTGGCCAATTTTTATTTTGCGGTCGGCAAAGATATGTCATAGTGCTTAGCAGAACTTACTCGCAGATTGTACATAAGTATACAGAACTGTTCCATATTATTAACTTTGATTCGCTTTAACGCCTGCTAGATGGCCTGACTGTGAACCTTGCGTTGCATCGAACTCAACTATTTTTAAATATATTTTTTTACATTCGTGATTCCCTTTGTCCCTTTATCAATTAATTTTCTATCATTTTGCTTAAGAAGACGTGTTTTCACTTGTACCTGATTGTTGTAAAGGCCCAACTATAGTTTCGTACACTTTCGGTGAACTTCAACAGGGATGGAATGAGCCGTACGTGTCTTCGACGATTACAATGATGAAATAATACTTTCTATCAATTTAAATATTACCAATTTACTAAATTACTTTAAACATTTAAAACAATTAAAACATAAATATGATACTCTACAGTCGGACCGGTAGAGATACTGCAAGCGCATTTTCATTGTAGAAGCGTTTGGAAACGTACGAAACCGGAGGTTCGTAACCAGTTATGGTAAAAGTAATAATCTTGGTTCTACGAAGATCTACGATCTCGTAAAAAACTGTTTGCATCAAGTTTTGACGTGTTAACTGCAAGATTACGGAATTCGCTACCGGCTTCTGCTATTACCTAAGTTTTTCTGGGATATTACTAGGAAACCGCTCGTTTTAGGCCAGTATTGTCGCTTTACATCAGAGGGATACGATCAAATCCAAGCCAAATTTATTAAATTAAATGCAAAAAAATATTCCGTTTGCAAAATAGCAAATATAAAGTTGTAATCCACTGAAATACTTGTCTGTTTCAGACCAATGTTTACTGAAATGTACTTAGTTATGTCGTACAAAGTATTAGGTATATATACCTACATACACACGCTGGAAAATCAATGACTATTGTGTCGTTTGTATAAAAACTACATATAAACTTAATTATTATTTGAGTAAACGATTTGACAAACATTATAACGTCTGGTCCGGGTCATAAATATTGATTAATTCTTAACTCTTTAAAGGCAAGGGCCTTTGTTCACTCATCCATTTCAAAACGTAACGCAGGCGCGTTGTTTTAATGTGGAAACGTATTCACTAAGCTAATGTCACATTTTATATCATTTCGTGTCACGGATACGCTTGTTCTGCACCATCAATTCCTCACATCACAATAACGTATTGCGTCAACATGAAGCGTGTTTTCAGAAATTTATAGTTAACTGTTGTTTTCAGACTAAGTCGAGCAGAAACTAGTTGAGCTTAAAGCCTACAACTATATCCTTGAGCACGGGTTGATCCCATCTCTTCCACTGTTTGCTCTATCAATAGAACAAGTAGGAAAATAATTATATCGGTTGTAGCTACTACCAATATAAAAGGTAAGAAAATATAATAAATCTGTTCTACTTATGGAGCAAGTAGTGAGCATAGGAGGAGTAGTGCAAGGCGGGCTTAGTTCACACAATTTATTTAGTTGTCCAACTAAAATGCTGTTAGGGATATTAGCTAAAAACTCTGTACTCTGTCTGTCTCTGAGAGGATGACTCATGTAAAATTACGTGCGTCATTTATATTAAAAATATTGGACATCAATATTATAATTAATAAGTTATGTGGCTGAAAGCAAGTTTATTTTGATTCACCAACATTACAGAAAATGTATTTTTTTTTTAAACTATGAGTCATCGTTAAAATATTTGATGTATATATCATGACATAGGTACTTACAACTTTCTAGAATTTTATGATTTGTTTGAGAAAAAATTTACATGTTATTTCCGTAAGTTTTATTTAACTGTCATAATTACATGTTCGAGGAGCCGAGTCTGTTATTTGAATTGTCTTAGTATTACAATTACCTACATATTGTGCCAAAATGGCCGTTTTGACATTAAGTAAGCCATAGTTAGTATTAAACAAAAAATAATTTGAATACTAACTCTGTTCTATTCTGCAACCAATGTAACAACCATTACAAAATGTTACTAGGTAGTAAGTAACGAAATAAATCGCAATGTAAATATATAATATAACAATAATTATTTGTTCTTAGAACTAGAAAAGTAATTAAACAAGGTTTTTAAGTTTTTTTTAAGTAATTAATAATTCAAATGTAACAAGACTCGCCTGTAACGAACGTTATTTAAAGGTCAATAAATATTTCTTATTCCATATCGAAACGGCTATTTTGGCACAATGTAGTTGTAATTCTAAGACAATTCAAAAACAGACTTGACCACTTGATTCTGTGTTGCGTACTTTCAGCTGCATATGGTGATTAAAGTGTAGATTGAAGCGTCCTTAATTAACCTTGGTTTTATTGCACCACATTGTGTGATACAAAAATCATTAAGAAGGTCGTCCATATTCAGCTGGTGATCAAATTCCGCGGTGAATAAGATACACGTATTCTGTCGCCACACATCACCTGGGTGCAATAAGTCCAAGGTGAATTGTTGGGCTACAACATTTTAAGGAATTATTCACGAGGATATTATTGTTTCTTTTATTGTTTAAAAAAAATCATTGTTTACGTTTGATTTTCTTTACCCCGAATCGCTGTGACTGTCGAGAATTAAGTAATGTAGGCGCGGACCAGTCACAGTGTTACAGTTGCTGATGACTTCAATTACCTAGTCTTGGTGTCTCAGTGCCTATTTATATATTTGGCTTTATTAACTTCTCTATTTAATTTGGTTTCAGATCTTTAGTTAAAAATAATAACTCCAATCCTATGACGACCGCCGCGCCGGGCGCCCTTCTGGTCAAGTCTGTTATTTGAATTGTCTCAGAATTACAATTGTTTTGTGCCAAAATGGCTGTTTTGACATAAAATACGTCAGAGTTGGTATTAAAAAAATATATTTTTGTTAAATACTAACTGTGACCTATGTAAAATAGCCGTTCTGAAGACTTAATTTTTAATATTAACTCTGATTTACTCTATGTCGAAATGGCCATTTTGCTACAATACGATCGTAACTGTAGTGGTAGGCATGCATACTTCGAGAGTTGGATTATCTATCTTCCGAGCCTGGATGTGTTGATGACATCCCGACACAGGAGAAACCCTAGTGATGAGCTACAAATATGAAACGTTATTTATTATTTTCTGACAACCTAATTATATTCCAAAGAAAAACAAAGCATTGAGGCTTAAAAATCATTTTTATTCATATCTATCGTACATTAATAATAATAATAATATTAATTTAAATACAATTGTTGGATTACGTGTATTTGACACAGCTTCACACACACATACAAGCGTTATTTTTTATATAAATGCAATTTTACAAACACATATGAAAATTAAAAAAAAAACACGATTAATCAAAATATTTCTTTATTAATTTTCGTTTTTTTTTTACAGTCTATCCCATAATGGAAAACATGAGCATTTATGTCTTTTAATTCTTTCATAAATAAAATTGTAAAGAAATATTTTGACTGTCAAAGTTCTGAACGTTGTTTTGTTTGATATTTCGTCACAACAGAAATAACCGTGGAGATTCAAATAATTATATAAATGAGCAAGATTTGTAAAATCAGTGAAAACGTAATAAGCGATATCCAAACCCCGACCACAAATTTGGTCAACTGATTCACAAATATTAAAACGGCTGGATATAATCTGTTGTGGTATCGCATAACTGTACCAGTGAAAGAAGTGAAACAAATGACAGCAATCAAGGTTTCGCTTTGACAGAGTTAAATAATTTATTATAAAAAAAAAAAACTCCACGCTTTATTAACATTGCGACGAAATTAAAACAAGAAAGCAAAACTTGTCAAGCTTATATGTATATATGCAAGTTTCAGTGTTACAAACCAAAAATTAAATAACCACATGTAGACCCCAAGTCGTCCAGACACACTGACTAAACTAAAAGTTCCTAAAATTATATCCATCTTTTTCTCACATTAGGAAACAAAAAGAGAGGAGACAATTTTAGAACTGTCAAATTAGGTTAGTTTAGTAAGTTTGGTCTGGCAGAATTTGGCTCATCAACAACTATTACATTCCTAATTTTTTGTGTATTACAAATTAGGAACAACAATTAAAAAAAAAATAGTAACCGTTAAAGAAAATACAAGGAAAAAAAATTACATTACATTAAAGTAGAACAATGAAAGAGAAATATAAATAAAGAAAGAAAAACAAACCACAATTGTCAAGAACGCTTATTACGTCACTGGTAAGTTCTAGAGTTTGCTTTTTTATATTAATTAGGTAATATACAAAAGTTGAGATTCTTAACATTAAAACATATAATTTGAACCAAAGTTTCGAGCGCATTGTAGCAAAATCGAATAAGTGAGAAAATTACAAAAAAAAAAATGTATTTTTTATTTTGTGCATGAATAATAGAGATCGGCATTAGCTAGGTATAATCCTAAACTAGATTTGACTACTATAAGCGATAGGAATTAAGAAAAATGCATGCATGAAAATTTTATGCGAAAAAAACAATGGAGACTGTTATTTTCGCAATGTAATGTAATTTTTTTTTGGTAACTGTTTATCGAATATTCTGGCGTTTTTTTTACTACCTCGCGTTTATTACAAATACATTTATTCTTTCATTAATAAAATTGGTGTCATCTTATGCACTGTAACAGAATATGACAAAATAGATTTTTTCACAAAATCATTCATCAAATTTTGTAACAAAACAATTCGTTATTTTTCTTACTTATGCGATTTTGATAACAAACTCACAATTATACCAAAGTATATTGAAAACGATAAGTTGCAATATTAGTCGCTAAATTAAATGAAAAGTGTTAAAGCCTTACAAAAATTAAAAAAAAATATATACACAAATAAATATGGCGATGAAAGTGATTTTAAAGTGTAAAATCGATGCTTATGAAATTGACGAAAAACAAACGCAGATATGAAATATTAAAGCGATTGAAATATGTAACTTAGAGAGATCGCTCTCGGAGATAAGATCACCGATTGCTTAATTAAATCTGAGCTATCTGTCATTACGCTATCTTACTTACAATAAATTACACATACTAAAATTGATACACTGACATTACAAAAGAAAATTTATATTCCAAAATAGATTTTTTTTTTCATAATGAAGGTACTTCGTCAATTTCACAACGCACATAGTTTTTTACGATCCTAGTCGCTACCTGTTACGTCATATGTGAAAATATATCAATAATTTATTAGCTTTTTTTTATTAATTGTTACTATTAATTATTCTTTTCAAGAACATATCTCCTATTGGTTAGAGTGTGTTCAATATAAGTTCCCGTCAGCTTGACAGACGACATTATGACGTAAATCAATAAAAATAAATAATTTAAATAAAATAGTAATATACTTGTACAGAAATAAAAATAAATATTAGGATAGTTAATACAGCTGACATGTCTGAGAATTTCATTTTATTATGTACTAGCTAATCCGACTGACGTTGTTTTGACAATTTTACAATGAAGGTAGTCGTAAATGTTGTATGAAATTTTTAATTTTTCTGCCCAATTTTTATTTTTATGTCGAATTTTTCCACGAAGTATTAAAAAACAAAAATATTGCAAATTATTGACATACTGACAGACTTACATTGACCACACTCTATTTTCTCAATATTATTTCATTATATTCATATAGACGTAAACTTTTACTATATATATATATATATATATAAGCAAGGCTAGTTTTTCCAAAATGTCAAGTATAATTGAACGTAAACGCGATCGTGTCCGGTAAAACTAGATTAATATTAACCTTTAAATTAAATCCACTTTTAATTTGAACACCCTGTATAGATAAGATAGTAAAAGGTCACGTATTTATGAAACGTCCTGTAGTATTTTACTGTTTTACAAATTTAACAATAATTATGATAGCAATAATAACAAAAACAAGTCATAATACTATTCCCTAAACGACATTTCCCAAAATGTTCCTTCTATAAGATTATTTTTTCTCTTTCAGCGGTTTTCGTAACCAAAGCTTTCACAACGAGTTTCAAAAACAGAATTATATTTATTCGACACCAAGCCATTCTGTTTTCTAAACTGGTAGAGTTTAAGAGTATTTTTCTATTTGGATTTTTTTAAATATATGAGAAATTTTCGAAAAATGTCACTTAAAGTGTTACCATAACCAACTTTTGGTTTAAATCAGCGACGAGCGACACTCGCGAAACAATTGCAAACATACATTATTTCTTTACACGGATCGTTTTGGAAAGAGTATGCTACAACGAAACGAGGTCGTCATACTAAGATCGGTTAATAATCAACTGTCAATAAAATCCACCGACATTTAAGCACAGCGAAAAAAAAAACTTATCAAAAATGTTTAGTTGAATATTATCACGATTCTCAAGTTAAAATTAATATAATAATAACGGCGAGTAAAATGACCTCGTTTAGGCTTAGCATACTCTTTCCCAAAGAACCTTGCCCAACATCTAACCCACCATACAGCGTCTAAAACGAACAAACATTATGACAATATACAAAAAAAACATCACAATGTAATAATTATGTATTAGCTAATTTACAAACACAACATTTTTTTTCGGGCCGTCACAGATAACTAACGAATTTGTATTCATTACTATAAAAAACTCATTAAAGTATTTTTCCACTTACATGAAAAAATAAAAGAAATCGACATATTATTAGTATTTTAATGTAGGTAGTAATTTTCAATATTGTGATGAAATTCTACCGGCCTTAACGATTCCATATCCATAATTTACAATATATTGATCATGATTGGGTAATAAACTATTTGAAATCAAAATATAAATAGATTTAAAATAAACTACTGTGATATTGGACTCCATCGATCAAATAAATCACTCAATTGACCAAAATAAAGGACTCCATTGATCGAAAAACAACTCAATTTGCCGAACAAAGGCCACCCATGATCGAATAAACAACTCAATCGACCAAATAATGGACTCCAATGACCAAATATTAGACTCCATTCGTCAAAATGTTTATTGCTCAAAATCCAGTACAAAAATACAAATCCGCCAGCTCTCACCCGCCCGTCAACGCATCTATATATATATATATACCTACATAGAACACGTAACGTTTTACATATTTATAATATAATCCCACATTATTTGGCATGAAGGCACGTATCTACGCCCGTACAGGGGTGACGTCGAATGAGGCATCAGATCGAATTCGAGAGGTTTCTAACAGAAGACATTAATATTAATTCAAAAACTGGAAAGAAATGTTTATTTTAATTTTTTAAACCAATGTTTTCAATTAATTACATAACTATTTGAGTGTATTGATCGTTGTTGGACTCCAATGATCAAATATCGATCGTAGGCTCCACTTTAACAATGATGTAAGTCCAAGACTTTACTGATCAAATATTCATTAATATCTATTACTCAAATTTGTAGTCCTCTCTCGGCACAACCAACATTTTACACCAGATTTTTTTCTGACTTTTAGAATTAATTTTTATTGGCTTGCTCATCGCAATCAGCTGTCAAAAACTCTAATTTGCATCGCATTCCCGTTAGAAACCTTCAATATAAATTAAACGTGATATTTTCCGTACTCAGGAAGCATTGTGTCCATCCCAACACACTATATTAGTAGCAGTGTCAAGCCGTGCGCAAAGCTTTCATACATTTCATACAAAAATTATGACAATTTTAATTTTAAAAAAAAATACACATCGAGACTAGGACACTTTTCAGGGTTATTCGCTTAGTGTACTGCGCCGAAAGCGGGTCTTTGTACTCGTCATTATGAAACAATTTTATAATGGGACTATCTCATTTAGAAATTGTATGTTTTTTCAGTCGCGGTGTTATATACTGACTGATTTTACCCATAGGTACAATTAATGACTTTTGACTCTTTTTTCAGCTTAGTTTGGTATGCTTATAACCCTGTACTATGTCAAAAATAGGCGTTTACAAACATTACAAAAAAAAAATGTAATTTCGTAACAGAATTGTGAAAAAAAAAACAAAAATAAAATATACTCAAGGAATGTTTATTTTAATTTAATTAATGTTTTTCAATATAGTCAAAACTATTACAAGGTTTTTTTTTGTAGCGGGAAATTTCCCGCTATCGGGAATTCTCGATCAGGAAATTTCATAGTGACGGGGAAGTTTTAAGAAAATTTCCTACAACGTGGTTTAAAGTATTAGTAAATGTTAAATTAATGCATTTTTAAGGAGTAATATAGACAATAATTAGCGCTCACTCCTCTCTCTCTCTCTCTCCCTCTCATTTACAAATCTCTTCTCTCTTTCTTACCCTATCATCCAGTTTTTTAAAAAGTTAATAGATTTAAGCGGAATTTAAAAAAGTATTTTGTTTTGCAAAGAGTACACGAATTATTTTCAAGAAAGTATTTATTGAAATGTGACACTCACCAGAACTTTATATAGTACATAGTTCAAACTGATTGAAATATATTTATTTATTTTATATTTAGCAATTTATTTATTATTTGGCATTCATTTTTGTTTATTTTCTCATGTCAATAAATACTGTCTAAAAAAATGACTACATTCCCATACAAAGCCATACATATACAAAAACCTAATCTGTACATACCTACAGTCGTATTTATACGCCGTACAAGTCTCGATCTTATCACTTCTCTAATAAGGTTAAAATCTGAATGAAATCTGACATTGTTCATACATCTTAAAGATTAAGATAAATTCCCGATGAAGTGTTTAAGGGTTACAAAAATATTCCCGTTACACGCCGACTCTAATTAAGGGTTATAAGTAAATATTTTGTCTACGGATTCAGAAATAATTATATTAAAAAAAAAAACAAATATTTGGGATATTTCACTTTCCCAAATATTCCCAAAATAATGCTAATTTTTTTCCCTAATCGAGATGTAAAGTAACAACATCCGTGGCACAGTCATTAGAAGGATCAAATACGCTTTGAGAGCAACGGTCTGCAGTTTGAATCTCAGGCCGGTAGTCTTCAAACTAGTTACTTATCGGATGAAAAGTATTTGTCAATGCTTCGTGGTAAATCTGATGTAGGAGAAATCCTAGTAGGGAGCGATTATTGCTATAACGCCATTCAAATTTTAACCTTAAATACAAACAGTCTAAGTTTCTAATAGCATTATCCGCCAGCCGTCGCGCGCTTTGCCAATAATTTCCGCACAATTTTATTTATTTATTCATTAATAAATAAATAAACATTATAATATAATACAAAATTAGATAGTACAATATTGTAAACGTTGACGGCGTTGAAGATTTTTGACACATTATATTTTTAAATTATACCCTACACTACATTCCTCAGGGGAGACTCGTGATCACAAAAAAAACGTAACTGTCTGATAAGATACAATATTCTTTTAAATTCTGTATTTAATTTAATGCATTCAATTTTTTTTTTGTGTGAATTAATACAAGTTACATACAAATAATTTAATAATTTTAGTTTTTAATTCACAACGCATTTATTTGCATGATTTCCTTGTAATTTGTTGGTATGTACGAGTATGTTCGCTAGATCACTTGTGACAAATTAATCAGAGAATGATTTTAAGATACTTAAGATATAAAAACCTTTAAGAATTTGTCAGATTGTATATATTTTTTGTATTTAGGTTGTGTTGTTTTCTTTATTTTAAATAGCATTGCTACCGCTGAAAATATAATTTAAAAAAAAATCACATAATTATGTCAAAAACATCCAACCCCCCCCTCACCCCTCCAAATGGCAGGGCAGTAATAAAATACAAAAACGTAGAGAAATAAAAACTCAAAGTCGGTGTGGAAGCAAACATTACATAACTATTGTATAGTCGGTTAAATGAAATGTTAGTACTTCATCATAGGTCCGATGCGGCGATCGCCTACTGCGTCGCGCTGTCTACCTGTTCAAGTAAAAAAAAGAACAATTATTTTTTTTGCAATTTTATGTAAAAAAGGCACATAATTTTATGCATAACACCTCTCGCTCGCAGTATCCCGTATTATTGAATTAGTATTGACAAAAAACCAACGGCTTTTCGCATTGTGTTGGGAAAAATGCAACAAATATTTGTTGCGAAAATGAAAAAAATAAAAATAGAAATCGATCCAGTAGAGATAAAATTTTGAATAAGAGACGCCTGTATAATATCTGCCTGATGTTAATTGTACCTATTTAATATTATTTCTTCTTTGTTTCTTTCAAAATCAAAAACTTTTAAAATTTATTTGTGATATAGCAGCGGCAACTTTCATGTCTATAGTGACGGTCAAACATCTTCAACTAAAAGCGACGTGGTGGGGGAATATTCTGATAGTGAACGACATACGAGTAATTGACAACATTTAATTTTTTCAAAGCGATGGAAATTCGGAAACCATTTCAAGATAATGTAATGAAGAGTTCATTTTATGAATACCAGATTTTTCGAAAAAAAATCGTATAAGACCGTCAGATGTCACCAATAAAGAATATTATTGTATCTGTCATCTGTGAACTATAACCAAAACAAACAACAAAAATACAGATAATTAAACGACATCATTTTAGGAGCTTTTGACGAAAATAACATTATGCTGAACTTTTCTTATATTTAAAAAAAGACTTGTTTCATTTTCGGCCAGGACAGTGTACGTCTATCAAAAAATGCCTGAAGACGTGGTCAATGCTGTGTATTCATGAAAAATGCATCAGTCACCTCCTTCATTGTGTACAAAAAACTTTAAATTCAGTGAATTGTAGTGGAATCATAACATCCGTGGAAGATGTATGTATCGTAGGTTGACTGCAATGGTTACATTGGTCTATAATAATAATTAATTATTAATTTGGGTAATTGTACCGCACGTCACAAATGTCACTGACACAACAATTGGAAATATAATATAAAATTAATTTTGTACACTGCGTTAAGTTACGTTATTTTAAATTTGGTCTATATATAAAAGATTAATAATCCCTAACGTATTTAGTCAAAGTCAAATCATTTATTGGCCTTATAACTGCGTTTGTTACACTACGAGTAGGCAAGTCAATACGTACAATAATGAATTATAATATTATGACGAAACAAGAGATAAAACTTAAAGAAAAATCAAAAGAATAAATTTGTGCTAGATAATAATGTTAAATGTAATATTGATGTCTGATTACTATATACATAAATACTTAGTTATATATCAGTCCGGTAACATTACAAGTCAAGTATTGTTTAATGTCAATATCCATTTTAATTAATAATTCGAGAATGAATATTCAGTCAGATCAGTTTGTAAGAATTCTTTTATTGAGTAAAAAGCAGTGGATTCGAAGAATTTTTTTAATTTACACCTAAAATCATTGCCATGTAAGTTAGCTACAGGACGAGGTAATTTATTGAACATACATATCTTAATCCAGATGCCTTGTTTCTTTACTTTGGCTAATCGAACTTTTGGTTTTGTTAGAAGTACGTCCGGTCTACTGCGATCTCTAAGATTGTATGGTATGTGATTCGGTTTTATCATTAGATTTTCTTTCTCGTCATTAATTTCTAAGAGGCAATTGTAAATATACATGGATACCGCTGTCATTATTTTGTGTTTTTTAAAGTATTTTCGTGCTGACGTGCGTTTTTAATCCAAATACTATTCTTATGGCCTTCTTCTGGGCTCTTTGGACTTTAATCATATCGGCCCCGTTGCCCCATACAGTTATCGCATATCTTATCATGGAATGTACGTATGCATAATACACTGACAACATATCTTTCACATCTAATACAGATCTTAGTTTAATGAGCGCATAGTTAGTACTTGCTAACTTCTTACACAGTTTACCTTTGTGGTTTGTATGACTAATAGTGTGATCAACAGTATATCCTAAGAAGACATTTTCTTTTACTGCAGGATTCTTGATCACACCTTTGCGAGATTGATATTGCATAACGATGCTTTTATCCGCATTTAATATAATTCCATTAGCATTGAACCACTGTTTGAGAATATTTTTTGCCTCTAAAATTTTTATTTCTAGTTTCTCGTTGTGCTTATCCTTTATTCCTACATGGGTATCATCGGCAAATAAACTAATATAAGTCCAATCAGGCATGGCACAGACAAGGTCATTAATATATATGAGGAAAAGAACAGGTCCTAATACTGATCCTTGTGGTACCCCTATATCTATAGTAGCAACTTTAGAATTTACTCCATGTAAAGAAACAATCTGACTACGATTACACAAGTACGTATGCATCATATTCAGTTCAGAGTCATAAAAACCATAGTGGTGTAGTTTTATTAATAATATGTCATGCCTTAAACAATCAAATGCTTTAGATAGATCACAGTATATGCTAGCGCACTTTTGTGATCCATCCAAGGCATCCAAAACATAGTAAAGAACTTTCCTAATTGCCATTTCCGTCGATCGACCTTTACGAAAGCCATACTGAGAAGTTGTAAAAAGATTATTTTCTTCAAAATATTTATGGTATCGTGTACACTGTTATGGCCGGAACTCCATACATTTTTAAAACAACTCTTTTTAAATGTTGTCAATTTTGCGGTAATAATAATAATGTGACTTACATGGCTAGTGCGTGGTCTGCGTGGCGCGCGTGGTGGTGCGCGCGCGACGGCGGCGACGCTACGAGTGAGGCGAGCCGCCGCCCGCGCGCGACACCTCCTCGCGCTGCTTGTCTATGTACACCTGTCCACAGACAATACATATGACTACGTACAATACATAATTTTAATTCAAGCTTTTGATGGAAGAAAATAAGTTCACTTTGTGTATACCGATTCCTCGAAGCTGGTCACGCTGGGATTTGTGATTGTTTGCTCAGACGCTGAGAGAGTTACCTACGCTACGTAGCCGCTCTCAACTGATTGTACTTTTTTTTTAATTGGTTCACCAACAGAGTGATTAATTAAATTTGATGATTCAAACACGTCGCGAGCAACAGTCACTAGTATAAAATATAAATTAATATATATTAATAGTTATTTTTTTATCAATTTATGATCAGTAAACATGTAAGCGACGCGGCGGGGCAAAGTTGCGCGCGCACATGCACTTGATTTGATCGACAAAGTTGATGATGATGTAGCGTACCTGCAGCAGCCTGGACTTGCTGACGGAGAGGTGCTTGAGGTGCGGCCGCATGCGCTCCTCTCCCAGCGCGAGGGTGAACGCGACCATGCAGAACACCGCCGCCTTGCGCACCGCAGAGTTCTGGTGGTCCGCCAGCTGTCGCCCAGACAAACATATACATTATAATAAAATAATGAAGGTAGACAACTATATGTATGTAGGTACATGAGTAAACGACACTCATGTCGTAAATTTGTAATATTGCCAAAATTTATTCGGCATTAATATCGTTATTAATACTTGCAACATTAAAATGCAACATGCTTCTGATTGGTCGATATTAAAACCAATCAGAAACGAAAGAATATTGAACCAATAGTGACGGTTCCCGGGGATTTTATTAAAAACGATGAGTTTTCAAGAGAAGAAAATGCTCATTCGGTCTCCGACCATCGTATCGAAACGTTCTCCCCTGACTCGTTACCTGTATTATATCAACTTATGTATAGTTGACAGTAATTCTTTGTGAATAAAAGTAATAGATTACTTTACTGAGTTTGAATTCATCAAAGTAAGTTGAATGAAATAGATGTGTTTTAATGCTTGTTGATAAACAATTTTTTTTACTTTTCATCAAATTTTTGTGATCTTTACTAATTTGTACCCGCTAACATTTTTTATCAAACTAGATATATATTATATGTGTGTGTGTGTGTGTTATACCTGACCGACTCCCTCCATGAGTTGCGGCACCAGGTCGTCAGTGAGCTCGTCGGGTCGCGCCTTGGCCACCTCGCCCGCCAGCTTCAGAGCGCACAGCGACGTGGGGTAGCCACGGGTACGAATCACGGGCTTCAGGAGAGCTAGCACCTGACACAATAAATATATTTATTATTTATTTTTTGCGAAAAATGGTGTATAATTATTAATTTATTATTAACGTTTTGTGAGTCCTACGACTTCAAAACTAATAAAATTATGACATAGCTGTAATTCCTAATTTAATTTTAATATAGTATTCTGTATGATATTATGATATGTGTTATTGCTACTGAGGCGTTCATATTAAATAAATAAATAATTAAATAAGGATTTAATTTGAAAATACATTACTATTGGGTTGTGTGAAAGATATCACTTGCAAGCAGTGACACATATTTTTTGTCAACTTTATTAATAAACGCGTGTTACCTTTAATCGTCATTAGTCTTGTTCTGACGCGTGACGTTCTCCACTGGATAGAACAAGACATAAGATGCTCTGAGTTAAGACGCGTTTATTAATAAGGCAGTTTACGGTTAATGTTTTGCCCTTTGTATGAGACAGAGACCTTGAGCATCGGCCACACCTTGATCAATTTACTTTGCTATGCTTTTCTCAGAGATATCTTTGAGGAGAAATAAAGGGACATCAGAAGTACAGGCAGGATGGGAGACTATAACTAACATTAATTATAATTATTAATATATATATATATATATATATATATATATATATATATATATATATATATATATATAATAAACACCCAGACACAGTTCAAACAAACATGTTCATGCACACAAATGTTTGACCTGTCCGGGGATCGAACCCGGGACCAGCGGCGCAGAAGGCAGGGTTGCTACCAACTGCGCCAACCGGCCATTTATCCTTTTTTCTTTTTTTTGGATTTCTTTTTTTTAAGTACTTAAGCTGCAGTAGCAGTAAGACAGTACTTGAACGACTGCTGTAAGTGTGATACTTGAACGACTGCTGTAAGTGTGATACTTGAACGACTGCTGTAAGTGTGATACTTGAACGACTGCTGTAAGTGTGATACTTGAACGACTGCTGTAAGTGTGATACTTGAACGACTGCTGAGAGTGTGATACTTGAACGACTGCTGAGAGTGTGATACTTGAACGACTGCTGTAAGTGTGATACTTGAACGACTGCTGTAAGTGTGATACTTGAACGACTGCTGTAAGTGTGATACTTGAACGACTGCTGTAAGTGTGATACATGAACGACTGCTGTAAGTGTGATACTTGAACGACTGCTGTAAGTGTGATACTTGAACGACTGCTGAGAGAGTGTTACTTGAACGACTGCTGTAAGTGTGATTCTTGAACGACTGCTGTAAGTGTGATACTTGAACGACTGCTGTAAGTGTGATTCTTGAACGACTTTGCACAAAAAAAGGACGAGATTCTCAATATTGTTTTATGTGTTACTTTATTACTATCAATTAGAATATATATATTTACTCGTAGTATCGTATAAATATTAATGTCAGTATTTGTTGACCCGGCGTCAAGAATAGCACAATAAGTATATAAAAAAATAAAATAAGGTATCGACTATTGGGCAGTACGAAGTTCGCCAGGTCAGCTAGTATTCAATTTAAAAAAAACTCTTCCACTGATGTCAATCCTAGTGGGGTGCTGACCTGGTTAGCCGGCAGCGCGTGCGCTATATGAGGCATGCCTGCCTCCACCGCACGCATCACCTCCTTGTTGAGACTCGCGTACGCGTTGATCAGCTTCAGTAGTATCAGGTCGAAGTATTCCCTCCACTGAGCTCTGGTCTCCTCACGCCGACACAGCCACACTAGCACCTTCACCGCCTCGGCGGCGGCGCGCTCGTGCGCCGTGCTCCAACTGCCTAAACAAGTATTATAATTTCAATTGTTTTATTTCTCGGAAATATATTTCCGGTATTTTAGGAACATCACGGGCCTACTCGTGGGCCAAGCGCTATTCCCGTGGAACATTTGACTATGTTATGTCGACTTGTAAGAATTTGCGTACGATGCGACAGGTAGACAGGTAGACAGGCAGACAGGCAGACAGACAGACAGACAGACACTTGCATACCATATTTTATTAAAAATAATATATTGACATTAGCAAGTATTTATATCTTGGAAATTTGCAAGTTCGTAAGACAACATGTGAATTTTTTCAAAAGCGTAAAAATGCTACCGTAAACAAGCTACGTTACGGAAACCGATTGTTGCTGAACAACTCGAGAATACGGATTTATTCCTGTTTGTCACGCCAATCTGTCCCCGTCAACTCGTCTACTTCCCTTCCTATGTCTATAAATATATATAACTCTATAACCGACAATCTGAAAATTGTAAAATCTAATGTTAAATTTATTATGAAAGTTAAAAAATACTTTATAAAAAAACGTATACTACAGAAGTGACGAATATTTAAATGTAAATATGAATAATATTAGACGACAGTTTTTATATAATTTGAATTAATGACAGTATTTGGCACGATCATTAATTAGTATATTATGTGAACAAGACGTCCTCTCACTTATTTCAAATTATTCAAACGTTCACCGAGAGGGCCCTCTTGGAACCAAAATGAACTGTCATTATATTATTGTGATTTTTATACTATTATGGACGTAATAAACACTGAAACTGGTAAGAATCGCGGCTTTTAACATTGTTATGCTCCATTATCGAGGGAGTTTAACAACAGTCTTGTGACAAATTATTAGGTTGTGTGACTAAATTATCTCTGGTTTCTCTGCCAAGCTGTTCGGCTTCTTATTTTTTCAATTTGTTTAGAACGTCATTAGATAACAGTAACAGAGTATCGCTCGTCTTTGATCTCCTATTCTTTGTGACGACACGTATTGTTCTGAATAATTTTCAAAAAAAAAATGTCGTGTATTTTTTGCATAGTTATGTCAGTTTCTAGATTAGTTATGTAATAATATGTCCGCATGATAAATATGTTCATATCATTATTCGATTTCATGCGGACTCTTGGTTTACCAGGTTTGGTGGTCGCTGGTTGAGTGGGTGGTGCCTAGTGCGAAACATCCTCGGCTAGTGTTACTGCTCTACTTCTAGTCTCGCTTCGTTCTCTCCTACCGGCTGTAGCCCTCGAGGACGTCCCCTACCACCCGCGTCCCCGACTCCCGCCCTGCCGCCCAGCCGGGAGCGGACAGACGTGCCCCGACGATCTCCCTCGGGCAGCGGCCCTCTACGTAATTTATTTACTCGTGTCTCCATATGTAATGGGTAACCATTGCCTTTTTTAGCCGTATAAGTTTTTATTGTATACGTTGCCCGCCCCCCTCGAGGTCAGATGTTCGACTCGGGCGATAAAGGTTGGATTTTGGGGGGCTTATTATTATTATTAATCATTTATATCGGAAATATATTAAATCCATATTTAAATATTTACATTACTATTAATACTTCATAATCAATTAATTTGAAAAAGAGCAATCAGATCAAAAAATTGAGCAAAAAGATCAATATTTCATCGCAAGAGATCTATTTTTTAAGAAAATCATATGATTATTTCATTTAAAGAAATATATTTAAAGAAAATCATATGAATCTGTCATCGGGAGAGCTGTCTCTTTCAAGAAAATCATATGAGTATTCCACGGAAGACCTGCTTATTTAAAGAAAATCATATGAATATTTTATCGGGAGGCCTGTTTATTTAAAGAAAATCATATGAATATTTCGTCGTGAGACCTGTTCATATAAAGAAATTCATATGAATATTTCATCGTGAGACCTGTTCATATAAAGAAAATCGTATGAATATTTCATCGTGAGACCTGTTCATATTAAGAAAATTATATGAATATTTCATCGGGAGAGCAGTATATTTCAGACTAGTTATTTAATGTTTTATCGGAAGACTTGTCTATTTGTAGAAACTAACTTTATTATGTAAACTTCAAATATTGCGTCTCAAAATCAACCTATCGATCAGACCGGATATGCAACATATATATATATATTCATTAATATAGTAAAAAACAAGTGATATTTACCTGTATTTTGTGCGTTGGATGCATTTTCTGAATTTTCTTTATCGCCCGAATTCTCGTCCATAGACAACGCCGCGAGCGCTACTCGAACGATATTCCTTAAAAAATATAAATAAATGTTTTTTGAATAACAAATACCTAAAAGCACACAACCCTGCCTTCTGCGCCGCTTGGCTCGTGTTCGATCCCCGGACAGGTTAAGCATTTGTGTGCACGAACATGTCTGTTTGACCTGTGTCTGGGTGTTTATTATATATATTTATGTAGTGTGTATATCAGTGATTATGTTATCATAGTACAGGCTTTGCTTAGTTTGGGACCTGAGCACCTTTGTGTGGATGTTGTCCCATATTATTATTTTCAATTGTTTTACTTATCGAAAATATATTTCCGGTCATTTAGAAACATCACGGGCCCAGGCCAAGTGCTGTTCCTGTTGAACATTTGACTATGTCATCGTCTTGTAAGAATTTTCGTACTATACGACAGGTATTAAGAATCGCGGCTTTAGGCATTGTTATAAATGTAGCTTTGGGTAGATTTAATAACTTGATTGAACGACGCTGATATTTTGGTACTACTCCAGTGCACGAGGGAACTAAAAAAAATTATTACTATTTTGTATTCATATTATTTCTTAAATCTAAGTTTTTTACAATATAAATATAAAATATAAATGTTATAAATAACTGTAAAGCTAGAGTTCCACCAGCAGGTGGGTAGGAGCCGAGCTACCGGTGCAGGTGGTAGGGACTACAGAGAGAGGAACCTCCTAACAATACGTGCTGTATCGAGGATCACCGCTCTCTGTATCTGACCCTTGGTCCAACCGTCTAGCGAGAGTCTCTTAACATGTTGGCCGAGACTCTTAGCTATTGGAACATTTGCCGAAACGACTATCGGAACAATGGTCGTTGAATTAACATCCATTAATAATAATAATGTTAATTAATTAATTAACATCATAATTATATGATCTCCAACCCGCGGCATTGCTCGCGTGACGTTGGTTGACTCAGGAAAAGGAACTCTCTGTGTGCAAGTCGATCAAATCAAGTCAAGTCGATTCGTCACTCAGTTGCTGAGAAGAAGAGTTGCTTAGACAGTTTACGTCAATGACGACATCATTCATCGACGGCTAGGTGGTACGAAGCTCGGTGGGTCTGCTAGTATAATATACTTATCAATTCATAGCATCCCACTGCTGGGCACGGGTCTCCCGTATAAAGAGGGTGTAGGCCAAATTGCTGGACTTCACTTATCTTAAAAAAAAATACAAGCAGGTTTTCTCGCGATGTTTACGATTGTGCATGTGGTAATTAATTATAATATAGATATACCTGGATTTGAAATCGCGCTATTTCGCTTCGGTTTACCAACTAGGCCACCGCTAACTTTGAAAATATATTTATAGATAATTTATTAAAACAGTATATAATTATTGTTTGACAATAACCTCCATCCAAAGGTCACCTGGAAGAGATCGCATTAGCGATAACGCCGTCATTTGTAGCACTACACGTAATATTATATATATACATATATATAATTCATAATAATAATTATATATATATATATATATATATATAATTCATGTACGAGTATGTATCTATGTATATATTTACTTGAAGCACTCGGCCGGTTTCCTGCAGTCCCCGTACTTGAGCAGCTCGTGTGTGGCGAGCAGCAATCGCTCCCAGTGCTCCGGCGGCGCGCCCGACAAGTCCAGCTTGCACAGAGCCTCCAGCACCTCCGGCTCGCTTAGACCACCTGCAACACGCATATACAATACTAATTATACAGGAATAATGGCTAACTTGAAAGGGGGTCACTATACTCATAAAGCAAGAAAATTTTCTATAGGGTTATCCTAAGTAAAAACATTTTCTATGGGGTTATCCTAAGTAAAAACATTTTCTATGGGGTTATCCTAAGTAAAAACATTTTCTATGGGGTTATCCTAAGTAAAAACATTTTCTATAGGGTTATCCTAAGTAAAAACATTTTCTATGGGGTTATCCTAAGCAAAAACATTTTCTATAGGGTTATCCTAAGTAAAAACATTTTCTATAGGGTTATCTTAAGAAAAAACATTTTCTATAGGGCTATCTTAAGCAAGAACATTTTCTATGGGGCCAACTCTGAATTCGAATAAACCAAAATTTACATTGTCCGCCTTTTGTGGCGGCGGCCATCTTGGACCGATATTCATCAAACATCGCTAAGAATACTTCCAACTTGTTACAAACAAAAACAAACAATATCTCGTTTTTTGGTAGCTACGATGCTAGAGGCTAACACATACATAGAGAATCCGTAGTTTTTCGGTAGCTACGATGCTAGAGGCTAACACATACATAGAGAATCCGTAGTTTTTCGGTAGCTAGGATGCTAGAGGCTAACACATACATAGAGAGTCCGTAGTTTTTCAGTAGCTACGATGCTAGAGGCTAACACCTACATAGAGAGCCCGTAGTTTTTCGATAGCTACGATGCTAGAGGCTAACACATACATAGAGAACCCGTAGTTTTTCGGTAGCTACGATGCTAGAGGCTAACACATACATAGAGAGCCCGTAGTTTTTCGGTAGCTACGATGCTAGAGGCTAACACATACATAGAGAGCCCGTAGTTTTTCGATAGCTACGATGCTAGAGGCTAACACATACATAGAGAGCCCGTAGTTTTTCGATAGCTACGATGCTAGAGGCTAACACGTACATAGAGAGCCCGTAGTTTTTCGGTAGCTACGATGCTAGAGGCTAACACATACATAGAGAGCCCGTAGTTTTTCGGTAGCTACGATGCTAGAGGCTAACACGTACATAGAGAGCCCGTAGTTTTTCGGTAGCTACGATGCTAGAGGCTAACACATACATAGCGAGCCCGTAGTTTTTCGATAGCTACGATGCTAGAAGCTAACACATACATAGAGAACCCGTAGTTTTTCGGTAGCTACGATGCTAGAGGCTAACACGTACATAGAGAGCCCGTAGTTTTTCGGTAGCTACGATGCTAGAGGCTAACACATACATAGAGAGCCCGTAGTTTTTCGGTAGCTACGATGCTAGAGGCTAACACATACATAGAGAGTCCGTAGTTTTTCGGTAGCTACGATGCTAGAGGCTAACACATACATAGAGAGCCCGTAGTTTTTCGGTAGCTACGATGCTAGAGGCTAACACGTACATAGAGAGCCCGTAGTTTTTCGGTAGCTAGGATGCTAGAGGCTAACACATACATAGAGAGCCCGTAGTTTTTCGGTAGCTACGATGCTAGAGGCTAACACATACATAGCGAGCCCGTAGTTTTTCGGTAGCTACGATGCTAGAGGCTAACACATACATAGAGAGCCCGTAGTTTTTCGATAGCTACGATGCTAGAGGCTAACACGTACATAGAGAACCCGTAGCTTTTGCGTCGGGGGTTAAAAAGAAGTTTGTAAACATTAAGTAGAGGACTTGTTTGACTTTTGGCTAGGTTGGTGTACGTATAACAAACAAAAAACCTAGTTAAATCATAAAAAAAAGTATCTTATGTTTTACTGAAAAATAAATCAAGCTTTTAAAATGTTTTTTGATGGCCAAGGTTAACATCAGTATCAAATGCATTAGGAACGGCACGTTGTTTGTAGTTATGGACCTAAGCTACAGTTGTGGATGACGCCACCCCGTGGTTGTCCTTGCGCCCGTCTAAGTGTGTTCCGGCAGCCTTCCTTGAGAGCCAGTGTATTCCAGACTAGGCATGCTCCAACTAGAGCTACAGTGTCGCTGACTACCGTGGTCGTGCGAACTTGTGGTCAAATGCCTAGCAGTGCAGGATATAAAAAAACAAGTGGCGCGCCCCCCACTTGTGTACCCCTATGTATAGCTATAGGTAAGTAATATATCGTTATAATTGTATATGACTTACATTTAGTAATAACATATCCATGCTCGTCCAGCTCGTAGGGTCGCACCCTGTCGCGACCCAGCGGGCTCGAGTTGTAATCACTGTAACGAAGGTACACACATACATTGAAATTTAAAGTTTAAGCAAATATGCCTTCCTGCCTTCTGCGCCGCTGGTCCCGGGTTCGATCCCCGAACAGGTTAAACATTTGTGTGCACGAACATGTCTGTCTGACCTGTGTCTGGGTGTTTATTATATATATATAAGTATGTATATCAGTGATCAGGTTACCATAGCACAGGCTTTGTCTAGTTTGGGACCTGAACACCTTTGTGTGGATGTTGTCACATATTTATTTATATCTAACCTAAAATCGAATAACAAGGTGTAAAGCTAATGACCCCAATTCGTCCACTCACACTGAGTAAACTAAAAGTACCTAAAATTATACCCATCTTTTTCTCACTAGTGGAAACAAAACGAGAGGAGACAATTTTAGAAATGTCAAATTAGGTTAGTTCAGTAAGACTGGCCTGACCGGATCGAGGTCAAATTTCTTTTTTTAATTATTTTTGTAGTATTTTGTTATGTTGTTGATTAAAAAAAAAAACTATGAAATCATAAATTATATGATTACGAGAACGTCGAATTATAATTCCGACGCAATTGGAACTCAGCAATATGTTTGTAATAGTAACACTCCGATTTCAATGCGGCGGATATCTTTTTCACTGTTATTTTGATTCGTAAATCAAAATAGCACATGGTTCAACGGAAAAACTATAGTTGGACCTTTAGTAGAATGATATTTGTGTAGAAGGACAAACTGAAATCCATCGAGATATATGCACACTATATATATAAAAATATATCCCTATCCCTCGGTCACGCTATCACGCGTGAACGGCTGGACCGATATAGCTGATTTTAGTCTGGAAATGTTTGTCGTACTCCAGGGATGGTTTAAAAGGTGAGAAACATACATAACTGTTAGGCGGTACGAAGTTCGGCGGGTCAGCTAGTATTAGATATATAGACTGCATGTAAATATCTAATTTAGCAATAAATATATTGAGTATATATATATATATATAATATACAGTAAAAATGTTCTTCAACTGTCAGATAGTGTCAGACGTACACCATTAAAAAATAGTACGAAAAAAAAAACAAAACAAAAAGAGTTTTCTATACAAAAGAGGCTAGTCCGGCTCGGACCTTCACAACAATCAGGTGCAAGTAAGTATTGTTAAAGATTATTGACATACCCGTGCGGGAAGTCGAGTCTGTTGTGTGGCACGGGCGAAGATTCCTTCGTGCTGTTCGCTTCCTCTGAACTGTCCGCGGAGGCGGCGCGACCCACCACCTCTCTGGCATAAAAAAAAACTGGCGATCAAAGACTATCCTCTTAAGGGTGACACGTGAAAACCATCTATACAACTTACAACTTTTGACAATACTTAACAGTGTTACTGTACACAGCAAAGTGAACCCACAGTAGAACCAAGTATTGCAAAATAAAAAATAATAATTGAGCCTTCCATATAACTTGGCCGATGACGTGACCCAATTTTTTTAATTTTCTAAATTAACTTTTGCAACGGGTTCACCTTGATGGGTCGTCTGATACCATAAATATTGTCACACCTTTCTTTTACACGTTGATTTATGTAGGGTTATCAATTAGGGGTGTACTAAGCCAAAAGGAGGTCCCTATACTCATCCTAAGGAACAACTTTTACTATGTGACCAAATTTCAATTCGAGAAAAGAAAATCAGCTGTTCCATACATTTTGTCGACGTTCGATTAACTCTTTGTACGAAACAACTGATTTATTTTTCTCGAATTCATGGTTGCTCCCATAGGAGAAAGTGTACACAATAGTGACCATTTTCGGCTTAGTACCTACACCCCTAACCGATAACCCTGTATATTGTAAGGTATAGAGTTGCTTTAAAAAAAAAAAGTTTATTCCCACTTGTTCTGTGGAGTAGTTCTGTTGATACAGAACTAGTGGGAATAAAAAAAATATTTTTGGAAATTCAATCCCTAAAAGAGTCAAATGTGTAATTATAAAATAAATACAAAACAAAATCTTCATACAAAGAAAACCACAATACTAAATTTTAGTTTCAATAGCGCTAAAAAGAAATAGAAAAGTAAAAAAAAAAATGTACACCATTAACATTTTCCCACTACATGTAACATGTATTTCAATATACAAAAATAAAACAGATCCCCTATTTTTTTGCCATTAGAAATTCAAAGTTTAATCCTTATTTTATTTGCAAACCTAAACTAAATAGAATTGCAATAACAATAAAAATTTAATAAAAACTATTTCACCATTAGTAATTATATAATTATTATTACCATTTACAAGACATTGTATAATATTAAAGAAATAAAAAAAAAAGCTCCACTGATAAAATGAACAAATAAAAACTTAATATAAAAATTGACTTAAAAAAAAAATGTGTTCACTATTTAATAAAATATTATCAAATACCATTAAAAAAATAACCTTATTCATAAGCAATAACTGTAAATATTACAAAAAAATTAGACCCTAAAACTAAACTAAAAAATACAAAGATTAGTTCCCAAGTAAAGTTCAATACACAATAGCTTCTAGTTACAAACACTGTCAATAGATGGCGTTAGCGTCGAGTTAGCCGCCGGTGGCGTTTGCTTCGCGACCTCCATACATCATCGTTGGACACTTGTGACGAGTTAGGAAAACATCGTGAAGAAACTATATGATTTTTGAGGCCCGCGGCAGCGTCACAGCTGTAGAACCGGGCTATACTAAACTTACTAAGACAATGCAAGCTAATAATGTGACAATGAAATATGAGACAAAAACAAGTACAAGAATCTCTCTAACGCTAATCTAAAACATTAAAAAGAACCTAAAAAAGTGTTCGTGTTTAATTTTTTTAATCTTGCCATATATTAAATAATTTACTGTCTATACTTTTATATGGTTATAAAAAAAATATGAATAGGGAGGGTTATTTGCATTAATTTTTATTGATTTTTTAATTAATATATGTTTATTTATAAAAAAAAGTAGTAAACTCGTTTGTAGGTTATTTATTTACAATCAAATTTGAAATTTGCATCAACAAATTCATTTTATCTATAAATAAACTATTAATAAGTTTTTTATTCGTATTAAATCTTTATTGATATATTTAATTACGTAATACAGATAACTTATAAATATGGCTGTTTACAAGTATTTTATTTTTCTTAATTTATATGTTTGTTTTGTATGAATCTTTGCTGAATTTTTTTTTGTTGATTAAATTAAATTTAGTTACAGAGGAAACTTATAAATATGTGAATATATGATGTGTAGACTTAACACCGTTAAGTATTATCACACCTTTCTGTTACACCTTGTATACAACAGACTATAACGTTCCTTCCATGCTACTATACTATCTTTCAACATTATTTCAGTATATTAAATATATGCGCTCAATTTAGAGCTATCCTGTATATATGTTGTGCTCATATGTTTATTATATGATTTTAGTGTATATTGATTTTGATTTCCACAAATAAATGTATGTCAGAGTGGAGTCAGCAGCCCGTGACGTCGTCGATATGTTCGAGAAAGGAAAAAGCGCCAGCATTTGGCTCTCTAACAACAATAAATCGGTGGAAGACATTAATATATTATGAATATATTGTGTTACATTTTTCATATTTGTACAGGTGACAAAAATGCTGGTTTCTTTTTTGTGTCCAACAATCTCCATTGCCATGCAACGTGGCAATATGCTGACAGCATATTTGCCACCTTTCCCTCAACTAACGGACTTTTCGACTAGTCTTTTTTTTATTTTAGTTGTAAGTAGATTTAGTTTAGTTAGTGTTTTAATTACCGTTCCTTAAGTTGCATTAAATATATCATAATATTTAATGTTAACAAATGTTTAGAGAAGCGACTTCAAAAAAACCCATCTGCTAAATGTTTAAACCTGTTTAGCTTAAACTTTCCAGCATTTCTTATCAAAAACTACAATAATACTTTTATTTATTTTTTGAGGTTTTCCTCTACTCAAGCCTTTTGGGCTCGGCTCGCTGAACCCCCGCCCCGAGACATAATAATATAATTTAATATATATATTATAATAATAACTCTAAGTGAGCGTGACAAGCAGGTTTACTCACGCGTTGTGGTGTCCGTTGTGAACGCCATTGGCTCGCGACTGTAGAGTGACGTCAGACATCTGACTGATGCCGGAGTCCTTGCTAGACATGTGATTGCCGCATTCCGCTGAAAGACATACAAGATGAAGCGATAAGACAGCCACTTCAGCTGATATGTTTATAAAAGACTTGTTATGCTTTTTCATATATTTTAGGTTTATATATATATATATATATAATTTTAACTAGCTACATCGTTTAATATAAGTTATGAGAATTTATAAAATGGAAACTAAAAACATTTACTTCAGTCGAGTATTTTTTTTTAATAAACAATATAGAATATTGTTCATTTACGTATAACGAACTGTTTTTTGATGATAACTAAGTGAAACGGAACGCTTGGTTCCATTATAGAAAAAAAGACGGATGTTGTTTTTTTTTCTTTGTTATACTAGGCCACACTTGTACTCAGTGTGTTATGCCATTTCTCAAGTTTGTTTATCAGCTTGTTCATGAATGAGTTTATTCTGTTTTTCGCATAAACGATTGTGTTGTATAAATGAGTGTCCAATGACAAGCAAATTTTCGATATATTTCAACTCATATTTACAGTTTTGGAACGAAGTTTATTTCTTCAGAAATGTAATGTTCAGTATCGGATATAGATAACGCTCTTAAAAAAAAATTAATCAATTAATATTAACGTTAATTAAATTAAATAATAAATAAATAAATTAATTGATATTAACGTTAATTAAATTTAATAATAAATTAATTAATTAATTAATTGATATTAACATTAATTAAATTTAATAATAAATTGATTAATTGAGTTTATTTAAATAGTAATGGTGTATAATGTTACCGTTAGAGTGTTGTTTAGTATAGGAGTGTATCTCGGAGGTAGTTCTCCGTATGCGCGAGTGAACATCCTCGCAGCTCGCCATGTTGTTCCCGGGGGACCGGACCGGGCTGTCGTTGCCGGCTGGAAACAAAAACAATACAATAATAATAATAATAATGAGGTTACCGCCATGTGGGATGTTGATTCGACGATCATTGTTCCGGTAGTCGTTTCGGCAAACGGCCCGATAGCGAGAAGTCTCAATCAACATCTTAAGAGGCTCTCGCTAGATGGTTGGATCAAGGGTCAGGTAAAGAGGGCTGTGCTCCTCGATACAGCACGTATTGTTAGGAGGTTCCTCTCTCTGTAGTCCCTACCATCGGTAGCTTGGCTCCTACCCCGTTGCTGGTGGCACTCTAGGTTTAGGTTTTTTATAATATTTAATGTTTTATATTCATATTGTAAAAAACTTAAATTTAAGAAATAAAATGAATACGAAGATAATAATAAAATAATAATTGTAAAAACTTAAATTTAAGAAATAAAATGAATACGAAGATAATAATAAAATAATAATTGTAAAAACTTAAATTTAAGAAATAAAATGAATACGAAGATAATAATAAAATAATAATTATAAAAACTTAAATTTAAGAAATAAAATGAATACAAATAATAATATGGGACAACACACAAAGGTCTTGAGGTCCTTAATTTTTCCTTTCTTCTTTTACAATACATAACTTATTGATATAATATCATTATTTAAATCATCATATTCCTGTTTTCCTCTTTCATTCTACTCTATTAGCCGTAATATGTTTATTACACAACTCATCCACATGTTCGCATCTATCGGCCATCTCCTCCGCCGGAGGAGGTGGCCTACAATCTTTTTTTTTTTATATTGACCTTTTCGTAAAATGGCCATACCATCCTAGGTGGGAGGCTAGCCTCCCACTTCTTAACTACTCAGTCACTGGAGCTACTTTCAAACTTCCCCTAACATACTCATTTCTAATTTTGTCCATTCTTATAATAATTATTATTTAAACAATGAAATTATAAATAAATAAAGACCTCTTCCTAACAATTATAGATTGTATAGAGTCATTCATTAGAAATCATACAATATACAAGGTGTAACAGAAAGGTGTGACAACACTTAACGGTGTTAGTCTACACGTCAAAGTGAACCCACAGTAGAACATAATTTTGCAAATAAAAAAAAAATTGTTCTCCAAAAAAAAAATTGTTCACGTGAGTGGTCAAGGTGTATGGAGGACATAAAATTTTGTTTTTATACTAAGAAAGAATTATTAGTAAAAATTCAACATTTAGGAACCTTTTCGAATTATCAGTAGATCTTAACTTGTCTATAAGTAATCAATGTGCTATTTTATTTTTGCTGAAGTTACTCAATCCGTTTTTCGTAATTAAGACATTTTATAAAAAAAAAAACTTGTCATATTTAGAATAAGTACTCAGTACTTACAGTTAGTTGTGTTCCGGACATGATGTTGAATGATGCCGTTGACTAGAGTCTGCGTCTCGCCGGGGAGCTCGCTCATTAGCGCCGTGAACTGGAATGTTCAAACACACAATTGTACGTATGAGTCGTATGTGATTCATTCGTGAGTCACATGTAACTTACGGTCTGGAATAATTCCTTATTAATATTTTTTTGATGGATTTTACCTTATCTATCTATCGTCGTGAATAGTGTTCAAGTTTGAAATAATTCTTTTAAGTCGTATGTGACTCACGATCTGGAATAATTCCTTATTAATATTTTTTGATGGATTTTACCTTATCTATCGTCGTGTATAGTATTAATTTTTTTTTAATAATTCCTATCAATCGTATGTGATTCAGTCGTGAGTCATATATGACTCACGGTCTGGAATAATTCCTATATGGATGTTTGTTTGTATTTTATTAACATTGACAATGTGCTTGTTCACATTTATATGTTTAAATTAAAATATTCACTTTCCAGCATTTGTCATTTTGCAATTTACGCGACATTGGCATTGCGGTCTTACAGAGACCATCAATATCCACAGAAGAGAATATATTCATATAGTAATTTTATTTACAAAACAAACACGTGTTTGATTCATATTGTTTAACAAGACGTGTTTTCACTTGTACCTGATTGTTGTAAAGGTCCAACTATAGTTTCGTTCACATTCGGTGAACTTCATCAGGGATGTAATGAGACGTTCGTGTCTTTAACGATGACACGTCTTGCACAATGCATCGTTGAAGTCTTCTTAATTAACTATTACAAAATATTACTAACAACCAGAGACATAAATCACTGTCTGTTCGATCCTTGTAATAAAATGAGGGTAGATGCAAATTAATTACTCTCAACTCTTGACATCTGCCTGTCGTTGACGGTGGAGGAGCAGTTGCAACCAAGGCGCCGCGCCGTGCGCATCGCACTCACTGTGGAGGTGTCAGAATCTATGCAAATCCCTCAACTGGTGTAAAGCTCTGTGATCACCCACGACACCGCGAGGACGATCTCCTACAGTCGCGCTTGACATACGTAGCTTCTGCTGAAGCTGGACGCGGCACCAGATCGTAAGGTTGGTGGATTGATTTTCATATGCCTTCTATTATGCAAGGAGAATTTGCGCCTCACACTTTACTCTATTTTAACCTCATACAGTCCACTTCAAAATCGAATATCTACACCAGATATCTTCACCTCTCATAGACTGTGCGACAACCGTAAAATGTCAATATATCATATAATAAATATATGTTATAAGAACTATAAAAGAATATTAAATAAGTTTTTTTAAGTTTGATTTTTTTAAGTAATTAATAATTCAAATGTAACAAGACGTTGCCTGCAACGAACGTTATTTAAAGGTCAATAAATATTTCTTGTTCTTAAACAAAATAAGGATATAGTATATATACCGCAGCGGGGTTACAATCGTAGAGGCAGGCGAGCGCACGGCGAGCGCACACCCGCACGTCGGCCGCGCGCGTGTCGCTCGCCAGCATAGAGATCTTTATCAGCGCACGACCGGCCACGCCGTTAGCACCACCTGGGGGGAGGGGGGGGGGGGGGGGGGGGGGGGGGGACGGACGATATTATTCATTATATCCGAGTGTATGTGTTTGTCACGCCTTAAAGTCTAACCGACTCATCATATTTTCATGCGAGTGGTGTCAATAGATTCGTCTTAGTCGTGAGAGTGACACACGGTACATCGAAATTTATATTTATATATATATATATATAAAAATGAATCCCTACATCCCTCGGTCACGACATCACGCGTGAACGGCTGGACCGATTTCACTATTTTTTTTTTGTTTTGGTTTTTTTTAAGGTGAAGGTTCTTATGATAGAAAGAATATGTATATATAAATAATGAATCTGTTTGGAAGGTTCTCCAGGGAAGGTTTAAAAGGTGAGAAACATACATAACTGTTAGGCGGTACGAAGTTCGGCGGGTCAGCTGGTATATTACATATACATATATTATATAACTTATATGTTATATTTTAAAGATACACGCAGGTTTAACAATTTATCAGTCGGGATGTTTTTATTAGTTTCAAGTTGTTTCTAACAACTTTGTTTCAAATCACTTTAAAGTTTAAAGTATTAACAAAAATATTTTAGTAAATAACCTTACGATAATGCACCCAATTCGTCCACTCACACACACTGACTAAACTGAAATTTCCTAAAATTATATCTATCTTTTTCTTACTTATGGAAACAAAAAGAGAGGAGACAATTTTAGTTAGTTCAGTAAGTTTTGTTAAAGACTGCTTGAATTGGGGTCATTAGCAGGGAATCAACTCAGAGCCTAATCCTCTAAACCTAGAGACTAGAAATTTGGAGAGTGTATTCATTATAAGTATGTATATCAGTCATCAGGTTACCACAGCACAGGCTTTGTCTAGTTTGGGACCTGAACACCTTTGTGTGGATGTTGTCACATATTTATTTTATTATTATAGGGTGTACTAATATATGATTTTTGGAAATTCTATCTAAATCCAATGGGGTTTTCAAAGTACTTTAAATTCAATTTAATGTCGCACGCAACGCCGCGGGTAACAGCTAGTTGTAATGTACATTTCGTTGCATACGAAAATACATGTATTTCCTGTTTATAATATTAGTATATATATATATATATTTAAGGGCGGCGCGTGCCTTTATTAACATTAACAAAATGACTAACTACGACAACAAAAAAACTATAGCAGAAAGATTATCTATAGACCATTTAAGATTATCCAAATGCTCCAACCCACCACCAGAGGGCAGCGTGTCCAGCACGCTGACCACCTTGATGTTTAGATTAACACCGTTATTTGTTGTCACACCTTTCTGTCACACGTTGTTTATGTAATAATATATTACCGTGCAATGTGACAGCGAGGCTGGCGGGCGGACAGAAGTCGTGCGCGAGATCAGCAAGGAACCTCAGGGCGGCCGCCTTCGTCTTAGCGGTGGGAGCCGTCGCACTGTCAGACAAGAACCTGTGACGTCACAAACACTACAATTATTATCGACCAACATGTCATTTTTGGAAAGTGATGAAATACGAAAATACGAAAAACCTTCCGAGACAAACGTATTGAAGAGTTCATACTAATAAGTAAAGAAATAAATCACAATGTAAATATGTAATACAAAAAATATTCGTAATGAGAACTATAAAAGTATTTAAATCAGTTTTTTTTAATCCTTCACAGCTAGGTATTTGACCACAGGTTCGCACGACTACGGAAATCAACGATACTGTAGCCCTAGATGGAGCATGCCTGGTCTGGAATACACTGGCTCTCAAGGAAGGATGCTGGAACACACCGTTAGGTGCTTGGTGACACCTAGTTTTTTAAGTTTAATTTTTTAAAGTAGTTAATAATTCAAATGTTACAAGACTCGCCTGTAACGAACGTAATATAAAAATCAGTAAATATTTTTCATTCTTATTCCAAAAATACCAGTTCATTATAACCACTTTCTGCAGAGTTATTTACGAAAAAAAAAACGTAAATATACTAAGAAAGTAACATGCCACCAATAAAACAATAATACAGATAAATAATGACAGATTCTTTTTTTCACGAGCTTTTGACGAGAATAACATTATGCAGAGCTTTTCATAGATTTTCAAAAAACTCTAAAAACGTAGTTATTACACTTTGAATAAAATAAAATAAATATCAGTACCTACGTACGGTGTTTTTTATTTATCTTATAAAAAATAAGGTACCTAGGTAGGTAGGTATTTTTTATACTTAATATTTATGACCCTCTCAGGGTCAAAAAATTTAAATGTTGTCAATTCGCCATGTTACACTACCTAAACTGAAAGTTTTTAAAATACATCCAAATTTTTCTTGCTTGTGTTTTTTTAGTATTTGACTGTCTGTGTTGACAGACCTACATACTAACAATATATTTATATACATATATGTGTTTAAAAAAAATTATGTACTTTAATTCACAACAAATCTATTCTTGTATTATAAAGAAATAAAAATTTAATACTTAATTCATAAAATAAATTATTCATATAAACAAGTGGCTAGAAGAGAGTTGGAAAAAACCCGACTGCTGATTCATTAAACCTGTGTATCATCCTTAATAATTGTTTTTAATTTTGATATACCCAGTGTCACTCTCACGACTAAGACGAATCTATTGTCACCACTCACATAAAAATACGACAAGCCGTTTAGTCTTTAGGACGTGACAAATAAACATACATACAGACAATCGAAAAACATAACCCTCCTTATTTCGCAGTCGGTTAAAAATAATAATATACATTAATAATAATAATACCTGAATATATTGTGCAACTGTAACTCCGCGGGGAAGCACTCGTGCACCACGTCTAATGTCTTCGTGATCTTAGTCTGCACGGAGCCGAGGATGTCCGTGCCCAACTTCATTAACAACCTGACAGACACACATACATGTATTGTATGAGCAAATAGTATAGTATAGTTTCCGCCTGCGCCAAAAAAAATGCAAATTGATTTTTGTAATTTTTAATCGAGTTAAATGAATGAAAAACCATTTTTTATACAATACGTTATTTACGCACATCATAATATTATTGCAATTTGATTTTTATCCTACACAGCTAGGCATTTGACCACAAGTTAGCACGACCACGGAAGTCAGCGATACTGTAGCCCTAGATAAAGCAAGCCTAGTCTGCAATACTCTAAACGAAGGCCGCCGGAACACACCGTTAGAAGCTTGGCAACAGATTTGATAACTTGAGGGTGGTAGCTAGCCAGGCGAGAGATAGGAAACGTCCTACCACCAAAAAATTTTTTTTGTTAATAGTATATATTTTTATTTTTATTATTATTTTTTTTTAGTTAATAGCGTATATTGTAACAATGGTATTTTTTTGGCTGAAATAAATGACTTTTTTTTTATGTCAACAGTTCAGCTAGGCACAATGACTCACCTATACATGAGCTGATAGAGCCAGTCCTTGAGCTGCATCCAATGCACGAGCAACAGTTCGCAGCAAGCGTCCAGCAGTAGAGAGAACACTTTAGTGTGCGCGTCGACAAACATCTTGTTCAGTAGCTCGGTGAGACGACGCAGCTGCGGCTCGGTCAGCAGCCGACCGCTGTTCAGGTAGTTCGCCTATGAATAATTACACAATAAACCTCATTAAAACACTTGTTCAGGTAGTTCCAATGAACAATTACACAATAAACCTCATTAAAACACTTGTTCAGGTAGTTCCAATGAACAATTACACAATAAAACTCATTAAAACACTTGTTCAGGTAGTTCCAATGAACAATTACACAATAAACCTCATTATAACACTTGTTCAGGTAGTTCCAATGAACAATTACACAATAAACCTCATTGAAACATTTGTTCAGTGCGCACGTTACTAATATTTATTTTTGTTTAAAAATTCTGACCAAATGTGTGAGTCCATCCTTCCTTTCGGTCCAGTGGGTGCAGGCACACAGTGCTATGATGTCGTCCGCCGGCGGGGGCGGCGGCGGAGACCCGCACTCCCACCCCAGCCGGGGGGCGGAGCCCGACCACGATATACTCTGAAAAAAAACATCCCAATTAATTACGTAGTTTCGTCAAGTAATTTTAATTGGCGTACACGAATTTTCAATTATATAATTTTTTTGTAAGACGCCATTATAAATTTACAAAAACTATTTTACTCACGTCATGTCTTCTATATGAGTCTAGACTGCGCTCGGAGCAGACGCTGGAAGCTTCAGAGTCGTCGTCTCGACCGCGACCTCCCTCGTACGGAGATGACTCCTCTGGACTCTGTAATAAGGACCATATTAGTTTGAACTGATTCGATAATACTGTTATATGGGGAAGTATAACATTGAAGGAAGATTTATATACAGCGAATAAATAAATACAGGTGATTCTAAATTGAGTGCATATATTTAGTATACTGAAAGAATATTGAAAAATAATATAACCGTGTTTTTTTTGTTAAATTACTTAAGAATAATAATATAGATAAAACTACTACTTAAATTGAAGTCATACAAAGCGAATATGCGAACTTATGGACACCCTAAACCGCAGCACCGTCTCGTTGCGAAACTAGATCAGGACGACGTCAAACGCGTTTGCTAGATTCACATTCATGTAATCGCTCTTAGGTGAACATATTACCCAGTTTTTTGTAAGCAAAAATGCAAAAAAATAATTGTTTTATTAGCGAATTATGTTATAATCAATGCAAAAAATATACGCAGTCAATTTAGAATCACCAAGTATAATCATCTTCATCATCAGCCAGAAGACGTCCACTGCTGGACATAGGCCTCCAAAATTCTACTAGTCTTTTCGTATACTACGGGTACCCAACGTGTTATGGTTCTTTTCCCTTATACATGTCAGGTGACCATGTGTAAGGTACCACGTCTCCACCCACACCCGGCAGGCAACGAAAATACAGATAATTAATGACATCATTTTTTACGAGCTTTTGACGAGAATAATATTGTTCGGAACTTTAGTTGGATTTACAAAAATCTCTAAAAACATAATTATTACATTCTGAGTAAATTTAAAAAACAAAAAGTATACGTTATTTTTACTTGATCTTTCCATTATGTTAATAAAAATGAGGAGTCAATAAATTTGAAATTTTATCAATTATTATCAATAAATCATACATATATATATATATGTTTGATTTAATAATTATGATATATATGTATGATTTATTGATTATTAAATTTTTATTACTAATGTTGCTGAATATATATATATATATATATATTTGCATAGTATTATAATATGAATACGAGTAGTTACCCTGAGGGCACCTTCAGCGTCGCGGCTCTGCTGCAGCAGCCGGAGGGTGGCGGCGGGTGCGCGCGGCGCGCTGCGCTCCACGCTCTCGCGACGTCTCAACCCTGACCCCACCACACTGCTCGACCGACTACTCCTGCGACAAACGCAACAATAACCATATTATTGTTATATGGTTTCGAACACACTTAGAAATTGATTGAATTAATGAATGAATCTAGCTTTGTGGCACACCAAAATAAAATAAAATATACAGCAACACATATCTATACAATGGTAGTATCCATATAATACATCGTGAAGAAAACTTGCTGAATTGGCCAATCGCAAACTTTCACACACATTTACACCTGCTCTCTCACACCCACAAACATACACACCACACTCACACACACACTTCCTCTCATTTTAGCCGATGTTTTGAAATTACTTCTAACTCATAATTTAAATTGTATTAAGCAATTAAATAATAATTATGTACTAATTAGCTTTATTCATAAATTTAATTTATCTTTCATCAATAATTAATCAATATTCACTAAATCAACGTACAATGTTTAATTTTACTTTGACCAAAATGCATAGAATATAACAAATGTCATTGTCAACTAGGGAGGAGCGCGCACTTTCAAAACGCAAGCTTAGCAAAAAATCAGCTTAGCTGGAAGTTCAGGCTCATTTAATGTAGCACTTTGTCATTGTTAATTTTAATTATCAATGTCTCATATAGCAAAGCTAAGCTAGTTATCAAAAAAGCAATTGATGCAAACAAGCGAGCAATATTGATGGCGAATATGCGGTACTTGACCTACTAAGTGTCCACCTAAACTAAAATGTGGGACAGTATGGGACATGTTACCCCTGTTAATCAGGTAGGATAAATCTCTATATATATATATTTAAAAATCATCATCTCTGCGTAAATTAAACGGAACATTTATTTATAAATGATTATTATCGCGAGTATGACATATATGTATAGGTATGTATTAATTATGTATATATTAAAGTATATATATATTTTTCTTGTTTTTTGCGGTACAATATAATTACTTGTATTTTTTTTCTATTTTTGCTATCGATGCATCACCGACGCGACTGTTCTCACTTAGTGTGATCCATCCCGAGGTTGCCTGGAAGAAATTGCTTTAGGCGACAAGGCCGCCCAAAGTACTACCGATGTTTTGTTCATGATTGTATCTTATTGTTTATTCTGTTTTTGGTGTGGAATAAAGATATATTGTAAGTAAGAACCTACCTAGCGATTGAACATGGGTTCGACTTGGGAGATTTGTTCTGGGCGAAATCAACCAGGCGGAAGTTTGCGAAGCATCCGAATTAAATAGCTTCACCTGGATACAGTGGAGGACCTCTCAATATGTCGGTCATTCGTTTCGTTGGATAGATTTCTGGCCCTTGTCAAGTGAGGTAATCTATAAGACGTGACGTGGCCGAGATACATTAGTATTGGTCAAGTTGTTGTTACCTAGTGGGGCTAGTTTCTCTGGAGCCGGCTAGCGAGCGCGGTATGCCGGAGGGACGTCGCCTGGCGCTCGCTAGAGACACCGCCCCGCTGCGTGACGTAGGTGACGACGAGCGTGACGTGGCTAAAAACATACAAACACATACATATTATACAACATTTACAATAGTAAAAAAAAAAAAAAAATTACGTCGATTAATTTCATTGACTTTATTTTTTTTTTAATTTATCTAGGCAAGCGCGCTACATCCTAGACCGCATCGTCACTTTATATCAGGCGAGTTGCGGTCAAGCGCAAGCCTGTTAACTATAAAAAATAATAATACTCACGTTGTGACTGCGACACGCCGGGTCTGGCGCGCGAGCGACCGACCGCTCGCTCTGGGCTCGCAGGCACGCCGCCTCCCGCACCCAGAGTGCGTTTCGCACGAGCTGCAATACACACACACACACACATGTTACACACTACGTAAATAAATATATAACACAACCTCACACATTATGAATTCGAAAGTGGGTTTGTTGTTTTGTTTGACCTTCTTCTCCTCAGCAACTGAGTAATGGATAGACTTCACATTTTGCAAAAACTAGCATAAATATGTAATGTGAATGTATGTTTTTTGTTCAGATTGACTAAACCTTTTGACTCGGCTATCCGGCTCAAAGGACCAAAAAATGTACGACAGGGACACGACGTTCATCAGGGATGAAATGAGTCGGTCGTGTCTAAAACGTACGCATTGTTAAACAAAATTATTCTATAGTAATCATTTTGTGCTCAGCTTTTTTGGCATAAGATCGAATACCAACTTCGGTACGTAATTCGTCTGTCGTTCAAATGAATAATGACGTACTTTTACATTTAAGACATGACACTTAAGCTTCTACGGAAATGAACTTGATAACAATAAAGATAACGAACAATAATAAAGCTAAATATAAAATTTGTAACTAAAATAAATCGGCAGTTCCACATATCGCTACTGATCAATCTCTACTGGTGGGGAACAAGAGATTTTTTTATTCATTACTACTAGTGAGGATACTTTTGCAAACAACAAGTGAACATCACAGAAACAAAATGAACATCTAAGAAACAAGTGAACATCCAGTTCCAGTAGTAATAGGTGAAAAGAATACCTTTCACTCCTACCAGTATGAATACATCAATAGGAATATGTGGAACTACCAAAATAAATTACTAAAAACCAACAGTGGTGCTGAACAGTGATTGCAAGTGCAGAAATAAAGGCATTGGTGATAAACAAAAACAATTAAACTAAACACTTTTCGATGCGATTGTACCTTGCTGCGCCATTTCCCCTTCTGATGATTTTGAGCAAGAAAAACAAGGAATTTGTTAAACGATATATATTTACAAAAGGCATTCTGTTTTCTATTTAGTTATATTCAATCTTCGTAATTCGTTTTCAGATTCCCAACTGCTCTTGAAATACGTGACCGCTGAAATTCAAAAACTTTACTGTAATTATTGCAATATTTTAGATTATTACTTTAGCTGATAAATAATAGCTAAATAGCCGAAGTTTACAACTTATGGTAAAATTTTTGAATTTCAACGCAGCAATAGAAGTATTCTAATATTCATTTATGTCAAAACCACTTGTTGTATTGTCGAACCTTAACCGAAAACCCCTTCGTGGTCCGGCGGTAAGCAGGCCTGCTTTGAGATTCGACGGTTCCGGGTTCAATTTCCGGCTGAGGTCAAGGATTGATAACTAGTGATACAATACTCACGGCGGACATTTTGGTTAAATGGTTTTAAACCATTTACAATCCTCTCGGAGATCGTTGTAGAAGGAGTGATGAGTACAATACTCACGTAGGCTAGCGGTGCCGGCGGCCATCTTGGCTCGACTCATGTGCGAGTAGAGTGCCCTCGCTTTGGCGCGCTGCGCTGCCGCCGCGTCCACGGCGGACACAGAACGGGCCGACACTCCCACTGCACTCGGAGATCGTTCTAAACGCATTAATGAAACATTACAAATTAAAGAATTTCAAAGAAATAATCTTTGATATTTAACGCGGGCACGAGCTATCGTTAACCAAATTTCAATAATATTTCTTCAGCTGTTTCGCCGTTTCAACGTTATCCCTAAACATTGCTAGTTAAAAAACAATAAATACTTCGTTCGTCCCAACGTTATCCCTAAACATTGCTAGTTAAAAAACAATAAATACTTCGTTCGTCCCAACGTTATCCCTAAACTTTGCTAGTTAAAAAACAGTAAATACTTCGTTTGTCCCAACGTTATCCCTAAACTTTGCTAGTTAAAAAACAGTAAATACTTCGTTTGTCCCAACGTTATCCCTAAACATTGCTAGTTAAAAAACAATAAATACTTCGTTCGTCCCAACGTTATCCCTAAACATTGCTAGTTAAAAAACAATAAATACTTCGTTCGTCCCAACGTTATCCCTAAACTTTGCTAGTTAAAAAACAGTAAATACTTCGTTTGTCCCAACGTTATCCCTAAACTTTGCTAGTTAAAAAACAGTAAATACTTCGTTTGTCCCAACGTTATCCCTAAACTTTGCTAGTTAAAAAACAGTAAATACTTCGTTTGTCCCAACGTTATCCCTAAACTTTGCTAGTTAAAAAACAGTAAATACTTCGTTTGTCCCAACGTTATCCCTAAACTTTGCTAGTTAAAAAACAGTAAATACTTCGTTTGTCCCAACGTTATCCCTAAACTTTGCTAGTTAAAAAACAGTAAATACTTCGTTCGTTTCGCAGCTGGTTATCAAACATACTTTTGTAAAATTGCATTAAATTTTCCTTTTAACCTTTTGAGCGCCACAAAACTATATTGCGAAATTCATTGCAAATCGACACAGATAGGCGATTACATCAAAATTATTCATCAAGTTGAATTAAATGTACTTGTCTGTATGTGTGTGTAGCACAATCGCGACGTGCACAAGTGCTGTAATCCCCCTATTATTAGCCGACTGCGAAAGAATATTTATATTTGTTTGTCACGTCCTAGAGCCTAAACGGCTTGTTATATTCTTATGCGAGTGGTGTCAACAGATTCGTATTAGTCGTGAGAGTGACATTGGGTACATGGAAATTAAAAAGAAAAAGTAACAAGTATGATACACAGGTTTAACGATTTCGCAGTCGGGTTTTTTCCAACTCGCTTCTATGATATGATAACATGTATATCGTATTATAATCTGACCTCTCATGGCGACGGGTATGTGCGAGACGGGAGGTCTCTCCTGACTGGCGCGACGTCGACGCAGCGAATTATTCCTGCTAACGCCACACACTAGGTTCTCGGTCGACGCTTTTATGTTTACAATACATCATTTACAACGATATACATTAATATATCGTCATTTAAAAAAATATATTAATTTTTATTTCATCAAAAAAATATTAAAAAAAATAAGGTTTAAATATTGTTTTTAAATAGTATTTTGTAGTATATTTATATAATAAAAATATAGTACAGAGTAGAGGGAAAATCATAATTATGTTAAATTTATTGAAGTATTTGCAATATATATTTCGACGCGTTTTTTTTCGTATCGTCGTTGGGGAATTATTTAAAATATTTCATGAATTAATGATGTGGAAAAATAATTACAGTTATCGTATTAAATTAATCATCGAAATAAACATATTAGTTTTGTAGTGTAGTGATTTCACAGCGAGGTGATGATTTGAATGATTTAGAAAACAGAATAAGTTGATTGTCAATGATTTACGATTTTAAATTATTAATTAATTTAAATATAAATTTAAGTTTTTCGTGGTATATATATATATATATATATATATATTAAATCCGTGGCAGCGTGGAAAAGAGATTATTACATACATGATATAAATATTGCGATGGTGATAATAAATTATTGGATTTACAGCAAAAATAATAATTACCCGAGACGCTGGACGACGGACTCCTCGGGCTTGTGATGGATCTCCTTTCTGTAAAAATTTATCAAAATATTATTGTATGTTGACACATGTCCACTTCATCCGGCTCCAAGGACCAAAAATACAGACGTAACGGTTTCTAGTCTGCGTATACAAAATCAAATCGAAATAAATTTATTTTCTAGAACGTTGTATTAAGATCTAAGATACACAATAGGTTGACTCGAAGTCAAATATTCTATCAGTTAGGTGTGCAAATATTACCAAATTACTCTGATTACATATATTGACAGATTCTTCTTACATTTGTTATTTATCTCTATAATAATCTTCAACACTGTAATAACATTATTTTAATTAGATGTTTAAATAAATTATAGCTAAAACAAGAGATATTCTAGTATTATTTTGTTGATTTGTAATCTGTTGAAAGTCTAAAAGATTCAAGTGTTAACATATAATATTGAACAGAATTTAGAAAACCAACGCGTGTTTGATTCATATTGTTTAACTAGCTGACCCGGCCACGCGTTGCTGTGGCTATTTTATAGCGTCAACAACACGTGGTAATTATGCTGTTAAAATGTAGCTTATATGACACGTTCGTAGATTTACCATAGCAGCGCCATCTATTGATTACTTACTCAACCCAGTCGAAAGGTATCGACATCTGTTAGAATCATTTGGAGTTAACAGATAATTGTGACTGTCAAATAATAACAGACAAATAATTAGCAATAAATTGAAATTGCGACTATAATTTGAGATATAAACTATCCTATCTCTCAAGTTGGATCGAACTGCACATGGTGTGCGAATTTTATTATAATCGGTTAAGTGGTTTAGGAGTCCATTGAGGACAAACATTGTGACACGAGATTTATATATATTAAGACAAGACGGGTTTTCACTTGTACCTAATTGTTGTAAAGGTCCAACTATAGTTTCGTTCACATTCGGTGAACTTCATCAGGGATGTAATGAGACGTTCCGTGTGTTCAACGATGACGTCTCGCACTCAAGTGCGAACTCGAAACTATGGTTGGACGTTTCCAACAATCAGGTACGCGTGAAATCACGTCTTCTTTAACAATTTGAACAAACTTACGCCGCAGGGCACAGCTAGTTATACATTATACTAGCTGTGCCCTGCGGCATTACCTGCAGATATTTAATTATCCTACGAGAACAAAAAAGTATTCTATGTTCATCTCCTAGTCCTAAGCTACCTCCCCAACAATTTTCAGCCAACGACTTTCTTTTATATATATATATAATGATACCTGTCCCCAGTCGGTGTAGACTGTCGACGCTGCCGACGTGTCTCTCGCGCTCGATCTGTTTCTGCGCGGCCGAGTCGAGCCGCTGGAACAAGGCCTCCGCCTCGCCGGGGAACTGCCGCTTGTACGCACCAAACGCTCTGTACCACAACAACACGATACTTACTTTACTTCGCACATAACAATAACAAGAATAACAAATATACATTGATCTTTAAATAACGTTCGTTACATGCGAGTCTTGTTACATTTGAATTATTAATTACTTAAAGAAATCAAACTTAAAAAAACTTATTTAATATTCTTTTATAGTTCCTATAACATATATTTATTATATTACATATTTACATTGTGATTTATTTCTTGACTTAGTTATTAGTAACATTTTATTATGATTGTTCGTTACACAAGAACGATGATTCTACTCGTACAAGCTGCATTCACATATATTCGCTGAGTTTATAAAAACGATTTGTTTCAAAAGATAATATTTTAATTTTTGTTTAAACATTTTAAAATCTAGTTCTATAATGCTGTCTGGTAATTTATTGCACATTCATATTTTGGTTCAGGCAGGACCCGCCCTTTTTATTATTGCGTTATATTCCCCCCGCCCCGCCCTGCCCCGCCCCACCGTCTGCGCTGCGCCTTATTCTTATATAATGTGTATACTTACTTCCTCCCGTACGTCCTGGCGTTAGAGTCTGCGTCCTGACAGGCGCGTCTAATGGCGTCTCTGATCGCCTGCTGCTGACGTTCCAACACCACGGGCGGCCATCTCTCTAATATCACTACCAGAATTTCACTGCAATATAGAAAGGGAATATTTAGTATTTTTTTGAAATGCGAATCACATATGACTCATGTACGAATTAAATATGATTCATGTGTCAATGTGATTCACGTGTCAATGTTATACTTGTGACACTAGATGCAAGTTTTTTTGTTGTTGTAAATATTGATGTTCGTGTGTTTGCAATAAGGAGTAAATACATTCATTCATTGTCATGTTTTTATTAAAATTTGAAGTAGTCGAAATGTTTATTGCGTGTATTCAACAAACACTATTTGATACAAATATGCACTTATATAAAATAGTCATATTAATTATATATAATGTATTTATTTTATATTGATGATATCACACCACGAATTAATACATGAAATATAATTTATTTAGGACACGAGGCATCGACAGTTAACTTTTACTACGATTTTTTATATATGAATCGTATTGGACTCATGTATATATTCTTTTCATATTTTAGTAATATTAAATATATGTTGTTACCTGAGCGTAGATCTTATTTCCTTAGACTTGTGTGTGGTTAGGTTGGTAACAATGACGGGCACCAGGCGCGGCGAGTGCACATACGTCACTATGTAGCGCACGCACACCGTGCCCGCGCTCGATATCACCTGCATACAACAAATTAAAAAAAAAATTAAGATTATATACAAAAATCTTAGGTTTTATTTCGTCGGAATATATTTTTAACTACCGGGCTTTGTTACCAAAGCCCGGTAGTTTATTACTGAAAAGTAAGGTTACAAAGTCACGTAGGATGATGTATTTCATTGCAATAAAGGTTGTGGATAGAGATCGCTTTTTACAGATAAGATCGCCTTATGCGCCGTTATTTATATTTGGGAATATTTGGGAACGTAACCAAACCACGAGACCCATTTTTTTTAATTTGTTAATTAATTTGGTGTTCATGTGTGTCAGTATTTCGAGCCGTGAGTTGACCAAGTGTGGTATTTCCTACTATATTCTAAGTCATTTGATGAGGTCATTTAGTAATTTAGGACATATTTTTTCCTTTGTATGGTTTACTAGCTATTTTTTTTTATTACAAGATGATTTTTATACACATAATACCTTTAAATATCGTCAAAATAATATAAAATCACAAATGGATGCTCGTCAGCGATCAAACAGCCCGCCTCTGATGGTACCCACGCAAAAGAACCTATACTTTAGCTGCATTGCTGCTCTGGATAGCAATGGCTAAACACTTTTCACTTTTAGCAAAGTGATGGAAATTCTAAAACCATTTCGAGATAATGTAATGAAGAGTTCACACTAAAAATACCAGATTTTTATATCCACTTTCTGCAGAGTTATTTACGAAAAACTGATGAAAAAAATTCTCGTATTCATGTTGAGACTGTCAGATGCCACCAAAAAAAAATATTGTGTCTGTCATCTGTGAATCGTACCAAAACAAACAAAAAAACATTGACAACATTTAAAATTTTACCCCCCCTCCCCCTTTTATTACGATAATGGAAAGATAAATGAAGAATAACGTACCCCTATATTTTTTTTATAACAATGCAATAATAAAGTATTTTAGAGATTTTGGAAAACCTAAGCAGAGTTCCGAATAATATTATTCTCGTCAAAAGCTCTGAAAAAAATGATGTCAATTCAACGATTTTGTTTTTACATGTTTGTTAACACTTGATTTCTCGGAGACGGCTGGATCGATATTAAAAAAAAAAGTATTTGAATGTGTGCACTAATCGAGTGGCCCAATAATCGAAATCTAATCGAAAATATCGAAATCGTTTGATTTCTTAACAGTTCTATCGGCGCCCGTCACAATGGAAATCGGTTTAATTTTTATATAATAAAAAAATTGTGTGACTTCAAAACAATACAATCTTGATTGTATTTATTTCATAATTATTTTCACATTTTAATTTTGTTTATTCCATATATCAACGTCAAACATTATAATCGGCTAGCCAATGGCGCAGCAAATTTCTCCCATATTTGAGAAAAAATGAATTCTAGCTGTCATACTTTATATGTATATGTTAAATAAAAAAAAGTTTAATTAAAAATAAATAATAACCATAGAAAAGTGCTATATACCGCGTTCATTACCCGGTTGGTTGAAAACTACAATCTATACGCGAGTACCAACAAAATAATAGCAACAGACCAATTAGTTTTTATTAATACTTTTTTCTGTATAATATTAACAAAATAATGACCCCACTTCGTCCAGACACACTGACTAAACTAAAAGTACCTAAAATTATATCCATCCTTTTCTCACTTTAGGAAACAAAAAGAGAGAAGACGATTTTAGAACTGTCAAATTAGATTAGTTTGGTCTGCACGAATCGGGGTAAATTTTATTTTATAAAAAAAAATATATATTTATAATAAGAAAAAATTAAAGACCTCTTTTTTTAAATTAAAATAATATAAAAATGTACTCTCACCTTAGCAGCATTCTGTATAAGATTAATCAACTCCTGCAATATATATAAGCTGAATTGCTCCAGTTTGTTTTTCAGTACTTTAGCCATGTGGGCTATCGTTATACACGCCTCGCGCACCACCTGCAAAACGGAACAAGTTATATTAATACCATCGTGAGGAAACTCGCTGGTCCAAAGTCCTACCTAACAAACAACCCGACGCGACATCAATAAAGAAAAAGGTTTTCAATTAATTGGAATCCTTTTATTTGTGTACGATTTTTGATATCTCAGAGACGGCTGCAACATTTTGTTTTAATCTGTTTTTTTTTTAAACGGTTATACTTTTTTTTTTTAATGTGATAAAAGGTAGTTTCAAATTTAGAATGCATAGAAATCCAAATTGAAAACGGTTGCCACTGTTTTGATACCTTCTAAAAAAAGGAGAATGTTTTTTTTTATCCTCATTTAGGCATTTGACCACAAGTTCGCAAGACTACGGAAGTCGGTGATATTGTAACCCCAGATGGAGCATGTCTAAATCAATCATGGCTCTCAAGAAAGGCTGCCAGAACAAACCGTTAGGTGCTTGGCGACAGATTTTACAACTTGAGGGTGGTAGCTAGCTAGACGAGCGATAGGAAACGCCCTACCACCATGCTATGGTTTCCTCACGATGTTTTCTTTCACCGGTAGCTCGAGCGCTTATTGCATGTACCGCGGGATCGAATCTCGTACCATTTGCACAGCAATCGACCCCACTAACCACTCCACCATCATCGCTACAAACTCAAATTGTATAGTATATTCTCCTTTTTTCTTTCTTTCTATGCACTCTCGGAGACGGGTGAACAAATCAGATTTTTATAATTTAAGATGGTATACCTCCGATGTGGGCATTTTTAATTTCAAGCACTTATCGGTCTTATAGCATTTTTTTTAACCAATATAAAACTTAATAAACATTGTATAGACACAGCTGACTAATTGTAGGCATTCATCATTACTCTAATGTTTTTATATTTGTTTGTTTGTATGGGTGAATTTTTAGTGTTAACGGTACGCGGATATTTCTTGAGTGGTCCCAATATAATTTTATCAAAGAGGTAAGATTTCAAAATCGATTTAATTAAAAAAGTTCTATGAGCGCCTGTTGTAGTTATAGAAATCAAGTCACAATTATTAATATATATATTAATATATATATATTAATATATATATATTAATATATATATATTAATATATATATATATATATTAATATATTTATTAGCATTACAGTATGTTAAACATTAATATTTATAATTAATTAGTTACTTTTTATGACAAAGTGCAAGTCACAAATTATTTTGACCCATATGAGGTCACGTTAACATTAAAGAGTCCAACAACATAAAACAGAGAAGAGTATATATATATATATATTCTACAGTGATATCGGTTAGGGGTGTACTAAGCCGAAAGGAGATAACTACACTCATCGTTAGTAACGACTATCACTATGGGACCAACTATGAAATCGAGAAAAACAAATCAGTTGTCTCATACAAGAAAATTATATCGGTCGTCGACAAAATTTATCAAGCAGCTCATTATTTTTTCTAGTTTTCAGATTTGTTCCCATAGTGAAAGTTGTTCCTTAGGGTGTGTATAGTGACCCTCTTTCGGCTTAGGTACAACCCTAGCCGATTATTCTATATATGTTTTCCTTATCAAGTGTGTACCTGACTCCTCAGATCCTTGATGACGAGCAGGAAGGGCACGGAGAGCTCCTTCATGTGCGCCGTGAACTCCGCGGGGAAGTTCACGTGCGCGTTGGCTGTTAGCAGCGAGCGGATTTTCTTTAGCTGGTGACAAAAGTAATAATAATATTAATAAACATTAGTATGACTTAGCTGTTTAAATTATAAAAAAAATAAAAATATCCTTAACTAGTGTCGCCCTCGTTATCTTTGTTTTAAGGCGAAACCATAATATTCAAAGTCCCGACTTGCGCCCGTAGCGAGCGATAACATAAAATATCAATAAACGGCAACGTGAGCGAAGCGAGCGATAACATAATATTCTACTTATCAGCCTCCGTGAGGGAAGCGAGCTCTAACACAAAATGTCACGAGACAGTCTTACCGCGTCAACGCGTTTCTCCCAATCAGCAGTCCGGTCGCCTAGCAACGCGGCGGCGTGTCTACACAAGTCATCCAACCCCCGCGCGCCGTATATAGCGGCGGGCGCTGTCGCCGCGAACGCAGCCTCGAACGCTTCGCTCGACACGGCGCCCGCCTCCGCGCCGGAAGTGAGCGAGTGCATGCCTGATGATACTGTGCGCGAGAAAGAGATAGCTGTATGTTTCATGATACTGAGAGGAAGAGAGTTAACCATATACTGTCTTATCAATAAACGAGTCTTAACTTAGTACATCTTTTGTCTTGTTCTATCCAGTGGAGAACGTCACGAGCCAAAACAACACAAATGACGATTAAAGTTAAGACGCGTTTATTACTAAGGCTGATAGTGTCTATTCAGTGTGCGTAAATATTCTCGACAAATTATCAGTGCACTGATAATATAAAAATGGTAAAAATAAAAATGACAACCGAAACAATACGGAAGATACATAGATAGTATTTTTCTCATTTACTCATATGTAAAAAAACTATACAATTTCACTTGATACTCGTATAGTCTTAGTATTGTTAACTCACCATGTTTTTTGCAGTACCTAATAAATATTTTTCTATTTCGTATTTTTTCTTATACTCAAAAAAAAAAAAAAACAACGAACAATGAAAAAATAACTTTCCAAATCAAACTAGATGTCTTTGAGTAACCAAGGAAACAGATGAAAAATAAACAAATAATAATCCAACGAATGAGAACATTTCCCTTTATGACGTCACTTAAAATAAATTGTGTGTTAATTTGAAGTAAATAAAAAAAATGGTGTATGTGTAGTTAAGATCCTTACCGCTTGTAGCGCTTGTCATTTTGCTGGGCGGAGGCAGCCGACCCACCTTGGGCTGGCTGTACAGACCCGCCACTGTTCGTTTTGGCTCGCAAGCTATGGTGTGGACGAGTGTGTGTGTGGGAGATGTTTATTTGTTTGCGAGGAGTTTGCGTGTGTTTAGGAGGAGTTTGTGTATGTTTCGGTGGAGTTTGTGTGTGTTGGGAGGAGTTTGTGTGTGTTTGGGGGCGAGAAAGTGAGTGTTTTTGTTGAAGTTTCATGTGTTTTCGTAGGGAAATACGTTTGAATAATGCAATATAATCAGTTGGAAAGATATATTGGGAAGAGTTTCGAGATGTTTTTGAGAACAAATCAAAAATTTTACGTAATAAATGTGGTTTAGGAAGAGATTCATGTATTGCGATTGTTGTGATTTGAATATGATTGAGATAAGTTAGGTATGATACAAGGAAAATAAACCAAGTTTTAACAATATTGGAGTTAAATTATGTATACAAAATTATCAGAAGATAAATGTAATTTTTTTCAGTTAACAATGACAAAGATTGGGTTTATTGAATAGTTTTTATGGTGATTAAAAGCCAATCGTTAGTTGATTTTCGATATTTTAGTGTTTTTTTTTTCATAGTGATGAGAGAGCGGCGAGTGAGTGTTTAGTGTCGGGACGGTGATTGGTTATGGTTGATTCCGATTCCGGTGATGATGTTGTAGGTACATGGTGGAAAGAAGAAAATATTAATTGGTTAGTTATTATAGACATGGAATAATTAATAAATATGGCCACAGATAACTATTTTAATTAATGGATCCAGATGTCTTCTGATGAATTGAGATACTTTTTTATTTTATGTTAACTTTTTTAACTTTAGTTAAATGCACAATTTATACGGGGTTATCATCCGTTAAGAGTGTACTAAGCCGAAAGGGGGTCACTAAACTAAGGAACTACTGTCCCGATGGGTGGAACTTTAAGTTTGAGAAAAAAACAGCAGTTTCATACATTATATTGACGATAAACATTTTTTTATACAACAGTTTTTTTCTTTCTTTCAAATTTGCGTCCATAAGGAATGTTGTTCCTTAGGAAGAGTATAATGACCTCCTTTCGGCTCAGTATACCCCTAACCGATAACCCTGCATTCAACTCAACATAATGCTGGTTAATATGTTTGTAGAAGGTTAAAATCTTTCCAAAATACGTGATATTCCCAATACAAAATATGTCTAATGTGGTCGACTATTTGCTACACCCCATTCGCAGGGGAGATCCATGACCAGCGGTGGGACGTTGTGGTTTGATACATAAAATGATGACTAACGAGAGACTATAACTATACTTTGAATATATTTCTTCTAACAACTTTGATTTGGCTGAAATATATTTCAGTTGTATTATTCACGTTTACCGATTTTCATAAAACTAATATAAGACCACATGAGAAGTATACTCTTTGAAACAAAGTATAAGTTCACAAATTTCAAAATGGATCCAGGCATCCGCGAGATATTAAATGCATTAAAAAAAAACAAAATCAAATTGATTAGGTACCTCCTTCTTTTTTTGATGTTGCTATAAAACCATAAATTATACAAACGTTGACTTATATATGAGGAACATATGAGAACCATGATTCTGAAGAATTAACTCCTTGTATCTGGTTATAAAAGAGTCAGTTGTTGAGTACTGACCAGGAGTGGAGGCTCCGCTGCTGTCCCCGTCCCTGCTCCTCCCAGAGCTCGGGGTGGGTATGGTCATTGCACGTTTGGCTGAACGGGACACGAAGTCAGCCTCGTCCACACCTTGGTTCGCTGTAACAATCACACTAATATTATAAAATCGAAAGATTGTATGTGCGTCCGTTACTATAAAGGTTGTCTGGAACAGATTACTTACTAACAATGAGTTGTATGGCTTGGTACCGAGTAATAACCCTCTTTCCTTCGCAGTCGGTTAAAATTATTGAAGTTGTGTTATTTAGCGTAGGAGGCACGGTAATGCAGTTTTAGCGTGTCGTGGAAAAGGTAATACATACAAAATCAAAATTTGAATTTGATAAAATGAGGGTACAAATAATAAAACTTACGAAGTTAGTGATAGCCTAGTCGGTTAACCCGCTGCCTCACAAGTCTAAGGGCGCGGGTTTTTCTCTCATGTGAATATTAGACTTAATTGCCACATGCTTAAACGATGTAGGAAAACATCGTGAGGCAACCTGCGTGTCTGAGAAGGTTAATAACTTACAAAGATAACTGAAGTCCCCAACCCGCAGGTTGGCCTGCATTGTGGACTATAGTCTACACCCCCTTCCTAGGGGAGATTCGTACTCAACAGTGGGGCGCTATGGGTTGATACGCATATATATAAACGCTTCAGTTATTTTAATTTACAAACCCAAATATTGGATTGATTTTAATAAAATTTATATGGAACCACATCTTCATCATCAGCCAGAAGACGTCCACTGCTGAACATAGGCCTCCCCCCTAGTACGCCATTTCGAACGACAATGGGGAGACCTGTGCTCAGCAGTGGAACGCTATGGGTTGATACATATGTACTTATAAAAAGGTAAACGGTAACTTATAACACCCCACTATTTTGCGTTACAAGTTGTAAACCAGCACTTACCTGTGGGCAGCATGAGCCCCGCCTCACGCGCCTCGTCAAACTTCTGCTCGAGCAGAGCGAGCTTCTGAGCCGGAAGCAACTCTTTCTTCTTCAAGTCGGACCTCAGTCTCTCACCTGAAATATGAGAAATACATTACTATGCATATGCATACTAAAATTTTACTTTTAGTATGAAGGAAAAGACTGAGGAAATTGAAGGTTTTTTTATCCTATACAGTTAGACATTTGACCACAAGTTCGCACGACCACGGAAGCCAGCGATACTGTAGCCTAAAATGGAGCATGCCTAGTCTGGAATACACTGGCTCTCAAGGAAGGCTGCCGGAACACACCGTTAGGAGCTTGGCGACAGATTTTACACCTTCAGGGTGGTAGCTAGCCAGGCGAGCGATAGGAAACGCCCTACCACCATGCAAAAGGTTACAATAATTCCCTAACCACATATATAAAGAAACATACACTCGTATTGAATACGCTTTTTTTTGGAATTTTGTAGAAAATCGATTTCTTCTAATTTGTTTGTACAATTTTAAACAGCAAACGCACTCACCAACGTGTCTATAAACATCAACCATGAGTTGCATGGCCGCGTCCCTCACAGCGCTGCTCGGGTCGCCCGCCAGCGCCGCCAGGTTGGGCACGGCCGCGCGCAGCTGCAGCTCCTGAGCGCCGTGACTGCAATGTACAGTGTGCGGTATGAGCGAAGCGAGAAATATTGTAGAAGCTGCACCGTGCGGTGATACCCGCGTTAATTCATGATAAAAAGTAGCCTATGTGTTAATCCAGGGTCTAAGCTATCTCCGTACCAAATTTCATCCAAATCGGTTCAGTAGTTTCGGCGTGAAAGACTAACAAACATACACACATACATTCTTACAAACTTTCGCATTTATCATATTAGTAGGATTGAGATTAAGATCATTTTTGTTTTCATACAGTACATGACGTTAAAACATTAGTACAAAGTCCAATGGATATATTTAGGTAAAGTTGTCATTGTCTATCCAATTCCAAGGAGTGTAGTTTATATAGCGAGGTTGCAACCTCTCGCTACACACATTTCTCACACGCACTCACCATGCAACACACAACTCGTCACCCGGGACACTGCTGTTTTTCCTATCCTCTATCACCTCTTCCACAATAATACATAATTTAATATTTTCCTTTAGGATTAAGCGCACCGCAAACTGTTAGCCTAGCTCAATCAACCAGGTGGGTCCTGCGATACAGGTTTATCCTAGTGCAGGCCCCACAGCCACTTGTAAACCTTACAGAACAGGATATTCCTAATACAGAGATTCTTATTAAACTCTATTTTTGTTACTATTAATGAATGTTCTTAAGGTTAAATGTAACTCTTATATGAAAATTAACTATTTTTCTATATTTTTTCTATTTTATTGTACCATTGCAATATCTGATTTGAATCCAGTGCATAATTCTTTTTATCTCTAATCTAATTTAATGATTCAGAAAATATATTTGAGTATTAGGTACATATACAAACAGATAAATAGATTTTTACAATCATCATCATCATTGCCTTATATTTGTGCCCGTAGTTGTTGGTGTAAGCGAGCGAAATCTAAATTTTTTACTGAGCTGGATTCATATCAAGACTTATGTATGGAGCACTGTTTGTATGAAGCCCAGAGTCTCGAACGAATGCATTTTTTTTTTAGTGTTAGTGTAAGCGAAGCGAGCGATATCGCAAACTTTAATCGAGAATATATATAACATTACAAAAGTACAAGGTTAAATGTTGTGGTGTTAGTTAAATATATTTTATATGTATGTTAGTTTATAGGGTAAATAAAAAAATAAATGATTTATTAGCATTATTGCATACTAGCTGACCCGGCGAACTTCGTACCGCCTAACAGTCGATTCTTTAAGAGTAACGTTAACATCGTATAAATATTGACGAATAAATTATACGATGATAACGACACTCAATTGTTTTGCCTCCCCGGAACTTTACCACGAACACTTAAACTTTATAGTGTGGCATTTGTACAAATAGACTTTTAAATATGAAATAATGTGTTCAGCTGCTCTCGAGATTTGCGCGTAGCAACATTCAGCGATTCATTATTATAGTCGTACTATAGATGATGACTTACGTTTCTAGCAGAGTCTGTATGGAACGTAAAGCCTCCTCCCTCGCGTGCGGCGCCTTGTGTGTGAGCGCGGGGGTGAGGCGCGCGAGCAGGGCGCGCGGGGGCGCGGCGCGGGACGAGCCGAGCGCAGCCAGGCAGGTGCGCGCCGTGTGACGGACCGCCTCCTTCGTGTCCGCTAGCCTGCAAATTATAATTAGTACTTATTTAAAACACTGTTTTAGGGTATTATGCCTTTTAAGAAATAAAAAACATAAAACAGTAATTTTAATATATTGACGGCCGCCGTGGTCTAGTGGCTAGCATGCTTGCTTCGAGATCCGACGGTCCCGAGTTCAGTACTCAGTGACGGCAGGTTTTCGACTGATGAGTTCGAACATTTGTCTTCGGGTCTGGGTGTCTATGTGCGTGTGTTTGTGAATGTTACATGGCACCCCCGACACAAGAGAAATCCTAGTGGGGAGTGTGAAAAGTTTATTGATTTATTTGCCAAGTTTAAAAGTGTGTTGTAAAAAGCACGGTCTTTCATAACATTTAGAAAACATTCAACAAACTATGTTTTGCGACGTGATTACAAAACATTTAATAATGTTGCAGGCTCGTGTTAAAAACTTTACATTTAAATTTAAACTGTACTATAAAAATGTACGCTTTTAAAAGTCTGTAAAAATTTATATTTTCAATTTTTTCGTTTTGGTTTCTATTTCTGTCTAAGGCCAATATTTGTTTAAGACCCCTCAGTCCCGTAGACGTTAAGAAAAGAGCAAGAAATGGCGTTGATATTTAACAGTTCGCCGCTTCAACGCTGTCAAACATAAACGCCATTGCTTGCTCTAGTTTTCACCTCTTTAATGGCTACATTAGCCGATGAGGCCCCAGCTCTCAGCCTCTTCATTCAACTAGTAATAATACACAGTAATATATAATAATAAATAAAAGTATGTGCGATAAATATATACATTGGTTTTCCGTAATTGTTCCTAATGACGTCATGTTCACTAGCTAGTGCGGTAGGATCCCCTGTGTTGCGGTAGCTGGTGCTCTTCCTAGATCGAACATTATCTTGATGTCTTGGATTTGGTTCAGTGGATAAACAATGTCCCGGCATTGGCAGTGAAGCGAGACGACATTACCTGTCTATGGTTTATGAGATATGATGTCATTGGCGCGTCTCTCATTTGATTTCATGATTTTATCTTTGTGTTAACTTTTATTGCGAGGCGCAGTCAAACGCAAGCCTATTTACAATAGTAAAAAAAAATTTTTTCAAACAAATTTTTATTTATGGCCTAAACATAGGAAAATGAAAAAAAAAATACAGTAATTTCAATTTTTCTTTTTTGGATTTGGATGGTCGTACTATTGAATCTGTAATATAATAGTAAAAGTTGAAACAGTAAACAAACTTGATTACACAATTGATAGTCAGACTGAAGTTACAAATTACTGCTTTCTGTCACAAACCACACCCAACTCAACATAATGCTGGTTGAAACAACCAGCGTTGATCTTCCGTTGGAATCGGGAGGTGACGTCACGCACGTCACATTCAGCAGTTTTACTTCATTCAGTAAGCAACAAACATACGAGGACAATAAAACGGAGACAAGGTTTAATACTTTTCGTATTTATACATAAAAAGAGTGATTTAGGACGAGTATACAGGGTAATCGGCTAGGGGTGTACTAAGCCGAAAGGGGGTCACAATACCCATCCTATGGAACAACTTTCACTATGATACAAACTTTGAATTCGAGAAAAAAACAAATGTTTTTTTCACGAATTCTGAGTTGGTCCCTTAGTGATAGTGATTCCTTAGGATGAGTATAGAGACCCCCTTTCGGCTTAGTACACCCCCAGCCGGTTACCCTGTACAAGACGTACCTGTCAATAATATGCGGCAAAACAGTGGGCACGTAGTGAGAAAACTCGGGTCCCATGCGTTCAGCGAGCGCGCCCAGCACTTCCAGACCATTCTGGGCCACCTGAAATATACAATAACACACTATTCATTCACTAGTTAAATGCTATTCAGTTTGGTAATGTCGTCAGCATGCCCTGCTGGTAATGGTGGAACATTTGGATTATTCGTAGTAAGGTACTGATAACTAATTCAGGTCCTGTCCGTAAAAGAAATGTTTCAAAAATGTATGCAGCTCCAACCAGAACAGTGTACATGATACCATAAATACGTTAGGGATTATAATTTTTTTACATATCAACCAAATTCAAAATAACGTTACTTATCACACTGTACAAAATTAATTTCGAATCATAATATTTCCACGTTATTTACGCAAAAAAGCGCGTTGCGCGTTATGTCCTTTTTTACATTTGTGACGAGCGGTAAATTTCGTAAACTAATGTGACCATTAGAGTCAACCTATTTATACATAAATGTTCCAGTGATGTTCCATAATTCCACAGAATTTATATATTTTTTAATACACAATGAAGTAGGCAACTGATGCAGGTTTCATTAATACACTATATTAATCACATCTTTAAGCCATTAAGACATTCTTTGGAAGACGTATACCGACCTGTCCGAAAATGAAACAAATCCATTCACATTATAAACGCGTATTGACCTCCTTAGTTCGTATACTCATATTCGAGGAAAAAAATCAGCTGTTACATACAAATAGTTGATCGCTCGGATGAAAATAATGTATGTATGAAATAGTTGATATTTCATTCTCGATTTCAGAGTTAATCTCATAGTGAAAGTTGTTCCTTTGGATGAGTATAGGAACCCTCTTTCAGCATACTACATGGATAGATAGATAGATATACAAACGTACACTTGAAAAACATGACCCAACTTTAGTTCGAGATACACATCAGATATAAAACACTTACCCATAAACATAACAATTAATAATAAAGTAAGGACAACACAGCAAGCAATGCCAGCGCACCTCGGAACCGACTGTTCAAGATTACGGTCACTAATCGCAACACCGCGCCGGCCTTATTCTAGACAAACTATAATGTTTAGGCGATTTGCAGACGGCGGGGCGGGCCGGTCTATTTGACCGCAAACGATAGCGCAAAGGGAATCCTATACTACCAACACACTAACGGTCTTATTGATAAACGCGTCTCAATGCTGAGCGTCTTTTGTCTTGTATTGGCGCATGACGTCCTGCATCAGATAAAACGAGACAAAAGATGCCCAAAGTTGAAACGCGTTTATTAATAATAGTGCAACAGGTGGTTAAAAGCGAGTTCGAAAAAACCCGGTTGCTAAATCGTTAAACCAGTGCATCGCCTTTATTTTATTTTTTTTTAATTTTGAAGTACCCAGTGTCTCTCTAACGACTAAGACGTATCTATTGACACCTCTTACATAAAAATACGACAAGCCGTTTAGGCTCTAGGGCGTGCCAAAGAAATATACATACATACACTTGAAAAACATAACCCTCCTCCTTTCGCAGTCGAGTAAAAAGACCGCGTCGCCAATACCTTGCTTCGCGGTCATAAATACCGCCCCGCACCGTCAGCAAAGCGCTTAACATTACCAGAGAATATTTGACTAATATTCAACTATCCGTTGTCGCACGCGAAATAAAAAGGAAGAAAAAGTATAAAATTAGAAACCCCATTTGACATCCTTAGGGTCTGAATTTAATTTAAAAAAAGTCGTAGTACACCCCGCAACACCCAATCTCCTTCTTATAGGTAAAAATTATCATAGATAACTATTCGTTTGTCTCGCAAAAACTCGAGAACGGCTAAAGAACCAAAATCAGCTAATACGGGCGGTATTAGCTGATTTTGGTCTCGAAATGTTTGTAGTACTTCAGGGAAGGTTTAAAAGCTGAAAAGCTGAGAAACATAAATAACTGTTAGAAGGTTCGCCGGGTCAGCTATTAATTAATACAACCATTTTTGAAGTCGGTTAAAAACATGATCGGTCACAGAATACCGTCCGCGCGCAATGAAGCAAGACACGTAGAGAACTAATCAGAGTGTGTATGATACATCGATTATTGTCTCGTCTACATACCCACCGGATATATACGTACAGACGTATATCGAAAATCAAATTTGACCCAATCGATCTCAAAGAGCTATTAACAATTGTTAAAAATATGAAAGAAAAGTACACACCAGACATATACGATATGACTTCCAAGACATTGAAGAAACTTATTTTACAGAACGAATGCTTGGTAGAACTTTTACATTTCTTAATCAACAATTGCTTAGAAAAAGGAATATTTCCTGATTGTCTTAAGCTAGGTAGAGTTGTTCCGCTTTTTAAAAAGGGCGATTGTTCTGAACTAGGCAACTACAGACCAGTTTGCATACTGCCAACCATATCCAAAATTCTCGAAACGGTTATTAAATCTAGAATATTAAAATATTTTGAAGAAAATCATCTTTTTACAACTTCTCAGTATGGCTTTCGTAAAGGTCGATCGACGGAAATGGCAATTAGGAAAGTTCTTTACTATGTTTTGGATGCCTTGGATGGATCACAAAAGTGCGCTAGCATATACTGTGATCTATCTAAAGCATTTGATTGTTTAAGGCATGACATATTATTAATTAAACTACACCACTATGGTTTTTATGACTCTGAACTGAATATGATGCATACGTACTTGTGTAATCGTAGTCAGATTGTTTCTTTACATGGAGTAAATTCTAAAGTTGCTACTATAGATATAGGGGTACCACAAGGATCAGTATTAGGACCTGTTCTTTTCCTCATATATATTAATGACCTTGTCTGTGCCATGCCTGATTGGACTTATATTAGTTTGTTTGCCGATGATACCCATGTAGGAATAAAGGATAAGCACAACGAGAAACTAGAAATAAAAATTTTAGAGGCAAAAAATATTCTCAAACAGTGGTTCAATGCTAATGGAATTATATTAAATGCGGATAAAAGCATCGTTATGCAATATCAATCTCGCAAAGGTGTGATCAAGAATCCTGCAGTAAAAGAAAATGTCTTCTTAGGATATACTGTTGATCACACTATTAGTCATACAAACCACATAGGTAAACTGTGTAAGAAGTTAGCAAGTGCTAACTATGCGCTCATTAAACTAAGATCTGTATTAGATGTGAAAGATATGTTGTCAGTGTATTATGCATACGTACATTCCATGATAAGATATGCGATAACTGTATGGGGCAACGGGGCCGATATGATTAAAGTCCAAAGAGCCCAGAAGAAGGCCATAAGAATAGTATTTGGATTAAAAAAACGCACGTCAGCACGAAAATACTTTAAAAAACACAAAATAATGACAGCTGTATCCATGTATATTTATAATTGCCTCTTAGAAATTTTTGACGAGAAAGAAAATCTAATGATAAAACCGAATCACATACCATACAATCTTAGAGATCGCAATAGACCGGACGTACTTCTAACAAAACCAAAAGTTCGATTAGCCAAAGTAAAGAAACAAGGCATCTGGATTAAGATATGTATGTTCAATAAATAACCTCGTCCTGTAGCTAACTTACATGGCAATGATTTTAGGTGTAAATTAAAAAAATTCTTCGAATCCACTGCTTTTTACTCAATAAAAGAATTCTTACAAACTGATCTGACTGAATATTCATTCTCGAATTATTAATTAAAATGGATATTGACATTAAACAATACTTGACTTGTAATGTTACCGGACTAATATATAACTAAGTATTATGTATATAGTAATCAGACATCAATATTACATTTAACATTATTATCTAGACGCAAATTTATTCTTTTGATTTTTCTTTAAATTTTAACTCTTGTTTCGTCATAATATTATAATTCATTATTGTACGTATTGACTTGCCTAGTGTAACAAACGCAGTTATAAGGCCAATAAATGATTTGACTTTGACTTTGACGGTCTGTACGTACACGAGGCCGGGCTGTCCTAGCCCGCCTGAAACTACACGGTAAAACATAATATACTAGCGTTTTCCCGCGGCTTTTTAAACTATCTCTTATATATAGACAGACTTGAGTTTTTGCACAGAGATGGTTCTAATCTCTGTGCAAAAACTCAAGTCTGTCTATTTAAATTATATATGATATGATTAGTGTGAATTGGATCTCCGACGCAGCTCTAGTCTTTGAGATTAACTAATATGTTCACCGTAAAATTCAGCCTATCTGGGAAGGTCACCCTTTTTTATAGTCGATATACTTGCGCTTGACCGCAACTCACCTGATGTAAAGTTACGATGCGGTCTAGGATGTAGCGCGCTTGTCTAGAATAAACCGATTCACTCGCGATTTGAAGAGACTAAGATTATAGCTATAGGGAAATAGAGAACTTGGCAGCGAATTCCACAACCTGGCAGTTCGCACAATAAATGTAGACGCGAAGCGTTTTGTGCGAGTCCGTGGAACCTCTACCATGAACCGGCGACGCCTTACAGTATCTCTAATTGTCTGATTGTAGAATGGAGATGGATGAATGGAGACCTTTAGTTGCCTAACTTTGTTACTACATAATTAAAGTACTTAATTTAACATAGTTGTAGTATACCTTGAAGTTGCCTCCGTTTAGCCAAGCGACCAGCGCGTCTATGAGCTGCGCGGCCAGGTCTGACGTGATCTCTGGCTCCCGGTTGACTAGCGCCACCAGCTGCTCGCCCAGCTGTTGACGCAGGCGCAGGTCTGGCCGCACGAGGAGCGGCAGCGCCGCCTCCAGGGTCGCCGGTTGCGGGTAGTGGGACATCTAATGACGTCAATAACGATATCTTTAGTGGGGTTTTTGTAATGGGGTCTAGGAAGATTGCAGAGGTAAGTAAATGAGTCAATGCAAGGTGGTAGGGCGTTTTCTATCGCTCGCCTGGGTAACTACCACCTACAAGTTGTGAAATCTGTCGCCAAGCACCTAATCAGAGAGCCAGTGTATTCCAGACTAGGCATACTCCATCCAGGGCTACAGTATCGCTGACTTCCGTGCTCGTGCGAACTTGTGGTCAAATGCCTAGCAGTGTAGAATAAAAAAAAGCGCGTACACAGCAATTCTATATTTAGAGACTACCATTCCAAAGTTTTGATGAGGTGCTGTTGCCAAACTACCCAAAAAAAGATTTTAAGCTAAGGATAAGACCATTTTAAGTAATTATCAAAGAAAAAAAAATTGACCCCATACTGAAAGTTGCTCTCGTAAATACTAGTTAATAACCATGCAGAACTCACCGTGTATCACCAATAATTCTCAGCTGAGCAAATGCCGCTCACAGTCAGAGCAAACGTCACACCATGTGCATATCATTGCACATACAATGTCCAAAAACACTTATCACTTCACTTTTGACACTATCACTTCACTATGAACCCTATCACTTCACTATTTGTGTTATCACTTTATCACATAGTGGTTTTTTTTTCTGGCTGCAATAGAAGAAATTTAGTTTTAAATTTCTGTGTTTTTTAAAGTTATATTTTTTTAGATCGGGCAGTGAATACTATATATGTGAAATATTACATAGTCGTAATGTCGTATTACATATGTGAAATATTACATAGTCGTAAATTTAGTAGGAGTTACGAATTACGAGTTGAGAATTATTTTATAAAAGAAACGTTCACCTGGGACGAGTAGGGAGGGAACAAACCATAGGAAAGTTTAATTTTGTTAACCAAGTACAAATTTTCAAATATGTTTGTTGAATATATTATTTTAAGGCCTCTCTAATTTTATATTATTCATTTACGTGCATGGTTGCCTGGAAGAGATCGCTCTAAGCGATAAGGCCGCCATTGAGAAACCTAGTATATATTTGTAAGTTTTTATTCGTTATAATTTTTTATAATTAAGCTGGTTTTTTTATTAAAGAGTTGTCTTATCTTATAACCAATTTATCTATATCAGTCAATTTGTTGTACGGAAGAAAAAAAATATTTCCCATGGTTCCCACCATGGGAAATATTTTTTCACATGGTGGGAGCCATTGACGCAAACATGTCTTAATAAATTAACCTAATATTTAAACTATTAACGTAACTTATATAATATATGTCGTCATTTTGTCGATGACCAATAAACTTTTTGTTTGCTGATTTATTTTTCTCGTATTCTGAGTTGGTCCCATAGTGAAAGTTGTTCCATAGGCTGAGGTGACCCCCTTTCGGCTTAGTTCACCCCTAACCGATAACCCTGAGTGTTGTATATATTTGTCATGCTGTATCTTTTTATATTTTGTTTGGTGTGCAATAAAGCTATATTCATTCATCAAGTATTCTATGGCGCAGGGCGCTGTCACTGTGAATCATCTATATAAGAAAGTAAACCCGGTTCAATAATAGACTGCAGACCAAAATAACCTCCGTATAAACTAGATAGAAATAAACAACATCCAATGCATGCTTCATATCTATTCAGATGCATTTAGACTGCAGTCTGTGATAGCCTAGCAAACGTTTTACTTACTAGCAAAAGTCCGTGGGTTCAAACCTCGGTATAACCTGCCTAATACAGGTTTCAATTATATAATTATCACTTGCTTTAGCATTCAAGGATATCATGAGAAAATTTGCTCGTTGGAGAAAGTTAATAGCGAAGATAAATAAAGAGCTCACAATTTGGCCAACATGATCTAAATCTAAATCTAAACTAAATCTTATACCCCATTCATAGGGTTAAAGTAAACCAAATTCTACGTTATTAACCAGTTATTGAAGACATGCCCCTCATTGTTGTATTTGCTATCACTTTTCTTTCAACTAACAAGTGTCTTAAAGCGAGTACGAAAAACCCGACTGATAAATCGTTAAGCCTGTGTATCATCCTTAATTTCTTTTTTTTATATTTTAATGTCACTCATACGACTAAGACGAATCTATTGACAGCACTCACATAAAAATACAACAAGCCGTTTAGGCTCTAGGACGTGCCTAACGAACATACATACGCTCGAAAAACATAACATTAATTCTTACGCATTCCGGTAAACAAATCCATTGAATAATTTGATTGATACATGAACCACGACGTCTTGTGGTATTTACAAGCATTAAAAAAAATACAAATTAAGAACCATTTCCTTTATATTATAGATAGTCTATCCACTTTTGTATTTATAACCCCGATTTTAAAGTAGTCTGCAACCTGCCTAATCTACTTACAAGTGATGTAATGTACTCAATCTCATTAGCTAAATATGTTGATGTTCGGAGCTATTGATCCAATTTTGACTTTTGGGGGCCATTACCAATTGAATTAGTAATTGACCGAGCGAGCGAAGTGTCTCTTATTCGAGTTTGGAAAAAATGTTCTTTCGTCTGTCAGTCAGTTCAGTTCCTTGTTATTTATTAAGATATTTACATGTTACATAGTAATGTAGACTTAGATATAGTCAAATAGTATTTAATATACATAAAAAATGTGTCTTAGCAAAACAGGAAACAGGCTTAGCGGACAGGTTAAACATTTGTGTTCATTAACATGTCTGTTTGACCTCTGTCTGGAACTTGATGACTGATATACTCAGTGATCAGGTTACCATAGCACAAGCTTTGCCTAGTTTGGGACCAGAACACCTTTGTGTAATTGTTGAAAAAAAAATTAGAAAGTTGCAATAGGTATGGTTTGTATATATGGATGTTTATACACAATTTTCGTAGACACGCAAAGGACTTAGTTTCTCACGGATCTTGACAAAACTTGATGTATATATAGATTTCTACGAATTTTTAGAATTTTTTTGGTCATTGGCGATTTTCGATTGGGGAACTGACCGATAGCAATAATATTTGGTACAAACTCAACATTAATTAAGACTGCTGTATATAAAAAAACAGGGCAGTGGGTTTTTGTATGTTTAATTTACAAATAAATAATTAAATCATGCATGCATGCATGGTGGTAGGGCGTTTCTTATGGCTCGCTAGGTACCACCCACAAGTTGTAAAATCTGTCGAAAAGCCCGGGCAGCTTTCCTTGAGAGCCAGTGTATTACAGACTAGGCATGCTGCATCTAGGGCGACAGTATCGCTGTCTCCTGCGGTCGTGCGAACTTGTGGTCAAATGACTAGTTGTGTAGGATAAAAAAAAAAACAAATCAAAATAAATATTTACGGGATGAGGAGGCATAAAACAAACGTGATATTTGCTTGATATCAAGAACGAAACACCCTACGGAACCCTGTGGGCGAGTCCGTCTTGCACTTGGCCGATTTTTTGTGTTATTTTCTATAACAATAGATATTACTAATGTTAATTCTAAAAAAAAAACTTTTTACTCTGTTACTGAATGCTTAGAGACCCAAGTAACAAAGATAAATATCACCTGTTTCATACATTTTGTCAATACAGTTGATTAAACTTTCTTTTGGATTCTGGGTTGGTCCCATAACAAAAGTTCCATATTTGGTTTAGTTCCTTTATCCAATAACAAAAAAACACCTACCCAGCCATCAAAGAGTAATTAATATAAATGCTATATTAAATACTCATTTCCTTTACTTCCTACATCCATTTAAGTTAAGATAAAACGTGTCTCGTGCTATAAAACCATATTATCAACTATTTATGTACAGTTCTGACAAAATTAAATGCACATCTTTCCTTATGTTTATTAAGATTATTTTTTTTGATGAGCTAAGGCAATGTTAGACAGAGACAGTCGGTTTGATAAATACCTGACTGTAAAAGGAGCGTTTTGTTTTTCCTTACTTTACAGTTGTTACGAAAAAGTATGTTATGTTGTATGAACATAAGTTAGTGGTAATCTAGTTGGTGAACGAAGGCGCGTGGGTTCAATCACAGGTTAAGGCATGCAACTCTGTGTTTTTCACTCATACGCATATTATAATTAATTACCACATGCATAATTGGTTAAGATGTAAACATCGCGTGGAAACGTGCTTATCCGAAAAGTTTTTAAGATAAGCGAAGTCCATAAACCGCAATTTGGAAAGCGTGGCAGACTTATGGCCCACACCCCCTTTATAAAGGAGACCCAAGCCCAGCAGTGGGACTTTATGGGTTGATATGTAAAATACATGTTAAATATACGATGTGCATTTGTTCCGTACATATAGTGTACACCTATTTTACCGCGGTGTGGTGACATTGAAGCCAATAAGGCCTGATAACCCTCACTAGCCAGATGATGTCATCACTGATAGCCGCGTCTGTGTGTCACTGTGTATGTATGTGTGTGTGTGTGTGTTAAACTGCATTGTTTGTAAATAGTGACCTCATTTTACTGGAGATGTATTTTCTCTCTGAAGAGATTAACTTCTAAAGTGATGATTTTGATTTAATGAGTAATGTTTTGGATTTAAATTCAGCAAAGCTGTCATGTTACATACGAGTATTATTGTCAATAGTATAAATAATAAAAATACCTTATAGAGAGATCACCTATAGACCATTTAAAATCTACTGATAATTCAAATGATCTAACCCACCACCAAAGGGCAGCGTGACCAGCATGCTAGCCGCATTACCATGCGGAATGGAAACCAAACAAAAATAATTGATTTTATGCTGAAAACAACGTAATATTTTTTATTTAAGACCTAAGCATTAGACCACCAGCTCACTTGTCAACGAAAGTCAGCGAGACTGTGGCCTCAGTTAGAGCATACCTAGTCTGAAATTCACTTGCTCTCAAAGAAGGCTGCTGGAACACTCGGTTAGAGCTTGGCAACAGATTTTATAATGATAGATAGAATCTATCTTCTATCTTTATGATGGAATTTATTCCATACTCAGAAAATTAACCTATTATTAACCACTTCAGAAAAGTTATGTGTTAATCAATTCTCCTAAAGTTCGTAGAAGTGTTCAATATTTTAAATGTTGTTTACTCAAGATCAGCTAATAATTAAATCATTTATTTATATGGTTGAGTGTAGACTATCAATAATAACTAGTGTGTAAATTATTATGCCTGAATTTTGGAATCCGGAATGAAGTCAGCTTTCGTACGAATGAGAATACGCTCTCTACACTTACGGACATTTAGATAAAGCTTTAATAAATATATATCGATTACTAGATAACCACACATTGCATTGTTTGTGGGAATGTACGACTAGAAAACATCTTCTATATTCCGCATATACATACAAATATAACTTATTTGTGCTTATTGCAACTGGAAGGGTCACATGATTTATTCATGTCGAGTTAAGGGTTGAGAGATGTTTCATAAGAGCTATCTAACTATAAAGTTTTACTTATAATTTGTAACCATTATCTACAGACAAATTATGGATAATAGTAATACTCTTTAAAAAGTGGCACAACCTTCACAATATTTTTTAAGAAATTTTGATTTATCAATTTTTTTTTTTATTGGGCAATGTATGACGTTATATAGTCTAGTAAAAAGAGAAAAGAGTTAAGAAAGCATGTACCCAGTTAGTGTATCTGTTAGATATCTAACACTTCAACATAACACTTTATAAATTATGTTTTGAAGTGTTTTTTGTTATAAATACATATTTTTCTATTTCTATTTACTCTTTCAAACAAAACATAATTAAGCTAATCGGTCCAAGCGACGAGACGCCGCGACATCGTCGAACGTAGAAAAAAAAAAGAGTCAAACGAATTAAAAACCTTCTCCTTTTTTAATTTACTCGAAAACAAGCCATACTACTAAATTAATCTATTTAGAGCTTCATAATAGAGTGATGAACGGAAATAAACAACAATAACGCCGCATTAAAATATCTTTGCTAGAAAACAAAGTTTATAAGATTGTACGAAAACTCTCACGATTGAACGTATGAGCTTCAATGAGCTTCAATGAAAGTGTGTGAAAAAACATGTGGGGCAAGCACTATGATACTTTACACTCGTATATGTAAGTAAGTTTGGCAGAGCGAGCGAAACATGTCAGGTCTTCATTTGTAAAAGACAAACTGCCTTATTAACAAACTCTCAGTCTTAACTTAGAGCATCTTTTGTCTTGTTCTATCCAATGGAGAACGTCACGAGCCAAAACAAGACAAATGACGATTAAAGTTAAGACGCGTTTATTAATAAGGCTGAAAATGTGTTATAATCTGTCAATTTGTAAGGAAATGTACCCAAACCGTTTTCTTTAATTATGTACCCCGCATCGGTGGCCGTAGTATGTATAAGAAGATCCTCCCCCAAGACTGACGGATAGACAGCAAAGTGTTAGTAACAGGATCTTGTTTTTACCCTTTAGGTATCGACTTTAAAAAATATTGTCAAAAATTGAAAACTTCCTTTTTTTTGGAGTTTATTAAAAATGATGTGTAGATCATAACATAATGCTAAAACAATAATACACGAAAGAAATGCTGTAGTTTAATATTGATTATGAATGATACAATTTGAGTAACAAGAATTTGATGTGTTAAGCAAAACATTTATTGTCAGATAAAAATAAAGATTAGTGAAGAAAAGTAGTACACATTCCTTTTTGTTTACTACGAGTATGAACTGTTTCTGATAAAGTGATAATAGCCCAAGAGACCACGTAGTAACATGTAGTAAAGGCGTGTAAAATGGTGCCTTAAATTCGTTTAAGTACAAAACTCTATTTTCTTATATTTTGTTTGGGATAACTCTCTATAGATGGATAGAAATCTTGTCACTCATTGCCGGACACATACGCCAGTTGCTACCCCCTGCCAGACACACCTAAACTTTAACAAATTATAACTATACTTTTGTTATAGTATAAAAGCTAGATTTAAATATATGTTATTTGGGGACCTATAAAAATATGTTACCTCAATAGTCGGACAGTTTGAATTGTATTTACATTTTGCCAGACACCTTGAAAGTACGCTGTAGGTGCGAGCGCGAATGTTAACATAACAACATAACATGGTAGTTGATCTTTAAACCAATTGAACTAGTATTTGTCATTGTCTGGTTGATATGAGGTTGGAATTTTCAGACGAGCATTATTCCAAATGGTACATAAATAAATAGCATTGATCTGTTGCTATTTTTTTTTCTTTGGTATGGCTTCACACTTCTGTGTATTAGTCCTGTTGCTGTTAATATCAAGCAAAAAATAACAAACAAACAAAAAAATATGTTTGTCATATAGAAGTCACTTTTAAAAATTTATTTTAGTATTTGTTGTTATAGAGGACATACAGAATAGAAACATATCATCTGTGACAAATGTCAATAGGTAAAAACTCAAAGAAAAAAAACTGATTTTCAAAGATGTATTTGTAAATAATATGATATTGGTTGTCGAGCCTCTATAATATTTTGTCAATTAAAAAAAGGTGAATTATATAATTAATTTTATATTTCCCTTTGACTGGGAATGCCCATACTATGCTTTTGGAAATTGGTCTTTTCCGTTACACACTTACGTCAAGTTAAAGCCCCGTCCTGCTGCCACCTTCAAGTAAGGGCATGCTAGTAAATGTCAGTTACTATGTTTGTCAGTACTAAAAGCAACACAATATGATATAGGCACATTAGCTTTAAGCTGCTCGTTTATAACTCAAGAATGGCTAAACCAATTTGGCTGAAAATTTATGGGAACGTAGCTTAGAGCCAGGAGACGTACACAGGATACTTTTTTTACCTTAATATAATCCCAAAGTGCTCATTTATTACCTCTAAGGCAGAACAAAGTTTGCCGGGTCAGCTAGCTATTAAATAAACAAATGACTACTAAACTATCATTTCATTCATTTGCCAATGATGGGCTCAGATCTTGAGATGCAGGGGTTTATTTAATTGCATATTATACACTTAACTTATCTTAAATTAATTTATGGACTTAAGTTATTTTGCAGAATTTGTCAATGTGTAGAGATTTGTTAAGATAGATAATATAAAAATAGCTAATGGGCTTGTCATGTGAAAGTTAAGGTTACATTGTGAAAAAAACGACACCCCACCCCACTTGTTAAAAAAGCATATTATTATACCTAATTAACTTCATGAAACACACTGAACTCTCCAAACAGAGCAACAGTATTGTTTTATTGTATTTATTAAATGAATCATCAAAAACTAACAATGCTGTATAGAAAACTAATGAAGGTTTGTTTGTAAGATAACTTTTCCTTTAGCTGAGTATGAAACCATCATGATGTCATCCTCACTTAGCTCAATTGAAGCTACATATTATAAAATTGAATTCTGTGTGCCTATTTTGGACAACCTTCACTGCATTTGCGAATTCGACTGAACATTTTAACCTACGCGGCGTTAGCGTCTTTTGTATATCAGACACGTTATTGTTGGACAAATAGACAGACGAAACGCATTTACAATACATGCAAAAAATAAAAGCCGTCGAAGCTTGCAAATGAAATTCGCTTGAACTTGTCACGAAAGATCTGTCATTGAATGCGAGAGCACCCGTCAAGAAAATCTTATTTATACACAAATAGGTCAAGAAATATCACCCGCTTAATGCGGATACGGTCGATCATGAATAAAACAAAGAACATGATGAGTATTTCGACGTAAATATAAACTGTAGGAGACATTACCATGTAAAGAAAACGACCTTTACCAACTCTCAGCTTCCTTGCACAAATTATTCACAAACTCTCACTTTTCGTGGTCGATGCGATATTCACTGCCCGAAATAAAAAACATAGATCACATTTAAAGGTTTTGATGGATATTTGCACGGGTATTTGAGTCTCAACGTTTCAAAATTACTTGAGATATTATTCACCGATTACGCGCATGTATCTTCGACGACAAAAATTTACATCACGTGATCTGTCATGGCGTCGTCTTTACCCATTTTTTTAAATTTTCCACAGATAATACATGCTACAAATAACAAAAAATACTCTACGCTTCGAAAAATGATATATCTACTCGACGATAGATGGCAGAAGCGCAACTTAGTTTGGCTATTCGTCCATAGATAATGCTACAAACCAAAAAAATCACGTAATGGACGGCCCCTTAACACCTTATATCTCAATGAATTATGAAGATTGTTTTTTTCATGAATACCATTAGGAAACCAAAAAGAGATACACATAGGTACGTTTCTCATTTATTTACTCAGATTAGAAAAAACAACACAATCACGTATTCAATTTAATAAAAGTAAGGATATGGGGAAAACCTAAATGGGAAGCAGGGCGGGTATTTTATATCACACTCATCGCATGGAGGGTGAATTGGCCTCTTTTTTCTACATCTCAAAATTCGCTCCATGCATCTGCATCTTACCTCTTCACCAACGCTGTCATCGGAATCTGACTCATCTCTTCTACATCTGTCTCTTTCTCTAGACCTCTTTTTGGGCCTCGATTCACGGGCAAGTGGGCCTCCATTTTGAGGAGTTGATGAAGCAAAATGCTGCCCTGTGAAACCAGTTGGCTCCATTCTGCCGCTCGACTGGCCTGTACTACCGGGAATTTGTTTGGTAGATGGTTCAGCTTCGTAGACATCCGTGGAACGTCCTGGCATAGCATCTGATGAATGGCCGAGCCTGGAACTCCGAGTTTGATTTGGCTTTAGACAGCAGTCGGGGTGCAAATAGCTACCGGCAGGTACTTTTCCATGGAAGCTGCTCTGCTGCTGAGCTGAGCTGAGCTGCTGAAAGTGCTCTGGATAAATATTGGGAGGTACAAACATGTTTCCTTGGTATTGATTAGGATTAGATTCCGATGATCTGCGTGGAGCCGAAAAAGGTTCAGATATCCGACCTTCAGGTACACTTGGCATACGAGGTTCTAGGTACCTTTCCATACGTGGTGAAGATTGGCGCTCTGAAAACCTTGTCCTACAACAAGGAGGTAATGCAATTTGCTCTTGTATTCTCGGTGGCTCTGAAATTCTTTCGGAAGTAAGTGAATTATCTTGTTGCAGCATGGGATACTCTGGGGTTCTATTAGACTGCTCTGGAGACTGGGGTTCTGGTGATCTCTGATCATTAAATCCACGATCTTTAAATCCAGAAGCATGAAGATTTGGATCCTTCATGATGCTCTTTTGTTTGACACTAACATCTTGTCCTCTGTAGCTGGGCTGTTGAAATATCATGGCACTTGCCCCATTGGAAAACTGGCAGCAATCTGGTATCTCCGTGGTATCTTTATGCGAAGAATACCACTGCTGTGGTTGAGCTGAAGTATCCCCAATTTGACCCTGTTGAAATTGGCTTTCTCCACCTTGTGCTGCTTGCGTCAATGCAGGTTTATGTGCCCCATCTGCTTGTAAAGAATACCATTGCTCTGATGTAGCTGAAGTATTACGGGCTTGTACATGTTGGAACTGGCAACAAGGTGAATCTATTCGTTCTCCATCTCTTACATAGTAAGAACTCTCATTTATCTTTGCTGGCCTTGTGCCTGCGTCTTTCGAGAAACTGGAGCAACCAGGCATATTTCGACTGAAGTCATCGTAGTCGTTTGCCTCTACAAAATGTGCTAACTTATTCACTGGTCCAGAAATCATCGACTTATGGCTCGTTCTGTTCTTCAGTCTATTCACAAGCTCCTCGACCATGAACGGTGTGTATTCTATTTCGTTTTCTCTTATTGGTAATTTTGTCATGAATCTCGTTATTTCATGTCTCAGTTTATCTTCGCAGTCAGCTAGATTATTTTCTTTCTCCATTTCGTGCACTTTCTGTGCAAGAGTATCTCTGTATCTTTTTCTACATAAAGTCTCAAAACTCGTACTGGCTTCGTACAACGGAAGATCTTGGAACCACTGTTCAATTTCCAATCCTATAAGAACTTCATCCGCCTCCTCTCTAATGGTTTGATCACTCGGTGAAGGAACCTTGAAGAGATCGTTCAAAATATCATCTTTATAGGTTTTAAAATCAATATCTGACATTTCTACGCCTTGAGTTCTTTTCAAGGCCTCGAAAAACTCTTGAATCTGTTTCATGAGCTTTTTTTTGAAAACATTGGCTTTCACGACGTCAGAATCTTTATCGTACATGGTATATATAAGAAACGTTTCGGCTATATTCAGCTTGTGAATATCTTCGCATGTTTTGACAACGTCTAATCCTGTAATTCCTACATCTTTTCTTGGTACATGGGTCACATTATCCACTAATTGTTGCTTGTAAGATTTCCCAGAAGCTGTGTTAAATATCTGATCGTTTGTATCGATTGTTTTCTCTATGAGTTGAGCTTTCATCATTTGTTTACTTTTGATCAGTTCATTTGATTGAGGAAGCTTATCTAACAACTCTTCGATTTCGTCGTCTAGTACGTCTTGGTAATAAAAACGATTGGATAAAGTATTAGGATTTAATTGTAGTTTAATTATGGCTTTCCAAAGTCCGTGGTACAGACTTTTTCTAATCGTGTCTGTCTGTGCTTCTTCCTCAGGCTTAGACGGGATAATGGGAATTTGCATTACCCAAGTTTGGAGGTATCTATCGTATTCATCTTTCAATTGCTTGATTGCCGTTTCTGGGTTCGGAATATCTGAATCGCAACAAAGTGGTGGAGGTCTAACTGGACTCGACGGTCTAGAAATTTGCTGTTCATTATATTTAGCAGGTGCTGGAATTTGTTCAACCTGTCCAGCATTATTGTAATTTGAATTAAAGCCTGAAGGGCTGCTGAATCTCCTGCCTTTATCTTTCTGCCTATTTGCTGCTCCTCTGGGACATTCTATTTTAGTCATACTGGTACTTCGAGGCTGCATTTCGGGAATCTCTGGCATGATAGTTTCTGTGTACACATTTCTTCTTTCAGCATTTAAATCTTGACTTTTTTGAGTCTGATCTGGACAAGCTGTAACTCCAACGGTTTTTGTTGATACGTTAGCCGTATAAATACTTTGTTCCCTACAGAAAATGGCATTGGAGTAGGTCGACTGCAACATTGATCTTCTAGATTTTCTTTCTTTGCTTGCACTATTACTTTCGTTACAAGTTGTATGAATTTTGAAGCACGTTGACTTGCTGTTGTTATTGTTGTGATTTTGTTTGATAAACATAGGTTTGGGTATGTTCTGTATCCTTTCCATCAATTCGGACGCATGTTCAATCGTTTCTATGTTATTTTCAGTTAGTTTGTTAATCCATTTAAATATTTGATATTTCAAAAGTTCTAGCTCATCTTTAATAGTGCTTACACTTTTATTAAGTACTAAGTATTTGTATCGATCGATTATATCACCTGCTAAATGGCGGGCAACAAGTTTTTTGAAACTTGCATCTACATTGTTTAGACCTTTGATATGTTGCATCCATTCATTTATTTGACCAACTATCAATTGAGTATATTTATCTAAATTCCTGTCATTATTTCGGTATGCGTTATTTTCTTTAGAATCATTTGTTGTTTGATTGCTAGAATTTTGCACAGTATTTCGAAGTACAACGAATGTTTGAGGTACAAAGTTATCCATATGTAGCTCTTTTAATAAGTCATTGAAATTGTAAATTAAGTTACTAACAAAGTATGTGCCTTCATGTTCCGATATATTAATAAATTCAGAGAGCATAAGTTGAATTTCTCTTTTTATTTTCTCCTCTTCGCCATTACAAAAATCATTAAAAGAATCAATGAGTATATCTACAAGTTCAACTTGAATTTCTTTTTCAGTGCTTAGACAAATTTTGACATTAAATTTATTTATGAAATCTTTAAGTTGATCTTTGACAAAACGTTTTAATTCTATATCACTTGGCAAATCGTATTTCAATGGCAATGAATTTCTTTTCAAGTTTTTTCTCAATGTTTTGTCTGAGTTTATGGCATTCTGCCATCTTTTTCTTTCTGAAGTATCAACAGAGAAAACATCTCCAACTTTCTTAATAAGATCATTTGCTATTGTATTCAAATATGACATTTTATTACGAGTATTGACTTCAATGGGAACATCATCTATAATATCTATTATATCTGGCTTCAAACAATCGTCACGCTCAGTCTGTGCTTTATTTAATATCAAAGATTTAATTTTGTCTGCTACTGTTTGTAATACACGTTCTTTCTTTACTGATCTTCCTAAATAGTCTACCGATTTAACAGGTATTTCATCAAACCAATCTTTAATAGCCTTATCTAAAGTTTTGTTATCATTATTTACTAAAAAATTTTGGACTACATCTGCTCTCAAAACTTTAGTAGGCCAGGAACATCTCTCAACTTTATTATTACTGTTTATTTTGGAAAACAGCTCCTTTGAAAGTTCTTTTTTAAAATGTTTATAATCAGCACGGTAATATTGAAGATCTTTCATACATTTTCCTATTTTCCAAGCTGTTTTGTCACTACGATTAGAACTGTTAATATTTTTTAATCTATTCTTTACGAAATTTCTTATGCAGACACTTGTGTCATTTTTAGAATGAGAGCTTAATTTTTTGACAATTTTGAGTAGTTCATCATCCATGTCATCGCTTATTCTGATTTGTTCTTGTGATTTAGTTTTTCTGCATAATTTGATTTTAGTTTTTTTAGCTTCTTGAATGTCAATGGAACTTATGCATGTGTGGACGGAACTTTTGATTTGCTTTATGCGGAGGTCTATTATGTTTGTTGTTTGGATTGCCTTATGCGAGAGATTGCTTTGGATTGGGTAATTTGTTGCGTGAAGATTCTCTGGGGTGTTTTGGTGTTCTGTTGAGGTGGGGTGTTCCGTGCAGTATCTTTCTGAAGACGACTGGGACAATGGTATTGAGATCTGGAACAATTTTAATATTAGGTCCTTACATATGAAATTGGCGTTTTGTCGTACTGGCCACTTTGATCTCAAATATCTCTTCTTTGGTTAGGGATTCCAATTTCAAATTTATACAGCTATTTATTCATGCATTTGTATTTCGAAAACCGTAATTCATTTGTTTTGTCCTCGTTTGGTTTTTTCTTAGCGTCACGCAGTTTACAAAATGGAAAACTTGAAATATCGCGTTATTTACGAGTATGAGTTTAACCGTGGTACCAGTGCTGCAGGTGTATGGCGGCGGTGTCGCAAAAGAAAACACAGTGCGTTTTTGGTTCCAACGTTTTCGTTCTGGAAATTTTGACCTGCAGAACAAGCCCCGTGGACGGTCGGAGACTAAAGTTGCTAATGAAGAATTGAAAGCTATTGTGGAAGCAGATCCATCGCAAACCACGTCCGAGTTAGCTGCAGGCTGCGGTGTTAGTGATAAAACTGTTTTAATCCACTTGAAGCAAATTGGAAAGGTGAAAAAGCTTGAAAGGTGGGTACCTCATGAATTGAGTGCAGCAAACCGACAAACGCGCGTCAACTGCTGCGTTAGATTACTCAACCGGCACAGTAATGAAGGGATTTTAAATCGGATCTTTCGGATATTTCAAGTTTTGCATTTTGTAAACTGCGTGACGCAAAGAAAAAACCAAACGAGGACAAAACAAATGAATTACGGTTTTCGAAATACAAATGTATGAATAAATAGCTATAGCTGTATAAATTTGAAATTGGAATCTCTAACCAAAGAAGAGATATTAGAGATCAAAGTTTCCAGTACGACAAAACGCCAATTTCATATGTAAGGACCTAATATTCCGATTAAAAATGATACTTGTTAGAGAAATAACGTTTTATCTGTATCCATCATTTAATGCATAGGATTAGCTGGTAGGTCTGAAATTTAAAATGAGATGTTAAAGGCAACGCTAACTTTCATCTAAAAGAGCCTCTTAAATTGTAGACGCTGTTTGCATTTGAATAACAAACGTCAATCTAAACTTAAGCCATTTCTAAGGCCCCTCGCCCACGGCGACTTTTTGAAACTATGCTGTCGCGCGTTTCGTAAGCGCGCGACACTTATAGCATCGCTACTAACGCGTGTTAGTCGCATTGCAACGCGCTACAGAAGCGATGCCAACTCGCTACTAAGTTACTAACGCGCCACTGTATCGATGCAAACGCGCGACTGTGTTGGACGAAATCGAGGAGAGAACGCATCCAATATCGACGCTGCTGTCGTTGCCCACGCTTCCGCTGCTTACGAAAAAGCAACACCAAAGACAACGTGACTGATGTTGAATCAACGGAGTCGTATCATGTAACTGTGCCGTTACCGAATTGTGTTTGAATCGCTACAGAAGCGCCACAGTATAGAGTTTACAACGCCACACATAATCGTGGTGTGGTGGGCAAGGACAAACCGCTAGCGACCGCATTCCGACTGTATCGATGCGATCGCGCGACAGCATCGCTACTGCATTGCTACAAAAAGTCGCCGTGGGCGAGGTGCCTAAGCGTAGTATTTGTGTGTCGTAGGCAATGTCTAAACGTGGGCCATATCTAAACGTAGTATGTGTGAGTCGTAGGCCATGTCTAAACGAACTATGTGTGCGTCGTGAGTCATGTGTAAACGTAGGTCTCTACAATTGGTCTAGAAACTACTTCTCCTATACCATCATTGCCGATCATGATGATGACTTACACTTCGCGTTATCGGCTGTGTTCTGGGTAACGTGGTAACTTCTTTGGACACCATTGCGATCTCAGCTGCAAAATTACACGAAAATAATTTTAAAATAAACATACTACCTACAAAAAAGGAATATTTTTCATCCGGCTTAAGTAAATAGAAGAGGTCTTTTATTTTACTGTATTTATTCTTAGCTTGTTATCTACCCAATTTTTAAAAGATGCTAGGATTGATTTCGAAAATTCTTTAATTGTTTAAATAAATTATTTATAAATTAAAATACTAATGACCTACATACTAGACCGTAGTTTTGTTATAAGTTACAAAAACTTTCAACCTTTTGATACGCGCCTGCTTTATTGAAGTTGTTGGGTACTTTAAATAAAAAAATAAGTAAAAATAATGTTATTTACGAACTTGTGTACCTTGAGTCTCCATGTGACATTTGGTCTGAAAAGAAGTGTCGATTAAAAAAAATTACATAACCATTTTTTCATAAACAAGGTTTGAAAGTGATTAGGGGTGTAGGTACTGAGCCGAAAGCTCTGTATTCAGCATGACGAACACCTTTCATAATAGATAAGTAGTTAAAATATTTACTGGATGATTTTATGCACATACGATAGTAAGTACTTAGTATCAGATATTAAAAAAAATACGTGTGGCACTTGGGGACATAGGGCGGTAAAGCTATTGCATACGCATACGTCTAGTCGCACGCACACAAACACCGTGCCGAAGTCTGCCGGACTGAAACGACGTTAGACGATGCACGGCTTTCAACGCCGCACCGCTGTGCCGTGAGGAGTGGGGAGTGTTAGCTTTATTTTCGTTACGGAATTTTCGGAACGGCTGAAAGCCCTCGATAAAAGCTATGCAATTGCTTAAAAAAAACTAGCAAACATTTTAATACAAATATTATTTTCTGTTACATTGAAAAAGTTTATTTTCCGACGTAATTTAGCTTATTTTTTTTCTTGAATTTCAGGTTGGTTCCATGGCGAATGTTTTTCGCTGTTATAAATATATGGTTAAAAAAAGTGGTAATGAAGTAATGCTCACAATGTCAGGTTGTTTTATTTTAGGCGGTAAATGATCGTATCTTTCCTTGATATCCGGGCACAGCGGCTGATTGTATGGCTGGAATTTGTTATTTTTTTATTATTTTCTTAAATCTTAGTTTTTTACAATATAAAACATAAATGTTATAAATAACTTAAACTCGAGTGCCGCTATCAGCGGGGTAGGACTCAAGCTACCGGTGGTAGAGACTATAAAGAGAGGAACCTCTTAACAACACGCGCCGTATCGAGGATCACCGCTCTCTGTATCCGACTCCTGATACGACCATCTAGCGAGTGTCTCTTAAGATGTTAGTCAAGGCTTATCTTATATATATTTTATCTTATCCTATCTTATCTTATATATAGGCGCTATCAGGCCGTTTACCGAATTTCAAATCTACATCCCACATGGCGGTAATCTCATGAGCCAAATCAAGGTGCTGACATTGTCCGGGTGTTTTACTTTTAATATATTTATCAGGTCCCGTCCACAAAGGCAAGCTATTTGCTTAGAGCTTAGATATACTGGCTTAGTAAAGCTCACGTTGTACAATGTTCGCGAGAGGTCACAATGCGAGCTTTGTACTTAGCTATCATGTTTCCTAGGAATGCAAGCCACTAGGCTGTAGGCGCTTCGCAAGCTGTCTGTTTGTGTGTTTCTAGACTTAAGTATATCGATAATCTTATCTTTGACCAACTTCTAAAATGCTGTGATTTCGATTCGATTGTATTTTTCCAGACGATATTTCTTTGACACCTCCTAGAACGGCTCGTCATATTTTTATGTGAGTGGTGTCAATAGATTTGTATTTTTCTTGAGAGTGACACTAGGTTGGTACATCAAAATTAAAAATATGGATTAATTAATTAGCAGTCGGGTTTTTTGAAATCGTTTCTGATCACTTGTTTGTATTTCTGTTTCACGATTAGTCGAACAATAATGTATACATTACCTATATGATGTGTATGTTTGATTGATAGGTTGTTTAGAGAGGTCAGCTAAGAAGTTGGTGTCGCTATGCCGCCCGGAAACCGCCTATTGGTAAGTTCGCCAATTCAATTGCCTATGTCATTGAAAATAGTATTTTCGGTGTTATGCGAATTTTCTGATGTAGGTACGTAGCTTCTAGTTAAGGATCCCCGGACCATATTTGCACTTGATTATGATCAAGCAAATTTTTCGTGAGTAGCTTGATTTTGTTGAGACTATTTCCTGTATAAGTAAGACTCTCAGTTATGGTAGCTAACAGAGATAGCAAACATGAAATAAGTATGTCGATTTGATGATTCTCAAATATGTATTATTAACTGGTTTTTTGTTAAATCTCAAGATAATAATCTAAATTATTCGAAAAAATATTTGTCCTACAAAATGCGGTTTCATCAAAGAGTCCCCTTTTTCCCACATGTAGGTATCGATAACGAGGTCATCGTAAATGATTACTAACCACCTGTTTTTTTTCTTAGTTTAAATGTATATAATTTAACAGTAATGTGCAATTTTTTTTCTCGAAAGCGAGTAGTAGGCTGTAGGTAGGAACTAAGTAATCACGCATGCGGGCCTATATCGCGTTAGTGAGGAAATTAGCATAGCACTTCCAATAAAGTAAAAAATTATTAAAACCTCGACATAAAATAAACTAAAATGTCATTCGCTATTCTGCGGTGGCGGCTATCTTGAATTTGATATTGTAGGAATAGTATGCTGCTAGTCAAGGCGTTTAATTTGATAGGTACTCATATTGAGGCATTTGTGTGAAAAAATATGTAATCCCCTATTTAGCGGCAGCTGCCATATTGGACGATTTCATCAAAATCGGTTCATACGTTAGGAAGCTACGATGTCACTAATACACACAGGCCCATCACACCCCATCTTCATAACACCCCATCGTTTTTGCGTCGAGGATTAAGAGAGGCCCTTAATACCATCATCACGCGAATGAAGCAGTGAAGCAATAATGAAAGAACATGGAAAACTAACATATGTTGAGATTTCCCTGAAGGATTCCTTTGCTCTTTTGGTAATTTCTCTGAAAATAAAAATACACTGGCGTGTTTTATACACGAACGAAGGATACTTAAGGCTGTTAGTCTACCCATCAAAGTGGAACCCATTGTAAAACAAAATTCAACAAAATTAAAAAAAAATTGGTTCTCCAAACAAAAGTTGGTCACGTGATCGGCCAAGTTGTATGGAGGACGCAAAAGCATTTTAATTTTTTTAAATTATGTTCTACAATGGGTTAATTTGATGTGTAGACTGACACCGTTAAGTATTGTCGTATCTTTCTGTGACATTGTATATTAGAAAGTGACTTTGTGGTATTAATGTCACACATCAATGGTATATCAGAGTGAAGCTTAGCGAGCATTCAAATATTAGTGTCCGACCGAAAGTTCGGTTTCGGTTTCGGTCGAAAATCAAGTTTTGGCGGTTGTTTCGGTTTCGGCCAATATTGGCCGAAACTTTTGCCGAAACCGAAACTGATTTCGGAAGTTGTTGTGCACGCTCGCCTATATAACTTCGTTTCTCGCGGCAACGCTTTGTCGGACGCTGGCGACTCTGTTCGTTGTTGTCATGCGCCGTTCGGATAGTTCCGTAGCAACAAAACTTAGTCGGTGCGTTATCGCTTAATGTTGAACAAACTTAATATACTGTGTTTTCATTTTATGTCCCAATTTATGTAGAAATATGGATAAAATACACGAAATTTCAGTATTTTAAGGTTTTTTAATACTTAACCACGTGAGTTTCGGTTTCAGCCGAAACTGAAGCCACGGCCGAACATTCTGTTTCGGTTTCGGTTATGGCCGGAAAACCAGTTTAGGTCGGACTCTATCAAATATATTATCTGACCTGATATGTCTGACGTCATAGTTTTTTCCAAACGCCGGTTTTCTCAACTCGGCCGTCTCATAATCTAGCTTCTTGTAACAATCTCTTGTAGGTGCTTCTACAAATGCCTGATGGAAAAAGTTCTATATTTAGTATATATCCCAAGCAGAGGTTTTAAATATGTTCGGATTGCCTGGTAATAATTAATCAACTGAATGGTAAGGATTTATTAGGAGTGTAATAACTATAAGTAATTAAATCAACCCGATTTCATAAGTACATACCTACTAAATTAATAAAATATAACTACTTATTTAATTAAATACCTAACTTAATTTTATCACAGAAGTACTTCTATCGATCGAGCTCGTGATGTGTTCGGAGACAGCTTTCTAAACTGTCTGTGCAGTTAGAACTATCATCAAGAACTCGCTGGAGATATTTCAAACCAAAGCACTGAAAATATCTCTTGCGTGATGCAGGTCAAGCGTTGTGATTGGCCGAAAGCTCAGTTTGAAAGTGGCGCGAATTCGTCGCTAGTGGTGGCAGTGATGTTAAATTCGATGTTTGCTAGCAAGCGTTCTAATAGTTCGCGGATCTCTAAATAGATGGCGCCCGCCACAAAAGCTTACATTTATCGCGCCTTCGGTCTCACAGACTGTAGCAGCTCTCAATGACGCTGTGAGACAGTATCTCCGATCTGTGATCAGCAGTGCGATTCTGCAAACGTATCTCGCTTGCGTGACTCCCAAATCCGCGTCGAGATTTGCGATTGGTATTCCAAGAAAACCTCGGGCGTCACTAGCGCCACCCGAACGACCGTGCGTGCGAGAGACACTACATGTGAGTGATCAAATTTTAGACTTTGACGTTTCTTGGTATTCTGCGTCTGCTTATGACCCTCACCCAATTACTCACCTCACGCAAAAACTCGAATCCTAGTGTCAGATTAAAAGTTACTATTTTTCATGCGAGTTTTGCGTGAAGTATATGGGAGATAGTAATTTTGCTCCCTAAATAATTTATTTATCGAAATTAATAAGTTTGTCCATACAATTAGCTTAAGGTAAGCTAGTGTAAAGTTGATATTTATATATCTAAAAAAATTCTATCAGTTAATGTCACAAATTATGTATCCTACCTAACTTATTGTTTAGTATCGTTGTTTTAGAATATGGTTCACTTTTTTCGCTGCTGACTAATTATGAAGAGCCCGAGGTTACTCATAGGCATTATATGATTGGCGTCGTCTGTATGTATTCCGAGTGTATTGATTGGAAACAGCTGCGTTAGGTACTTTTAGAGACTTTCAGACTATTTAGTTGATAACGTAGATCACAGATTTGAGATTTTCCATAAAGTCTGAGACTTAGAATGACATCCTATCTACTAAGAAATTCAAGAAGTATCTGATTGAGGACCAAGTTATACATCCCAAATAGAACACTTTTGGTATATTAAATTCCGAAATAATGTACCTACTTAATAAAAAAAACATTGTTTATTAATATAATCATCTATAGGCACACTATCATTTCTAACAACTAGAACTTATTAAAATAAGTAGAGAGAAATGTATGTGCCTACATCTTCCAAGCATTAACATCACCCTGCATTTATAATGTCTGCAACCTTGCATTGTAAAAGATTATGATCTGCGCTGGTTGTTATTAGAAGCATTATGCTCAGGTTGTGCCGTTTTGTGCCAGGAAAATTTGTTGTGATATTTAAAATTAATTTAAACGTTTAATATTCTTAGGTTTCTTAGGTTCTGTGAAACAAAATAAATTTTCTTTCATTATATCTCAGAAGTGAGAGTACTATGTTGTATTGAAAAGTAACCCAATAATTTACAGATTTTATGAGACGTTTCACAAACTGGGTGTACTGGCATGCATTGATGACATTGTGATTACCAAAGCGTACATTCTGAAAATCAAGTTATTTCTATTTTAGAAAAGTATACCATGTCAGGAATGTCCTACTAGTAAGTTTTCCAGTACTATTGAGTTCAAATGATATTCTGAAAGAGAATTATTATGTAATAAATACAAATATATTTTAATAATAAAAACTATTATTCTCTATACCAGTGACACAGTTAATATCATATTGTTACAGGTGCTGATTAATATCTTACAAGTAATGGCGGTGCCATGCACAACCATCAATATATGCTTCTCAAGAAATTTAGTTAAAAGGATCATTGGAATTTTCTAAGGCTAATAAGATGCCTCTACTGGTACACTGGGTACTTAATTATAACACCCTGACATTATCAGAACCAATCAAATGTTTTAACTTTATATATGTTAAAGATATTTTTTTATATATATTCTGATATAATAATTTGAGTTGATTGCTTGAGGTTCATACCTGTTAAGTATTTTGTAACAAATTTCTATGAATATATTGATATATAGTTTTAAGTTAGTTATGATTTTATCCCAATTACTTTATAATATTTGGAATAAATGATAAAATATACAATATTGAGAACTTTATTTGGATTTTATTACTAGATACAGTAATTTTGATATCAAATCAGGGTTTTAATTACTGGGTTATTCACTACTGATAATTTAAAAAGTATTTATAAATAATTATGGTCAAGTATAGTATTTAATAAGCAGGATTCATTAACATTAAAAAGAAATGATTACAAAACACTTACATAGTAAATATAAATCAATGTCAACCCTATGTCTACCCGTAAAGTAGGTTATAAAATCAAATTCAAAATCAATAATATATAACAATATAACACTACTATAATACTAAAACCAATATACACAACACAAGCACTTCAAAACAGCATGAAAAATCTTTTAGTAACAATTACTTTTATATTACAATACATTACATGCAATTGATAATGTATTGCATCACTCAATAGTTTAAAACCATATATTTTCTGTGTTCACTGCCATCTCCTAATCATTCTTAGCATTTTATTGAGCTTATTACTCTACATGTTCTAGAACAGTTCTCAGGAGTGACGCATTCTTATCTTCGAGGTCTATCCATCTCTCTTTTAGTCTCCTATCATATATACATACATTTTTCTGTTATCGGAGCACACTGATTCTGCGTTTGAGATGGTAAAGTCTGACCACGGATTCTATTTCTCCTTTTAATTTTGTGAAAAATGTATTACCATCAATCATTGTTTCCAACGTTCAGCGACACAATTTAATAGTAGCTGTATTTCTTGAACAAATTATATGGGCACTTTGCCACATTTTGCCAGTCTTTAGGATGTCCCACGCTTTATAAGTATCCTAGTATCATCTGTAACTGAGCCGCTAATGGTTTCCAGAATGTTGAGGAGTATGGCTGTAATTGAAATATGTACATAAATATATGAGGACTATTGAAAATTTTTAATGAGCTATGAATAGTAATGCCCGTAAAGTATTAGGTCGAGTTTTAAAGTAACTTAGAATGTTTACCTGATGTTGAAATATTGTCTATATTTAGTTTTGTTTATATAAAAGTATTCAACTGTATGCAGCAACACGACACAAGATGCAATCTCAACAGAATTCCTTAGAACCTCGACGAAGTTAAGGTTATCTTTATAAGTTCACATTTTGTTGGCATTTTGAGATCCCATCATTTATATATAGTTTTATCAAGCATTTTTAACAGAATTACAATCGGTTTTTAGTATATTTCTTTCGAATTCTACATTGACTTGACATTTTGTTTTGTTTACAAAAGTTTTTTCTACCACATGCGTCGGTTGTGGCAACATACGGTTATTATCATTCTGCCAGTATTTAAAAAAAGTTTTAAGCTTGATTTACCCCTAAATTAAGTCACGTTTTATTGTTTAGTTGTAAAATATACTATATTATACTTTAATTTACTAAAAAAAATGCATTTAATGGCTGTAAACACGAAATAATGGAAAACCGGTAATGTCGATTCGGATCAAACTATGCGTGTCAATCCCTAGTAAAACTCCCTCAAGTTTTTTGATCACTCAATTATCACTTCACTACACCTATCAAATCGTTTGGTCACAGAATGCCAATTTAAGTGAAGCTGACGCCAGGATCGAAGGGAATGTGAATCACTCAAACTAGCTCCCGCAGGGAGGCATGTTACAGAGAATCGCACTGCAGGGGGTCTAAAACGGCTACTCAGGCAATTCATAGAACGAATTAACTAGATTGTTCCATTGATGATTCAGCTAAAGCGGCCATTTTAAACCCCCTGGCCATGACTAACCTCAAAGCGAGTTGGTGACATGCCACTCTTACACCCGTTCTTAGTTGATGCACGAGCTAGAATACAGGAATAATAGATTACAGGATTTTATGTTTTTTTAAGGCTCGTGCTTGACCGCAATTCGCATGGAGCCCAAATCTGTTTTTTTTAATTGTATGGTCGATTTTACATAGAATAGATTCAAGTTAGTAATGAACTTTATGTTTACAGACTTTCAAACCTGGCAAAATCGATCATAATGACGCAATGCAATCATAATGCGGAAACAATTCAAATAAGAGACTTGGGGTCGTGCTGTAAAGCTACAAAGCGAAGGAAATATTCATTTGAGACTTGAAAAGACGAAATTTAATCAAAACGAAAATTTAAGCGTTATTAACACAATTTGTAAACGAGTAAACTTTAAAAAATTAAAGACGTTATTTTGTATTAATTTTGTAATGTTATCACGCCAATATTATAAAGGCTAAAGTTTGTATGCGTGTGTGTGTGTTTGTTCGTCTTTCACTCTAACACGCCTGAACCGATTTGGATGAAATTTGGCATGAAGATAGCTTATACCTCGGATTAACACATAGGCTACTTTTAATCTCGGAAAATTGATGTATTCTTATGGGATGATCGAATATCTCTCGCGGGTAAAACCGCGGGGCCAACTAGTAATCTATATATATCAAATGCTTTCTATTTTATATGTCTTATTTACAACAAACTAACAGTTGTTGATGGCGGTGTAGTTGACAAGTCGCTCGACTATCTCGGCGGAGCGGTCGGCCGACAAGTTGGGATACTTCCTCAACGAGTGCGCGAACGGATCCGGCTCGTTGTTACTCTGTCGAGGGATGTACACCACTAGAAATTTGTTAAAAAAACAGTAATTAGTCATCATCTTCCTTACCATATCTTACTACGTGGGGTCGGCATAGTATGTCTTACTTTTCCATTCTACTCTATCTGCCGTCATCTATTTATTCACTCCCCTTTCATATCCCTCTTCACACAATTCATTCACGTGTGTGAGGTCGCCCCCTCCCGGCGTTACCATTTAACATCATTTTCAAGGACCTCTTCGTCATAAGGCTATCCTCTATACGCATAACATCGCACCCTTCTCAGAAGAAAGCAATATCTGAAAACAGTGTAGGTACTTTGCAGGAGCTTAAAAATATATGTGTGGTCCTAAAATTATGTATTGTCTACAAAATTACAGATAAACGTAGCTGGGATCCACCAAAATAAAGATTTTGTATAAATTGTATAGTGTATATCAAAATATAACACAATAATAGCGTTACTGCGCTATTCTTCGAGACAACAATAATCACTACTTTAATTAAACATAGATATTGCATTGGTGTTTACGCTTTATTGCGAACATAGTCTGAAGTATTATCACTTACGTGTTTCTTCTCAACTAACCTTAGCCAGTAGTAGTTTGTTCTTTTACGGGCGTTTGGCTAAAAGATTCGTTGTAGTATCAAGATAACTACATGTTCTATGAACTTTTAGGTTTTCAGTTTTATGCAAGAGAAAATACCTAGTTATATTTGAAGCAAAACACCTAATTCCTTATATGTATTGTTATTTGTATATGGTCCAATTATTTTGAAACAGGTAATTAAATATATTTTTCTTGACTTATGTTAGAATTTAAATTTTATTTTGGCTGAGATACTCAAATAGTTTTAGAGTTTAATTCAATTTATAACCTACTTTTTATGTGTCATATTTTTATAAGTTTATTTTACTGGCTGAATGATTTGTTGAAGTAGTTTGTAATAAGGTATCTTGTTTTGGTACATAATGAGTTCAATTCCTTAATTACGCCCACTGCCTCCAAAACTGCACGTACGTTTTCCGATCAGAGATTATAGAAAAAATGTGCTACGTTCAGGCACTATTTCTGAGATCTCTCAAGCCGCCGAAAGGCCAAAAGTTCGTCGGAGAAGCTCGCTTTTTTCAATTGAAGTGGCACACCCACAAAGGTGTTCAGAATCAAGTGGCAGGAAAACCACGTGTTATCATGGATTTGTGTGTTTGTAGCAATAAGCTTGATAAGTGGAGTGCCAATCTTTCTCATATTGCTTTGAGAGTTCTGACGAGGGACGAGGGAGGGAGCTGCCGAGCAACATGACGACGAAAGTTAATGCAAATATTATGTGGGCCTCTCTCTGTTAAATAAAGTATAGAGTTCAAAGTATTTTTAGATGATTTAAAAAGAGCCGCTCGCCTTTTAATGGCTGATGACTCCTACGCGTGGCGGGAACCCGATAGGTTTGCTGCTTTGGAACTAAAACTACCAGGTCTCTCACGTACTCTTAGTTTTCCATAGCCAGATACATTATTTTCTGCAGTTTTAGCTTTTCATAGAAATTCAGTAGCGGGCTCAGATAATATCCGGCCGTGGCATATTGAGGAGTTGGCGGAAGAGGACGGAAACGCTTTTTGGGTTGTCTAACTGAGTCTTGCTTAGTGGCCAGCTGACCCCATTGTAACAACAACTCTAGATCTCTATGGATATGATCTAAGGTTTGACGAGCGCGATAAACCTACTAGCAGCACACGTTTAGGGGTGCTGCGATGACGTATGGACAAATTGATTCATTTTTCCCTATTATATAGAAAACTCGCTTTAAACGTTCAAAATTCAAAATTTTTAACGCATATTTTGGGCCTTTTCTTGCGGAAAGGTTGGCTATGCTGAGAGAAACAAGAAACCGAGGATTGATTTTAAAGCTTTGAACCTTACTAATTGGATCTTTTTAGAAGACGGAAATTGCAGAAATGTTGAAGCTTACGCAGCAATTGATCAAGAGATCGATTTGGTCTTTGGAGGCGACGCAAAACGGCGGATAGCTCCTTCTCTTGGCGCCAAGCTTTCACACCGGGCAGACGAGCCCATTTGCCTCCGGACCCCTGACTTGGGCGAATGAGCTCTTGGGCCGCACCTTTTGCCTCTGAAGACCCCGTCTGCAAGCGTTCTGGGCTGCCTTATTATATCACTCGCCGGCATCATCATACAATCTTCTCGCTAGCTGAGGGCCTAACTATTTCTTGGTCAGGGCCTCGAACGGCCTTAGGCAACGAACTGGCGTTAGCCAATTCGTTGCCTTAGTAGGATCAGGAAAGGATAGCACAGGTATCCTAGTCCTGAAGCTAGTTAGCTCAAATCGATTAGGCTCCCTGTATGGGCCGATTATGGATGGTAGATTAGTAGGTGACACTTTCAGTAGATGAAACTACCTGGGCTGCAAGGAATGTGAACCTCATAGATGCACCTGCGGTAGCTTGGTGGATGGAGGTCGATGGCCATCACAAACTTTGGTTGCCATCATTGCACAAGGAGATTCCCAAGACACCGAGCTCTGAAGAACGGAAAGTGCCTTTTATGGGACTCTACTTGCATCAGCACACTAGCCAGCCAGCTAGCCACCTGAGTTGTACTGTCTACTTCCCAACCCGAAGACGTCGGCAATAAGAAGAGGCCAAACGTACAAAACTACGGAGCTGCTTTACCTTTTTACTGCTTTTATATCTGTGCCCGTGGAGACTTTGGGGTGTTGGGGTGCAATTAGATAATTTGGGGTGTTAGTAATTGGGCCGTAGGTAGGTTGATTGAAGTCACCGGTGACTTTCGCTCTGGCTCGTTATTGATGAAAAGGTTGGCTTTAGCCTTTTTTTGCAATTCGGTAATGCGGTCGGGGTGATGAGCATCTTTACACCGGAAAGAATAAGGGGTGGGTTATTTTACTATTAATATTAGTATATTTATTTTGTACATAGACGCCTAATAACAATATTTTTCTGATTGTGTTGTCAAGAATTATAATTTAAAATCAAATAGAATTTATTAATTAAAATAAATAACATATATTACAGTGATCCATCCCCAATACCGTTACTGTCTATGTCTAGACTACTTGCCAGCTTAAGCTGAGGGAAACCTAAGATATAGATAAATTAACGGAAATATCTTTTAATTCAGCTTCAGAGATCTAAAGATGGTTTAAAGGGTATTAAGAATTATCTTACTGAAAAATATAACTTAGTAATAATCAAGAAAATTATCACACAAAGCACTATATTATCAAAATATTTTTATTTAAACACACTAATAACGTCAAAATCACAAAATACTTCATACAAAAAATTAGCATAAATAGTTGCAAAATATGGTAATACAAAATATACCGGTAATAACGATGTTTTAACATTTACTAAAAATGTTTTCAAAATCTGAATGAAAATCAAAATGTAACGATAGTTACAAAATCAAACAGAGAAAAAATGTTCGCAGAATATGTATGTATCACAACTTACACAACACTTCCGAGTTAGTTAAATATGAGGCCATGGTACAAATCTTCGCAAAACATTATTATATATTGAACAATGGTTTTATTCATAGCCAAACTTAAAATTAAAAAATGATTAACTAAATATTACTACGGAGATAATATTCTTTTTAATATTATTATTCCTTTTTCAAATAAGTTATATTTATGAACATTTGTGACAAGATACGAGTATATTATTTTATGCTTGATATTATGGTGCAATAAAAATATTTTGTGGTAAGTGTACTTGCGTACTTCTTCTGGGAATGGTGCGACATGTCCATGCCACTTCTTAACTTCTCAGTCACTGGAGCTACTTTCAAACTTCTCATAACATACTCATTTCTGATGTTGCCCATTGTTGTCACACCAGGCATCCATCTCAACATTCTCATCTCTGCTGCATGCATTCTTCATTCATTCACCACCTTAGTGACCCAACATTCAGGCGCCAACAAACATACAATGATAAGTGCTTCTGCGAAATGTTTTAGTCGATATACAAAACTTTTTTTGGATAGGAATATTGGATAGGAGGATAAAACAAATAAACCTTTATTTTATTAGTATAATGTTTACATGCTATTCTCCATTCCAGTTAGCTCCACCCGGCTGGATAAATTAATAAATTAAATGCACTCATTCATTCATAAATCGCGCTTGTGCAATCAAGGCCATTGGTTCAAATTGTTTGCTGGTGATCGTGAATATAGCTATTACAATATCAAAACTTACATCGATCTGGCCAGTTCATGGCACCCCTGAAAGTTTGTGATGTCTTTGTTGGGGTGTTATAGCTTGTCTCACCGCTGCCCATACCTCCCACTACGAAGTTACTTTCGCCTGAAATTGTTGTTGGATATACAATCGACAATATTTTTTTATTTTTTTTGAACTTTTAAATAAAATCGTTTATTACACAAAAAATGTTACAAATAATGTCACAAAAATATTAACAGCGTCTTATAACAATAGTTTTTATAAGTTGTAATAATATAAAATTTTTATGGTTTTTGACTACATTTCACATTTTTGACCCCCATCTTTATTACGATAATGGAATCACAATAAAAAAAAATTATTGAGAAAAAAAATGTTTTGGTGGCATCTGACGGTCTCATCATAAATACGAGATTTTATAAACTCTGTTTTGCTATAGTAAATAACTGCATAAAGTGGATATAAAAATCTGGTATATTTAGTATGAACTCTTCATTACATTATCTCGAAATGGTTTTTGTTAAAAAAATTTAATGTTGTGAACTGTTTATAATATACATTATGTAATGTAGATGCTTCTTACCTCTGCAAGGTTCAACCCTTTGTGGAGGAAACTCAGTTAACATTACCGGAGGAGAAGTGGGCCGCACACTGCAGTGTGACATCTGTAACAATAAGGGATAGATTTCATTGCATTCTCTACACATTACACATACAGGTCTTATCAATAAACGCATGCGTTTCAAATCTAGGCTTGTTCTATCTTGATTTGACTCGTGACGTTCTCCATCGGATAAAACAAGACTCTAAATATTGAGTCGCGTTTGTAATAATGTAACATTTTAAACATTTATGTTAATAATAAATGTCTATAATAATAAATGTCTACATTTAGTAAGTAGTAGTAGTTCAAAGTTCTTTATTTCGCTTCAGATACGGTACAATTAAAGGTCTATCTACATATATTTACCTAAATAGGCATGCGAAAAAATATTTTGCTCACGTTACATGCAAGTAACATAAATATTCTATGACTATACAAATTAGAACTAGTTAATCGTTTAACTTAATAATATCAGTCTCTAATTATTTTATAATATCAAATTTTCATGGAAAGAAAATAGGTATTTATACAGACAGTTCACTAGGTTCTAAAAAATATTTTTATGACAGTTAGGTACATCTTGTAAAAATTTCTGTCCGAAAGACAATTGAAAAGTTTACTTTTAAAACGGAAAAAAACATAGTGATTTAATATCATTTGGAATTTTATTGAAGATTCTTATAGCCGTTTCATAACAATTGTTTCGGAATAACTCATTATTACATTGCGAAATTACAAAATTGTTGGGAGACCTTGTTTGATAACTACACTTACATTCTAATTTAAGGAAATGATCCGGATGTTTTGTTACACATATACATATTTCAAAGATGTACATTGATGTAAGAGGTAGAATTTTTAAATCTTTAACTAAACTCTCGAGGACCAACACAACATATAGCTCGTATCAACCGTATCTTAGAACTAACGCTACATATCCAAGATAAGCAACAAGAGATGTTTATTTGGTAGCTACTAAAGTCAGCCGCCGAAGTGCGAATGCAAATCTGAGCACACTTTATCTACATGACCTTTCCAATTACAGTGAAGTTCTATTGTAATTCCCAAAAAGGTTGCAATGTTGGTTTCGTGTATTTTTTGTTCTGGTATGTAATATTTAGATTTTGAGGTTTTGATTTATTATTGTAAAACAGCATTAAGTTTGTTTTCTCTATATTCACTGGAAGATTATTTTTGCTTAACCAATCTACCACTGTGTCAATCGTATTATTTATGCTAAATTCGTAATTTATATTTTTTTGTTTTGGAATTATAATAGATATGTCATCGGCAAACAGAACGCATTTGTGAGGAATTATATTAGGGAGGTCATTTATATATAAGATAATTAAAAGAGGTCCTAAAACACTGCCTTGTGGCACTCCAAATTTGTTAATTAAGTAGTTTGATCTATAGCTCGTCATCTTGTTGTCTTTATCTAGTATTTTTTTAATTCAACAGTAAAAAACTATGAGATAGTTTATTAGTTGTTCGTAATTTATTGGTTGATTAGATATTAAAGTTTAAATGTTAGCTTGTTAATCTTATCAACTCCTTATTTGGTGCTAGCGCACAAGAAACTCGACTTTGGCGCCACTCACTCTAGCGGTGATTATTCTTGTATAAATAAAGCCAGGTTATTGTCACTTCTGTCTGCTAATCTTTCGAACTATGGCATTTTTTACCGATTACGACTCATCAAATAAAAAAAAAATCCTACACAGCTAGGCATTTGACCACAAGTTTGCACGAACACGGAAGTCAGCGATACTGAAGACCTAGATGGCTCACAAGGAAAAAGGCTATTCAAGTTTTATATCAGTTACCTGGTACACGCTGGCATATCTTCCATCAACGGCTTGAGCTGCTGAGTGGCACTGCTGGGTCACATCCTAAAACAGAAAAGAAAGGCAGGTAAAACAAGTAATATAAAAAAATTACATCATAGTATTTTCCAATTGCTTACCTTCTTGTCCGCATATAGTTCTGTAGCCACTGACTGCGCGGGACCATGGGAGCCAACCTGCACGCACCTACAGGTGGAATTAACTTTACCAGCTGGAAAATAAATAAACTACAATTAAAATGTACTATATTAAAGTAAAATAACTGAGAAATTTGAGTATTAAGTTAAGCAAGTACAAAAGCATGACTGCCTTCTATTATAATAGCCACTTACTTCAAAAAGAGTGACAATCGACACTTAAATTTGGCAAGCATAGTATCTTCAGCTATTTTGATTTACAAGTCAAGCTACTGGGCAGAATAAAATTTTTAAAAATTAGCTTGAAAATGTAGTACTTGACTTGCCTATACCCTAACAAGACTCGACGATCTACGTAAAAAAGATCCCGAAAAATTAAGATCCTCTCCTTAAAAAGAAAAAGTCGATCCAAATCCAAAGCTTACCCCCCTTGGCAGTATTATTCGGCATCAGCGTATACTGTCTCTTCCCGTCTAACAATGACATTGTCAACCCAGCGTCTGGTAGTGCCTGAACTATAGCCACCATGCCCTGCAACTCCATCACACCAAGGAGTTACTTCGTAGAAGAGTGTATTATGTTACCCTTATTAATTGAAGAATATTAACTGCAATCAGAAAAAAAACATACTAAATCATTAATAAAACTACTAATATTAAAAACTCGAAAGTTTGTATGTTTGTTTGTTACTCTTACACGCAAAAACTAGAGACTTTAATGAAACTTTACAATAATATAGCTTATATATCGGAATAACACATAGGCTATTTTTTATCTCAGTTAAAAGCACGGGGTTAGTCGAATTCCTGCGGGGCGCAGTTAGAATTTATAAAGTCTATACGCAAACTATAACTATTTTACGCGTTTTTGCCTAGTAAGTAGATCAAACGGGCATGAAAATCACCAATCGCTTCTCAACGAGTAGCTTTGCTGCTCCGTACATTACGATTCACCAGTACAGTAGAAGACCTAATATGTTGGAGCAGAAGACCTAATAATATAGGAGCAGAAGGCTTAAAAATGTAGGAGCAGAAGAGTTACAAATGTAGGAGCAGAAGACCTAATAATGTAGGAGCAGAAGGCTTAAAAATGTAGGAGCAGAAGACCTAAAAATGTAGGAGCAGAAGACCTAATAATGTAGAAGTAGAAGACCTAATAATGTAGGAGCGGAAAGCTTAAAAATGTAGGAGAAGAAGAGTTACAAATGTAGGAGCAAAAGAACCTAATAATGTAGGAGCAGAAGACCTTAACACGTCAATGTAGTCAAGGTCATTGGTTTAAGTTCAAGTTGTTTGCCGATGATAGTTGTTTGCAGGTTATTCTGTTATGGTACTCGAATACTAAGGAGCTACAAACCTTCTTTCTAAGGAATCTAAATAAAAGCAGCCAGACCTCCGGCTTGAAACAGCTCTGATAGTTGTCACTGTGAACACCGGGCCTGAAATTTAACTATTCTTATGAAACCGAGAGTACACGCTTCAACCCATAGCGTCCCACAGCTGGGCACTGGACTCCCGTATGAAGGGGGGAAGGGGGGGGGGGGGTAGAATATTTGTGGCTAAAAACAACAAACAATACAAATAGAAAATACAATAGTAGGAAATCATGTTTTGCAACCCGATGCCAACTCAACAAGATGCCGGTTGTTACCCGCGCTGATCTTCCGTACCGTATCTCCTGTCGTTCCGTACGTGACTTTTGTTTTGGATACAATTAATAACTGAATACTATTGAACGTTGGACGATAGCAGTAAGACGATAGTGACATAAAATCCGTCGCGAGTTTAATCATTGGGTGGCATAAGTAAGAGGCAGGTCGGCTTCGCAACAAGAGGGTCTTATAATCAACATTAGGATCAAGTGAAAGACTGAAATAACTGTTTTAGGGTTCCGTACCTAAAAGGTAAAAGCCCGTCCGTCTGTCACCAGGATGTACATCTTATGAACCATGATAGCTATAGTTGATGACACAGATATATTTCAGTTTCCTTTAAAACAACAAACAACAGGCAAGAACAAAACAAAATAAATATTTAAGGGGGCTCCCATACAACGTTAGTTTTGCTTACTTACTTAATGTTGTAAATATAGATCATAATGATACCGAACCATTAGTGCGCGAGTCTGACTCGCAATTGACATATTTTTTTTCATAATTTTAGGGCTTTGGGTATATAGAAGTAAGGGAAAAGCTTTATGATGAAGCTTACCCAACTAAACGTATTGTCTTCTTAAAAACATTTAGGTACCTACTTGTTAATATTACAACTTACATTTCACATAAGATTTATCTTCTTATTTCTAGAGAACTTGGAGAGAGGAAAACTAATTTCAAATAACCAAACTAAGATTTTGTTGTTATTGAATTTTAAGAAATTACCTAGTCTGTGTGATAAAAATCAAAATATCAAAATGTCGCATTAATTTAGAAAAGTCACGTATGAAGAAGTTTGCTTGATAGAAAAAAACGATGGTGAAAATTTATAAAAGAGTACTTATATTTGCTTCTAATAATTATGGGGACTGTGCTGACTTTCTGCGAAATGTCAAACATTTATATTTTTCATACATTTGATCGCAGTAAGCCGACTTTATCAAATATAACAATTAAGCTTTTTTATTTGTCTCAAAAGATACGTCATATCTTTTTTACCTATTATAATATGATGAGTATTAACAAGATATGAAAGATAAAACGTGGCAACTCTTACAGACCGCGTCTACTACGGGTACAACACCTACAAACAAATATATAAAAAAGGTATTTTTTATTCATGTGCGTTTATTCTTACCATGCAATCAGTCTACATATTTATTTTTTTATTTATGTCCATAAAAATACTGGACATATGGATGTTCACTGCGACGGGTAGCGCTACGGGTGAATGACCTCGGCTGCACGGCTGAGGTCATTCACCCGTAGCGCGAGCTAGTGTGATGTTAAGTTTTTCAATATTCTTTCAAAATACTAAGTGTCTAAAAAAATCTGTATATCAAAACAATGTGACAAGAATATAACTAAGCTAATTTGCCCAAACTAGTGAAAAGTGTTGTGAACCCAAAAAAGACTTGGTTTAAAGTCTGTGCAGCCAAAGCATAGATATTTAAAACAAAACGTGTTGAAGTAATGATATACAATATCTATCTGTCAATTATCTACCAAAACATCAAAACATCAATGAAATTGGAATATTAAAACAAATATTATATAAAAATTATAGCAAAGCAGAAAAATGGGCACAATTATGATCACTAATTATAGGTACGTATCTTTTCCCGAAATGAATAAAAATAATTATTACGTTTGTAATACCAACAAAGTACTTAGATAAATGATATATAAGATAAATGATATATCTAAGACCTACCATTAGTATAGCTGGTATAGGCTATCCCCAAAGATTAGTAAAACCCGTAACAGACCCTACGCCAGTCATAAACATTCAAGTGATGTCGATCTCTCTCAAGTTCTTGAAATAATTATTTAAATTCAGGTATATCCAAATTTGCAAAACCCAGCGTCAATAAAATTTCAACGAACAGAAATGCAGACTGTGACACCTATAGACAGAAAAAAAAACTACCCAGGACAAGGCACAAGAACAAACAAGACGCGTTTTCAGTTTTGACGGCAGAATAATAAAATTGAAACAACGAGAAGCAGGACACAGGAGAAGAGTAAAGGAAATTTTTAAGCGGGATACGCTACGAGGGCGAGGGATACGGCTTTACATTCCGAACTTCGACGTGAAAGGTTTAATGGAGAAAGAATACAGAAAAAGTCAGGAGGTATTGAGGTGGAATAGAAAAAGAGAGTTGGATGTTCGATACTTCAGTAGTTTGAAGTGTTTGAGAAATCGACTAAAGTCCTCTTTGGTAAGTTAACATTCGAACAAAACAATTCGGACATAACGAACACATGCCCTAGGAATGGAACCCAGCGCTGCCGGCTGAAGAAGCAAGGAACTAAATCACGCAGTTTGTTCAAATACAGCATTCTTCGAACGTCTTTCAACCGAACTGCTGAACTGAAGATTCTATTTTACAAACACCTATATCCCTCATTAGGTCGAACAATCGACGTTCTACTACACATTTAAAACATAGGCATTGTTGTTACTTCTGTGGCCTTTTCCACAGTCATGCAGTCAGCACCAGTGTCCTTCCATCAATGGTCGGTTGAATTCACACCAGCGAGATGCCCACAGGAAAAGGTCTTGTGAGGAAGAATGTTCGGTAAAAAACACCCTCAAAATGTGCATATACACTAACTTCCAGTTTTTGTTAGTAACAATTTCGACTCGTATGATATAACCTTTATGACAATTGATACTCGTAGTAGTTAGTTAGCTAAATAATTTGCCATCGAATTCAAACTTTGCCCTTTATAAATATTGTTACTCATAAACTTTTAACTTAGTATGCACATGAAATAAGGTATAATATTCTTTTAAGTTATGCTTGGCTCTACTTCTAATTCCGTTTTATTCTCCTGCTCTATGACCGTTAGTTAAAAAGTATAACTTTTTATGAAATTAGCTTATTTTTTATAAAGCTATTTCCATTGAATTAACTACTTCATGCTTTTCTTTTCAGATTGCCGAACCAAATACCAAGGCTTGCGTATCCATAATTGTTGGACCTGATGATGATAAATTTCTAAACAATGAGAAAAGTTTCAACTGTCCCTTACTCCAGAAATCTTCCCTTAAAATAGTCAACGACAGAAATAAATGTAAATATATTAACATAAATAAAAGTGAACACTAACCTGCACATCACGAAGCTTCCTATGATTCTAAATATGCCATTCCTATCAATGATCATAAAACACATGAGCCTAGATCATTTACATATAGATTTTCAATACCTTGTAATGATAATTGTAATTCTAAACAATATCCAAGTAAAAAACTCAATAAACTTGCAGATATGGAATCGCCTGCGTACAAAAATGATACTTTTAATACAAAAGCAGATGGCAAAAATGAGCCTCACCAGTTCAAACATATCTTCTCCCCGTCTAACCCGTGGAATAATAACACACAGTTAGATGATAACTTCAGTGAAACAAATACTACCATCTTTAAAGAAAAAAACGTCAAAGATGAAATGTCAACCTATTATGAAACTACTAACTGTACAGAAAATCATATCAATAAAACGCCAGATTGTAATAAACGTATAAACAATACTAACAGAACACGTGGTTTCAATGTAACACAAAATTATTTTAGTAAGAAACGTAATATGAGAGACTACTACAATCTAGCAGAAAAACGTGTCTCTAGCGAAAATGATAAAGAAGAAGATGCAATGCCTTTTACTGGACGTAACAACGCAGAAAATTGCCGTAATATTTGCACACCTTCATATAGTAATATCTGTGATGCTAATGCTTCTTCTTCAAGATACGTGGACGGTTGTACTGAACCATGTATTAAAAACGTTAAAAACCGAAACTGTAATAACTTTTGTTCAACTGCAAGACAATATGCAGACTCTTGCACATCCACTTCTATTACTTCACGTACGGAAGCTATTAAAGCTCCAAAATTTGTATGTATTCCAACAGAAGATATTCACCAAACAAACAATTATTGTAAACTTGGTGCTGCAGACCAATTTAGTATGTTTCAAAATGATTATGCCTTACCATCAACTAAGAACAACGAAGGTACAATACAAGTAGATACTATACAAAAGCCCTCCGTGGTTGATGAAGCTACTGGTAGTAACACTATTATATTAACATCACTTACAAAAGCAAACAAAGTTAAAATTAGCAATCCAAACAAAATAACAAAAGGATTTAAAGAACCTTACTTCAGAAACATGGTTGACAGTAGCAAATCATATAATTTAGTTCCACCTTACGCTGGAGAGAAATTTAGCACTAGATCCGATGTATCAATTAAAAGTGCAAGATCTGCAAGGAAGAGTAATAGAAATCCTGTCTATAGAGAAGTTAAAGAGTGGATTCGTGAAGTGCCATTGTATCCGGGACTAAGTAAAAAAGCTATTGACGGTAACAAACAAGTTATTAATAACTTGATCAGAAATTTATACAATCTTTCAAGTAAAATTGTAAGCAAAGAATACGACGATAACGTCAGAAAAGAAATAAATATTTGTCTTAGTAAAATATCACTTTGGTATCCTGGAGATAAAAGAAAACAATATAGATTTAAGTGCGATTTAGTCAATAGACTGCACCGAAGACTTAAGAGTTTGAACAAAAGAAACACCCATACTAAGAGCAAATCAAGCAAAAATACAGTAAATGAAGTGCAAACGTCATTCGTGTCATGTGAAAAGAGTTCTGACATAACAGTTCAACCAATAGATGTTGAAATAAGAGTATGTGTCATAGATTGGTTACGTTCAATTTACTCAAAAACTATATTTTATGATGAAATAGAAAATAACATAGAGCAGTTAGCAGATTTTGTTATTACGCGCATTAATACCAAAGAATTTAAATATATGACTAAAAATAATCTCAAGATAGCTATCTTCACCTTAATGCATGATCTGCCAGTTGTTATTTGTCCTAATAGTGGGAATACATATACTATAGCTTTAGCAAAAGATCTTATCAATAAACTGATTTCAATTAGAAAAGACTACGCAAGTATTATAAAACACTCAAATACAATATCACTCAGCAGTTTTTCTTGTAATTCAACTTCAGAAAGCCATGATTCCACACAAGCTCTAAATTTTTTCGATCCTAGACAATCGGCGATATGCTGCGAGATGCAAAAATGTTTTAAAAACGCCAGCATAGACTGTCATATAACTAATATAGATCACGCGGAAAAGCAACAAATAGAAAAAGAAATTAGCAATCTACTACGAGTAGTAACATCTACTAACCTGTCTGTTAATGAATCTTGTGCATCTACAAGAACAGCTAATGCTGCAAAAAAATTGACTTATGGTCCACAGACTAGTGCTCAATCACTAAATAAAATTAACATATCGGTATATGCCTCAGTTAACGATACAAACGCATTAACGTATCCTGTAACTTCTACACCAAAAAAGAAACGACCAAAGAAAGAGATACAAAGGCTGAACCAGCAAGAAATTAAATATACAGAAGAGGTATTACAGCTAATTAGAGCGTGGATGAATACATTACCAGAAACATTTAGTGCTCCAGATGATCGAGAGTTCAAAGAAACTATTATAAATGATTTAGCCACTGACATTTCCGATGCGCTTAAAGTAGAACAAATAGCGGGTCCTAAAGCGGATAAAAGAAAACTTCTGCATTACATAGTTTGCAGATGGGTATTTAGACTTGGATTTTTTGAAATTTCAGATGTTGAAGAAGAAATAAATGCTTTCGTTGACAAGCTTGAAAAAATACCAGTTCCTGTGCTGACTCAACCCCAGCACGGAAATCGTCAAGCAATGGCTGGCATAAAGTTCACCGAAGTAAAAGGTGCTAAATGGGCAGAAAACTATATACCAAAAGGAACCGATGTTTTAGAAGATCAAATATCTATCTGGATGAATGAACAACCATCTGACATATTTACTGATGCTGATAAAAAAGTAAGGCAAGATAAAGTACACGATTTAGCTAATATTTTAGAAAATAATTTAGGAAGTAAAAGACCACAAAGTGAAGTATCGAAAGATATTGCCCAATGGTTGAATAAAGTTGTCAGACCTGAAAAACAGCCTGAAATATATAATTTGACCGAAGATCTTAAAGATAGAGTATTAGATTTACCACAAGATAAGACACTTGTTGCTAAAGCTGAAAATAGAGCGAAGGAAAGAGAAGAAAAACTAAAAATAAAGGCATACATTGCAAGCACCCGCAAATCATATAACTATGAATCTCCAGAACTAGAAAACACAATGTCTATACTGATATCAAATTTTATTGAACATCATTACGATATTGATGACCCATTAGCCAGGCGTGCTTTTAATAGATTGCTGAATAGCCACTTATTAAGACTTGACTCTGTTGCAAGAAAAGAGGTTTTGGATGAAAAATATCAAGACGGCACATTTCCACCTTCTTGTTTAATAAGAGAACTACAATATATAAAAGACATATCAGATTGGTTAAAAAATTTACCTATTGACCAAGCATATAACTCTTTAGGTAATAGAGAACGCACTGACTTTGTAAATAGTTTGGCAATTAGCATTCGAAGTATCGAAGTAGATAGAGAGAATGATCCTGACGCGATGGATTACGATATTTACATGCAAGCTATGATTAGCGAGCACTTAAAGTTATTGCCATTACCTAAAGAACATTTTGAAAATACTCCTTTTATTGTTGAACAATTATATCGTAGAATTAAAGCACATAGACAGCTAGTTGACGATTCTATCAGAATAAATGAATCCATCAACACCACTTCAATAAATCCTGAAAATATTGGAGATTTTATAGAGGAATTTATCAGAATTAACGGTGGCGATATAGCACAGGATGAAGTAAAAATGGAAGCATGGGCAGTACGTTTATTGAGAGAAATCAAAAAATTGGTTCAAAATACATCCTCTGAGCTTTCTAAAGCTCAAGTATATACAAAACTATCGGATGTTCCAGTACCAAGTGATGAAACAGTAAAATATTTCAATCTTGAACTTGAATATGTCAAAGACATAACAAACTGGATGAAAAATTTACCATTTTTGCCAATGTCTGAGAAAGAAAAAGACAACATAATAAAAAACATTTGCGAATTAGCTGAAAAAATTGTCGACTTTGACAGAAACTTAGTTACTTCTTCTAAAAACAGCGAAACACTTAAGAATAACTTAAAAACATACATTGCGAAATGGATTTCAGAATTACCACTAGATAGATCAGAAAACTTCAATTTAACATTTGCAACACAACAATTGGTGAATCGCGTTACAAAATTGAATAGAAATTATGGATTAATAGAACCAAGCATTCTCGTATCTCAGTCTAATAATACTATGAACAGTTCTTCTCATAAACAAAAGAATAACTTAAAATCAATATCGAAAGGCCAAAAAAATAAAAAAATAAGTATTAGTGAAGGTTATGTTAGCCCAACTAACTTAGTTAACGCTATAGAAAAATGGTCCAAAGGTTTACCAATCAAAAGTGAAAACAGTAGTTTCGCCATGGATATAAAAAATGACATATTCAGAAAATTGTGTCAAAAAGTAGGACAACTCAATATGAATTATACAGTTTATAACGACGATATGCTTTACAAAAATAAATTGAAAGATGAAATTGATGTCAGTTTTAAAAGTGTACCTCAAACTACCGAATTAAAAGAGAGAAAAGATTCTCTAACGGCGGATTTAATAGATACAGTAGTCGAATTAAACAATAAAATTAAACAAAAAGCAGCAGGTGACACTTATAAAATAACACTTGAGAAAACCATTGACGAATCTATACCTTACCCCGTGCCTTGTTACCAGGTTTACGATCCGGGATTTGAAATATACAAAGATCGTTTAGCAACTTTATTTATTTTAGAAAATTTTGACCATGGCTGTGACGCAGTAAAAACAAAACATGAGCGATTGCTAAAACAAGAAATCGATAAATATTTTGAACATGCAAGAAATAGAAATGGAAACAATGGGAAACAAATAACCAAGGATCAAATCTATAGGGAACTGTATAGTAATTTATATAAAGTTCCAGTTCCCAATGAAGCCTCTGTTATAGATGAGGTTGAAAAACTAAAAACTCGATGTGAAATAGACGCATGGTTTGAAGAACTTCCAATGAGAGAATCAAACGGATTAAACGAACTACTGGACTGGGAAAAAATGTTGTCTTCATTAGCATTTCGAATACATGATATAGAGTTATCACAACCAAAACCAGAGAATCAGATATATAAAGAAACAATAAAATGTCTCCAAAAGTTGCCATTGCAACCGGGAAACGAAAACCAACTAGACGAATTTACTACGACACTTCAAAATAGATTGAAATCTACAAAAGGTCAGAGAAAATGTATCTTACAAAAATCAAAAAAAGATAAGGGAAACTCAAAACGAAAGAACAAAGAAAAAATGCCCAGTAGTCATGACAATCTATCGATAAATCAAGGACATAGCCTGAAAGAGCTTAGAAATTTCAGAAAAAATGCAGCAGATGAAATGTATGACATTGTACAGGCATGGTGTCATGAAATACCTATAAATAACGTAGGACAACAAGAAGCTAAAATGATAAAAGATAATTTAACAACAAAAATTATAATCAAATTAAGCGAAATCACTCAGATTCCTGAAATTTTTAGCAATAATGATATATACGATAAAATTATAGATGAAGAAGTAAAAAACATACTTTCTAGTGACCTGGCATTCTATGACTTCAACTTTGATAATGTCAATCGTATAAATAATCTTAAAGATGCTATCAAATCTAATAAAACACACTTTGATGAAGAAAGGGCTGGTCTTCAATATAAGCAAGATTTATATAATGTTGTAGATAACATTTTAGAAAAACCACAAACGCGATGTGAAGGAAGAACTTTTTTTCTAAATGCGGTTAAAAACAATATCATAGATGATTTTATCCAGTATCATTACAGTAATGATAATGACGAAATTAAACAAAATCATAAAACTAACATACAGAATAATGTTTCCAAATTCACTACATCTACTTCATGTGACAACGACAATAATAACAATTCTGACAACCATAAAGAAGCAAACTTCAATAATTTAATGAAAACAAATCAATTATTAAATGAACTTGCAAAAGTAGTACCAAAAAGTTATATTATAGTAAGAGATATAATAGAGGAAATACGAATGAAAGACGAAATTTCTGAATTTTTCAAGGAACTTTGTACACCTAGTAAAAAAGATGACATTGTCAAAGTAAACTCCTTCAAAGAAAGTCTAGCAAAAAAGTTAAACGAGATAGAATTGAGCGGACATACGCCAGAAAATGAAATGAAGATGAAAAAAGAAATTGAAAAGTTCCTTGACAAATTAGGAAAAAACAGCAATCCAATAGCCATTGAAGCTTTTGTAAATAGATTAAAGAACAATGAAGTGGTGAGACGCATGCCATTTGATGGAGTTAATAATGAACAGCTTGATAAATGCTCTCAACAGAGTATCAATATAAAACAAGATCCAAAAACAGGATATGCTGATTTATATCATCTAAATATATCTAACACAAACGAGAATTCCGCTAAAGACATGCAAGCAACTGCCTCTAAGCCAAATAACGTAAATGACGCTTTTATGAATTATGGAAAGAAAACGTGTGAAGAAATTAATGTTGAAAAAATTGACACACGCTACGGTAAAGATAAGGAGTATACCACACCATATAAAGAGGTGGACCTATGCATGTGTAAGAAGAAATCTGCTGGTAAGAAAAGAAGACTTTATTGCATGGTGCCGTTTAGATACTTTTGTGACGGTTGTCATGGATACAACTTTGTATGGTGTAGAATGTTATCGCCCCATTTTCCTTAGATGCTACTTACCTAAGTAGTAATAGTATCGCGTACGTATTTAGCACCTATTACACTCCAAAGAGTCAAAAAACCCGAAATTTTTTCCTTCAATAATAATTTATGAGTAAAATGAACAATAAAAGATATTTTGCAACCAATTTTTGAATTTTAATTGTCTTGTTTAATAGCACGTAAATACATTCGAACTTATGTCCATTATACCTACTCGTATAATAAAGAAAACAAAACAACACGACACAACACAATTTCTTCAGAGAGTATTAATGGTCACATATATATTTTGTGTAAAATTTATTCAGAGTAATGAACGAGTAGGTAAATTGTCATTGTATTTCCAGAAGACTCACACGATTCACATTTTTGATTGTTCTTGGCTCATTTCACCACAGGCGGTGGCATTTGGTCCATTGCTCCCGTCCATAGTAGTCATAGATCTCGGGCCATATAGGTAAATTGTAAAATACTATTCATCTAAAGAAAAAATGACTCGGAAACGGACAATGTACTCCACAACATTTGGCGCAGTTATTCATACTTTTGTCGATGTTATTATGACAAGGATTCCTTCTTTCGTCGTATTTCACACATTTCTGGTTGTATTTATGTCTTTTCCTTTGGAATTCATCACCGTAGCAGTGCAGATTTCTATCGTTTTCCCAATATTCGAAATCTGGTGTCTTACTCCATTTGTAAAAAGGCGATTTGCAGACACGAGGTTCTGTGTGGTCAAAGGAACCGAGATGTGTCACCCGCTTTTGGAAGGAGCAGCTCGGGTCTGGTTCGTAGTCAGAGGAGGTCGGAGGAGTGGACGATCTTATTTTACAAACCCTGGATTTGGGAAGTGGTATTTCTCCTTGAAGTAACCGCCCCGGATCTGCAACAAATATATTCGTATATGTATATTCAGATTAAACACTAAAATAAGACGGAATACATAAATTATATAGCAGCCTTATAGGATACAAAAAATTATCCCATACAGATTTCTGTAATTGAGGCTCGTCTATTTTAAATTGAAAGTATGAAGAGAAACTATAAGAAATATGAAATCTGAATTTGACCTTTGTTTAGGAGTGGAGGACATGTCATTATCGACTGGTTTTCTTGAAAAGATCTTCGATCTCTTGATAACAATTGGTCAGCGCGTCCTGGCTTGTACTGGCTAGGCCGATTATGTGCCATGTTATTTTGTATTGGTATATCGCACGTCGTATTCGGAGAAAACCGGCTGCTTACTCGAGGTTTTTGCAAGCTTTCCTTAGTCCTTAGTGGTGTGCGCTGAGGCTCAGCATGTGATTGATAATTTGGTCTTGGTGATCGTAGTTGAGACTGCTGATAGGGTCCGGACTGACTAGACGAGCAGTGGGTCGCTGTTTCTATCTTTTCTGGTTGTTTGAGTCTGTAAGGCAACTGACACTCGGGGCGTTCGCGAATCTGATTCTGAGAGCCGCACGGTCTTGTTTGTGAACCACGAGGATTAGTGATTTCAATTTGGGATTGCCGCGAAAAGCATTGCTTAGATTTTGAACACATCGATCTCGTGGGGCTACTACAGTTTTGAGGCTGTTGGGTTCTAGTAAAAGGTGATTGACGAGTTATGAGTTTTTCACGAGGAGAACAACTTTCGTCAATAGAGTTCCAATAGTGTTCACTAACAACCACTTTGGGTGATACTTCTATCTGACTTCCGACAGCTTGCGTTCTTCCGCATGGAGTTTGCGCTCTTGAACTTTTATAGTATTTAAATTGGGAAATCTCCAAACTAGAAGTATTGAGATCCGTTTGGCTGTCAAAGTTCACTGAACAGGGAACTGATGAAACGTTATTAAATGATAACTTTCGGTGTTTTTCGTTCCTTCTTCTAATTGTCTCAATGTGATCTTGGTCTTCCTTGGTCAAAGTACATGGTGGAGGTATGTAGCAAGGGCCAATGCAAGGGCTTGTTGCGTCAATAGAATGTCTAGAAAAAGCGTTTCTTCTTCGTGAAGCCTCAGTGTCCCTTAGATTTTTGATTAATTTTTCAGCATATTGGTTTATATCTTCATTATTATCCGTTCCCAATGGAAGTTTATTTAAGAACTTATTTATTTCATTGTTCATTTCCTTTTTGTATTCGTTAGGATCATTAGGGTCTGCGTCCTTTTCAATGCTGTGGAGTTTCTTCGCCAGAAAAAATGACAATCTATTGGTCTGGAGTCTTTTTAACCCGGATTGGCACTTTAAAGGCAATTCATTTAACCAATTGCAAATTACTTCTCTTATTTTTATTAGTTCAACTTCTTCCCTAAATGATTCATTTTGAGGCTCTGTCACAGTATTCATAGCATTGTACAAATCGTGATTTAATATTCTAGTATCAAGAGTCGCAGGGCATCTTGTACAAAAAGCCATACAAAATTTATTAATTTCATCAGCTATTTTATTCTTCAACTTAATTATTTCGTCCGGGTCGTTACCAACGTAGTGCATGTTTACAAAACTATCAGCGACTTCATCTTTCAACACTTCAAGTAATGCTTTTCCTTCCGGTTTGCTTAGTTCTAAAGATGGCAAAACCCTTGAAATAGCATCACGTAGCTCTTGTTTATAAATAATGCCAGCATTTTCTTCACAAATCTTCTTCCTCGCTCTTCGAACATGTTCTAGTAACACTTTTTTGAGTATTGGTAGTTCTGTTTCAACGTTTGTACTAAGTATGTTTAAAAGTAAACTATCGATCTCGTCTCCAAGCATTTCTTCGTAAAGAAAGTCATCGTCGTTTATCTCTGGATTCATGTTTAATTCCCCTATTTTATGGATTAATTTAGTTTCCATATTTTGTCTCATATGTTCAGCATTTGTTATATCTTTAGGAGTGTTAGTCTCGATAGGTAGATTTTTGACCCAGTTAGTAATAGCATTTAAAAGTTCATCAGCACCCTTCTTTAAAGGCAATTTAATAGGTAAGGTTGATTGTACAACGTATTGATTAGCATTTTCAGTAAACTTATCTTTTAGCAAATCAGCTAAAATATCGATATCTTCAGAAGTAGAAGGATATTCTTTTATTTTTTCTAAAAATTGACCTGTAACACGTTTAAATAACTCCTTTTCTTTGGACAAGGGAGTCATAGTTTGATTTTTTACATATTCCGTTGTCAATGTTTTAATTAAATCACTTTTTGCTGTATTATAAATGTGTTTGTCACATTCGGGAAGGCGAATAGTTTTTTCCCATAGTTCAACCGCTTCTGTGACTAATGTTTCGGGAGCTTCTTGGCATTCTGCTCTTCCTTTTTGTTTCGTAAGTGGGGTTTTATTTAATGAATTAATTAACTGATTCTCAAGTTTCATTAAAACATTTTCATTGCCACTTACATTATCTAGCTCTAATGGAATGCTTTCTAAAAAGTTTTTGATCGTAATTCTGAGCTTGGGTTCATCTCCTGGTTTGACGTTCTTAATTTTATCTCTCAACTTACCATTAATATCTTCAAACCTAGCCTTTTCAACAGAATTCATATTCTCTAAAGGAAGGTTTTTCAACCATTTATCTACATAGTTGTCTATTACTTGATTATTGCGCGGTGAAATATCTTCATGTAATTGCAAGCTTTTTACATAATTTAATATCTGTTGAGGCAATTCGTTTATGAAACGTTTATTAGACTCTAATTCAAGTTTCATCGGTAATTTTCGGATATTATTATTTATTTCTTCAAGTAAAGTAGGGTCCAAATCAGCGTCAGGCGGCAATTGCTCGATAATTAAGATCAATTTATCTGCTAAATCTTTCATAATTTTTTCTTGGATGCGTCTTTTCTCAGCCGGGCTATCTAGGTAAAAAAGTTGATGTTTTAACCAGTCTAATAAACCTCCTTCTAATCTTTTTTCGGATAATTGACGGGAGTCTTTAATATAGCTGCTTGAACTTGTTGAATGTAATGAATTTGAAGTGAACTCAGACTTCAAGTCCGTATTGCTTTGTTTTTTAAGTGCAGAATAAACTTCTTTGACCATTTTAATCAGATCATCATCTTTTACGTTTGTATTTATTGAATTTAACCAAGGCAACAAAAAGCCTCGTAAAGCTCCAAGTAGATCAACATCATCGTCTGCTTCCATTTTATTTTTTATTGCCTCTGTTAAGTCCGATATGTTATTTTTGAGCTTATTTTTGTCAGAAAATGAAAGAATATCAGTATCTTTAAGCCATTTAAGTAAGGAATTATTAGTAATACTTAAAGTTGATTCTGGCAACGTTTTAAAGGCACCGGCTTCTTTATCAATTGGCATACCTAATATGTTATCTATCAGGTTTTGAACATTTAGCTGGGATGGTAAGTTTTCTGTTCGTATAAATTTATTCAACCACTTAAATAGTATATATTTTAAATATTCTGATTCTTCTTCTGGTGACTGGCGAATGTTATTTCGATGAAAATACTTTTCTCTGTTTACGACATCTTTAGTTAAACCTTCGACAAAAGTGTGTATATCATCATCGTCTAAATTAATTAACTTATCATTGATCCATGATTCAATGATATCTGATAGTTCTTTTGTGTTCTTTGTTTCAGCCTTATTTTTTTTGTGATGTACAATTTTAGACTTTTTTGGCTTCACGAGTCTAATATTTTTTTTTGGAAAAAAAATTACTTTTTCGTCATCGTCTTCACTTTCGTCTTCAGTTTCTTCAGCAATTATCATTTCCTTATCATTTTCAAGTTGTAGTTTACGTCGTTCTTTAGGTACAATAGATAAATCTAAATCTTTGTTTCCAAAAAAAGCACCCTTTTCCTTGAGAGGAGTGGATGTTTCAAAATTAAACCCGTGTAAACGTTGTTCTAGCAAATTTGCTAATGCATCTTTTGGAATATTGGTTTCGATAGGGGTTTTATCCAGATAATTTAAAATTGCGCGTAAAATACGATCATTTCTATTTGTATCGTTTGGATCAGACATAATTTTAGCCAGTTTTACAGACAAAGGCATACTGTCATTTTCTTTTTCGTGCTTAGATTTTAATCGGCTGTTGCCAGTGATTTCTTGGATAAAATCTATTATAATATCGTTGATGGTGTCTTCTAACGCCCGTGTTTGCATAGGAATTCTGGTTTGTCTGATTGATGAATTGAGAGTTCCATAAATTGGTGACATTTCTCTGTTTCTCCTGATTAGCCTATCAGAGATTTGCTTTGCATCATCTTCAGATAGGTTTACACTTTTTAATAGAGACATAATCGTTTTTTCCATTTTGTGGTCACTAGTACCACGTATTATTTGATCAGTAAATGCTTTAGTTATACTTTTTTCAATTTTATCAGAATATTGAGATGGAACGTCATATTCATTCAAAATGTTGTCTACTTCTTCTATGACCATGTACCGTAGATCTGTGATCGAAGACTGACTGTTCATATCAAAATTAGATAAATGCATACTTTTAACTGAGCGCATAATATTTTCAACAATTTTTGGAAAATCATGTTTAGGTATGTTGGTCTCTTGTTTCAGAAAACTTTCAATTTGTTTTATATCATCATTTGATATATCTGGAAATTTTGACGCTAGGAGATCACTAATTTTTTGTATGATTTCTTTTTTTTTACTAGTACTTATGACTGTGTCATCAATGATGCCTGATATTTCATTTACTATAGCGTCTTTGATACTTTTATGTTGGTTGTTTTGATCCCACCGTTTTCGCTGTTTTGGAAAAGTTTTAGAATTTTCTAGAAGTTCAGCTACTAACTGAGTTATTTGTTCAGGAGGCAATGATATGCCCTTTCCAGATAGTGACTCAAACAACTTTATTATTTCGTCTTCTATGATATCATCGCTGGCATTTTGAGATTTCAGCTGCTGTAACGTCTTATCAAAGTTTTGGGCCACTTTTCGATTTTGCGTTTTTAGTTTCTCAGAAAAAATTGGAGATTTTTTCAGCCAGTCCGAAAATGGTTGTATGATAATGACACTCGGCTTTGGTTTCACATCTTTAGTGAAATCACTTTTTTGTTTACGTAAAATCTGTATACTTTTCCTTGGAACGGAGTCTTTGAAGTTCCTTGTTTCATCATCTAAGGCGTTATCTTGGACATTTTGTGATTTCATTCGCTTTAATTTCCTGTCGAAACCTTTTAGGTTTTGATTTATATGCTTTTCTTCTTCTGGCTTAAAAGAAAAGTTATTTTGCCTGTCTATTTTCGGTTTTTTGCTAATACCATGTGACATGGATTTCATATCTTCTAAAATATTTCTAATTAGGTCATTTTTTTGTTGAGGTGTAAGCTGCAGACTTTCGTAAGGAAGCGAATCCACAATCTTTTTCACTTCTATTTCCATAACGTTGTCTTCAAGATTTTGTGATTTTATTTGTTGTATTTTTTTGTAAAAAAGTTTAACCAAGTTTCGACTTTTCTTTTTTAACATTTCTGGAATATCAAAAATATTTTCTAACCAGTCTGAAACTGGTTGACTGGTTTCACTGGAATTTGATATGTCGTCCCGCAAAAGGTCTCTTGTGAATTCATTTTTTTGTTTAGGTATAACTTCTGATTCTATGCTTGAAAGTGAATCTAGGAAGCTATTTACTTCATCTGCGACGATATCAGCTTCGACATTTTCCGATTTCAATTGCTGTAATTTCCTGTAATTATTATTGTTTGAGCTTTGATTCTTCTGTTTAACTTGTTTTGGAATATAAGGTGAATTATCTGAAGTCTCTAAAATAGGTCGCGTACTTGGCCTTGTATTCAAATCTTTTAAAAGTTTTTTTTCAATTTCTTTTTTTTGTTTAACCGGAAGCTGTCTTTCTTTGCTCAAAAGTGACTCTGACTCTTTTGTTTCATCTACCATGATACCATTTTTGATATTTTGTGAGGTTTCTGACTGTGATTTTTTGACATAACTGTTAATTGATTTTTGATTCCCTTGATTTACTTCATCTGGAATTTGCGCTGCGTTTTGTAGCCAGCCGGAAACTGGAAGCTTATATTCAGTAGCTGGATTTGAATTTTTATCTTCTAATACATTTTTAGTAAGTTGATTTTTTTGTATGCTGGGAAGTGAATCTATAAAGCTCTTCATTTCATGTTCAATGGCGTCATTTTGAGGTTTTATTTCTTTTAATTTCTTGTTATATTTTTTAGTTACATATCGCTTGTTCTCTTTCTTATCTTCTGGAATATCCGAGGCTTTTTCTAACCATTTTAAAACTGGTTGATTACTGTCAATACTAGGCCTATCTTTTATTAGGTACCTGGATAGCTCACTTTTTTGTTTAGAAGAAAGACCTTTGCTTGATAGTGAATCTACAAAATCTCTTATTTCATCTTTGATAGCCTCACTATCAATATTTTGTAATTTCTTTTGCTGCAATTTCTTATGAAATTTTTCTATTTCATTTTGAGTCTTTTGTTTTATTTCATCTGTAATATGAGGAACATTTTCTAGCCAGTTTAAAGGTGGTTGTTTGTGGATGCCACTTGGCCCTGGTCTTTCATATTCAAAAATATTTTTTTGTTTAGGCGTAAGCTGTATGCCCTCGTTTTGAACTGAATTTTTAAATTCTTTTACTTCATTTTCGATATCGTCTCCGTCACTATTTTGCAAGCTTTTTTGTTGCAATTTTCTGTCAAAACTTGTCGACACGTTTTGAGTTTCCTTTTTTATGCTGTCTGAAGTTTGTGAACTTTTCTTAAGCAAGCCAGAATCTAGTTGTATGTTGACACCACTTGGCTTTGAGTTCTCAGTTTCTAAAAGTTTTCTAGTAAGTTCATTTTTCTGATTTGTTGTGAGCTGTATGCCTTTGTTAGTAAGTGAATTCACAAAGTCCTTTATTTCGTTTTCGATGGTGTCTACGTCAAGATTTTGCAATTTCATTTGCTGCAATTGTCTGTCAAAATGTGTAAACGCTTTTTTAGCGTTGAGTTTCATTTCTTCTGAAATATAAGAAGTATTTTCTAGCCAATTTGAAGCTAGTTGTTTGCTGACACTTGTTCCTTTTTTTACAACTCTTAAAAGGTTTCTAGTGAGTTCATGCTTTTGTTTAGGTGTAAGCTGTATGCATTTGTTTGGCAATGAGTTAACGAATTTCCTTATTTCGTCATTGATCAAATTTTTATCATCTTTTTCTAAATTCATTTGCTGTAAATTTCTGTCAAAGTCTTCAACCAGTCCTAGAATTTTTAGCTTTTCTTCTTCTGAAATATGCTGAACTTTCTTGAGCCACTCTGCAACTGGTTGATTGATGTTTGAACTTGTCTTTTCTCTTAATAGATCATTGGTAAATTCATTACTTTGTTTTACCGTTAACTCTTTTCCCTTGCTGGGCAGTGAATGTACAAAGTCTTGCATTTTGTCATGGATAACGTCATTACTATTTTGCGGTTTCATTTGCTGAAATTTCTTGTCGAAATGTTCGATTGAATTCCCATGCTTCCAGTTAATGTTTTCTGGAATACTGGGTGCATTTTCTGACCAGTCTGAAATTTGTGGTTTATTTTCTTTACTTACCTTAGGTTTTACTTTGGCAAATATATTGTCAACGAGGTTACTATTTTGTTGTGGCGTTAGTGGTATGCCTTTTTCTGGTAACAAATTGATAAACCTTCTAATCTCATCTTCTATTTCATCGTCTTTAGCTTTTCGAGATATCATCTGCTGGAGTTTTTTATCAAAATTTTGCATCAAACTTTGGTTTTTCTCTTTAATATTTTCTGGAATATGTGCCAAGTTACTTAACCAATGAGCAAATGGTTCATCGCTTGCCTTATGTGGCTTGTATTTTATTTTACCTAATATATTTTTGGAAAGTCTAATTTTTTGTTCGGGTGTAAGTGATATGCCTTTACCTAAAAGTGAATCTAAAAAATGCCTTATTTCATCTTCAATTACGTCTTCGTCGGCATGTTGACATCTCATTTGCTGTAGTTTGTTGTCAAAAAATTGCATTAGATTTCGGTTCTTATGTTTAATTTTTTCTGCAATTTGTGGAGATCTATCTAACCAGTCTGATACTGGTTGATTGCTTGCTTTACTCCGCTTTACATCTTTTAATAAATTTTTAGCAAGAACTTTTTTTTGTTTAGGTGTTAGCGGTATACCTTCAAGTAAATCTAAGCACTGTTTAATTTCCTTATAAACTAAATCATCATCAGCATTTTGTAACTTCAATCCTTGTATTATTTTTTCGTATTCTTTAATTAGATTTTGATTTTTCTTTTTAGTCTCATTTGGAATAAGTGGGTCAAATTCTAACCAGTTCGAAATCGGTTGGTTGTCTACTTTACTTCTTCTCCTCGGCTTTACTTGTTTTGATAAGTTTTTAGCGAGGCGTTTTTTTTGTTGAGGTGTAAAACACAAGCCTTGTTTTTTAAACAATTCTAGAAAATTATGTATTTCATTTTGGACAACGTCATCATCAACATTTTCAGAATTCATGTGTTGTAGCTTTTTGTCTAGATCTTGAGCTAATTTACGATTTAGTTTTTTTATTTTTATAGGAATATATGTTGCGCTATCTAGCCAGTCAAAGATTGATTGTGTACACTTATTTTGTTTTAGTTTTGGTTTAATATTTTGCAAAAAATTTACAGCCTGTTGCTTTTTTTCTTTAAGACTCATCTCAGATGTACTATAAGATCCAAATTTTAGTTCATTAAGTAAATTTTCTGTTATTAAAGATTTATCTTCAGTGTTTAATGCAATTTTGTCTTCAGGCAACGAATCTAGAAACTTGTTAATTTCAGTGGCTATAACCCAATCTTCAGCGTTGTTAACTAACATTTTTTGTAATATCTCATCAGTATTTGCAGCTACATCTTCCAATTTTTTAATTATATTTTTGGGAATATCTTGGTGTTTTACTAACCACTTTAGAATTGGTTTTATGCTGTGTTTCTTATGTACTGTACGTGTTATATTTTTTGTTTTAAACTGAACAATTGTATTTAAGTGATTAACCAAATCATCAGTATACTTGCTCATATCATTTTTAAATGTGCCATGTTCTATTAAATCTTCTTTCTGGTTCGGAAGTATTTTCATTATTTCAGTTTTCATTTCTTCTGGCGAACCAGATCTTTTGATAATTGGTTCTAAGTGCTTCATGAGTTTATTCAAAAGTTTTTCCTTTGGTATCATCTTACCTTTTTTAGCTCTTATATATAAATTGATATCATCAAGCCAATCTTCGACGGCAGATTTTATTTCGACAGGTGTATCTTCATCTGATACTTCTTCAGCTGTTTCTTCCTCTTCTTCGTTAACTGTCAAGATTGGCAAACTATCTATAAATGTTTCTATCTCTTTCATAGCTCTATCATCATGACCCGGCTTGTTTTTTAAGTTTATTAGCTTTTCTACTAAACCTCGTGCCATTTCTCTATGTATAGCTTGGTTTTCTTCGGTATTATTTAGATACACAGGAAGCTGAGTAAGCCACATGTACACTTCTTCTTCAATATCTGGATATAATTCGTCTTCAGACTCTTCGTTATCTGACTCGTCATCAGAATATTTTTCCTCTTCGGAATATCCTGATTCTTCTAAGCTGAAGTCATGTCTTTCGGTATTGTAAAATGGTTGACCTTTATCGATGCATATACATGGAGGTTGAAAAGGCAACAAGGTGTCAGCTGTCTGCAAAAGCAGAGAGATTGAAATTACACGAATATACAGTATTTTTTTATACAAGTGTATTTCAAGAGATCTTAGAAAACATGCTCAAATATAAATGTATGATATAGATTCATTTTAATTTGAAAATCACTTACTCTAGATGGCGCGTGAAAATGAAGCGAGGATTTTGCTGAAAACATTAAATATATTTTTACTTAATATTTTATTATATATATATATATACATAGTATCTATACATTAAATAACAGGCATGTTACTGTAGCCGTCTCAGGACGACAAATTTCACGCGCACTTTTCTTTACTGTGCGAATTTGAACTTTATTCTACTGCTATAAGCTGTGTAATCACAATAAAAATATCATGCGTAAACTGTATTGCACAAAGACGGCCACAGTACGGTTTCTGTGAACTCAAGGAATTAATGGGCTAGTGAAAAAAAAAACAAAGGTTGTATTTTCACTCACTTTGAAAATCTTCAGATCTATCCTGAAAATATAACATAAAATATTATACGTAAGGAATAATTCACTCTTGAATACAATGAAATTGTTTATTTAATATTAGATTATATAAAATTAATGTAAGTATATAAAATAAATATTTTTTTTACTCATAAGATACATAAACTTGAATTGTTTAGACTTTGGACTCTTGGAAACTTAAGGAAAATTGTTTTGAGCATATTAAAAGAGAAAATACACCCTAGACAAACTTATTGTAAACTGTATTATGGACCGACCGAGCGACGTGTCTCTGCTTCGAATTATTTTTAAGTGAGTTCTTACGTATTCATCTAAAATGACTTCGTGACATTTTTTCATGTTATTTTTATAACGGCTCATGATACTAGGGCATATCTGTCAATATAAATACAGGTTAAGAGTGCACAGGACCTAGAGGGGGTCAATGAACATCATTAAGAACGATTATTCGAAATACGAAAAAAACAGTTAGTTCTTTTAAAAAAAATTCAAGGACATTTTCTATGACAAAATTCATAAATTTTTTTAGAATTTCTGATTGGGGTTTAATTAATTTAAAGTTACTGTGTGCGGTGGTCTGCGAGTACACGTCAAGATGCAAGTAAGTACGCAACAACGTATGACATTTCCCCTTTCCCATCGCTTTTAATTCAAGATATTATTGAAGTTGATTGGTTTCGTAGTTATCTGTTCGGACGCAGGCAGCGCATTCGTATTGATGAGACATTCTCGTCTTGGTGCGATATCGCAGCCGGTGTACCTCAGGGTGGCGTGCTATCTCCTCTTCTTTTTGCAATATTTATAAACTCAATCTCTCAAAACATAACTTCTTCCTATCACCTCTATGCAGATGATTTACAGATTTACACGCAGGCCCCGCTTGAACAACTGGATGAGGCAATTAGAGCTACTAATTCCGACCTTCAGAAGATTCGGAACTAGAGTAGATCATACGGGCTTACGGTTAATCCTTTAAAAACTCAGTCTATTATCATCGGGAGCTCTCGTATGATCTCTAAAGTAGACTGGTTCCATCTTCCTCAACTGATTTTTGATGGAGTTCCTATTAGTATAAGCGAGACCGTAAAAAACCTGGGTATAATCATGGATAGAACGCTTTCCTGGAGTCCCCAGCTTGCAGAAGTCAGTCGTAGAATCTTTGCGTCTGCAGCTTCCCTAAGAAGACTGCGTAATTTCCTTCCGATTACTACTAAAACTGCACTTGTGAAATCTCTCCTTCTCCCGATATTAGATTACGCAGACGCTTGCTATTTAGACTTAACCGAAGAGCAACTCGACAAGCTCGAGCGTCTACAAAATTTCTGCATTCGGTTTGTATTTGGATTACGCAAGTATGACCATATCTCTGAATACCGTAAAAGGCTCAATTGGTTACCTATTCGTCTTCGCCGTAATTCTCATATTCTGTCTTTTCTTTATAAAATATTATTTAATCCTACCACTCCCTCGTACTTAAAAGACAATTTTGTTTTTTTAACAGCTTCCCACTCTATTTCTTTGCGGCCGTCACGTGACCTTCGTCTTGTGCTGCCTACTTCTACCTCAACGAACTCTTTCTTTCGTGCATCATTTACTGTGCAAGCTATCCTTCTATGGAACGCGCTGCCTTTGTCAATCAGACAGGCTAAATCCCTTTTTATATTCAAAAACTTGCTGAACATTCATTATCTTTCTCTTAATTAAGTGGAACATCTTGTGTGGTATTATTATTATTACGAGTATGACGTATGTAGCTGTTGTATGTGCTTAATATTACTAAATATATATATATATATGTATGTATTTTCTGTTTTTTTTTATGGTACAGTATTTGTACCATCTCTTTTTTTTTCCTTTTTTTATTGGTACACCACCGACGTTACTATTTGCAGTTAGTCCGATCCATCCAAAGGTTGCCTGGAAGAAATCCCTTTAGGCGATAAGGCCGCCCAATGTACTACCAATGTTTTGTTTATAATAAGAATAAGAATAAGAATAAGAATAAGAATAAGAAATATTTATTGGCCTTTAAATAACATTCGTTACAGGCAAGTCTTGTTACATTTTAATTATAAATTACTTTAAAAAGAAACTTAACTTATAAATACTTTTATAGTTCTAAGAACAAATAGTTATTATATTATACATTTACATTGTCATTTATTTCTTTACCTATTACTAACATTTTGTAATTGTTGTTCATCACACAAGAACGATGATTCCACAAGCTGCAATGACATATATTCACTGAGTTTATAAAAAGGATTTCTTTCAAAAAAATATTTTAATTTTTGTTTAAATATTTTAAAATTGAGTTCCATCACGCTATTTGGTAATTTATTGTACATTAATATTTTGGTGTAAAGTCCCTGTTTCTTACACTTAGATAATCTGTTGACAGGCAGGACTCGCCCTTTTTTATTATTACGTGAAATTCTTTTTTCCGGTATTTCCCTATCCTCGTGTACCTCTAATAAACTACTATAAATATAAAGTGATATAACTGTCATTATTTTATCATTTCTAAAGTGTATTCTCGCAGGACTACGTTTTTTCAAACCATTCATTGTTCTTATAGATTGTTTCTGATATTTTAAAACTTTTATGATATCTTTAGCGTTTCCCCAAACAGTTATAGCGTATCTTATTATAGAATGAACGTATGCATAATAGACAGAGATGAGTGACTTTTTATCTAATAATGGCTTGAGTTTAAATAAAGCATAATTACCACTTGCCATTTTGTTGCAAATTTTATCGATGTGAGATTTATGACTAATAGTGTTATCAATTGTATAACCTAGAAATATATTTGTTTTACTAATAGAATTCCCAAAAATACCCAACCTTGACTGATACTGCATTGATATGGTTTTATCAGAGTTAAGAATAATACCATTTGCGTCAAACCATTTCTTTAACAATTCCATAACTGCATTAACTTTATCGTCTAAATTAAATTTACATTTGTCTCTGATACCCACATGTGTATCATCTGCAAATAAATTTATATGAGCCCAACTCGGCAATGCGTTGGTTATATCATTAATATAAATCAAAAACAAGACTGGCCCTAAAATAGAGCCCTGTGGTACACCAATTGACATCATACCCTCTGTAGAAGTTTCTTCATTTACAGAGACAATTTGACTACGGTTCTGTAAATAAGTTATCATCATATTTAATGCAGGGCCTTGAAATCCGTAATATTTCATTTTTAAAATCAATATATCATGCCTCAAACAATCAAAAGCTTTTGAAAGATCACAAAAGACACTGGCACATTTATTTGACTTATCCAAGGATTCAAGAATATAATATACCACTTTTCTTATAGCCATTTCTGTGGAGCGGCCTTTTCTGAATCCAAACTGTGACATTGTAAATAAATTATTTTTTTCAAAGTATTTGACAATTCTTGATTTAATAATAGATTCTAAAATTTTTGATAAAGCTGGCAAAATGCATACAGGTCTATAGTTACTAATATTATCGGTATCCCCTTTTTTAAAAAGTGGAATGACCCTACCCGGTTTCAATACGTCAGGAAATATTCCGTCCGTTAAACATGAATTTACGCAAATGAATATTAATTCGAATAAATTATCGTTGTTTATTATTAGATTTCGTAAAGTTTTAGTACTTATATCATAAATATCTAATGTAGGTTTTTGTTTCATGTTACCTACTACCTTTTTGAGCTCATTAATTATATTTGCTGTATATATTTTTCTTGGTGTGCAATAAAGATATATTGTATTGTATTGTATTGTATATTAATGATTAATAATTTAATAATTTACGTTTATTTGAGTAAAACACGGTAAGTACAATAAAACTTATGTCTAAAGCTTTATAGATACAATATAGGCAAACATCGAACAAGTATGAATGAATGAATGAATGAATGAATAGTTTAATTGCGATAATTACAACATTACACATATTATTACAACCAAACTATATATAATAATAAATAAATTAAAAGTAATGAAATATTTATCACAACCCGACTCCAACTCAGCAAAATGCTGGTTGTAACAACCAGCGCTGATCTTCCGCTGGAGCCGGCAAGTGACCTCACAAGTAAGTAATTGGATCTCCAAAGATGATCCTGATCGGCAGAAACCATACCAAGGACTGATAAAATATCGTGTTTTACCGTATCTAGGTTTAAAATGAATGTATCCTAAATATTGTGCAGGAATATTTAGGAAGTTTTATAATAACTTACACCCGCCAAGGGATCTGCTTCAGGACAGTTGTAATCGCACGTGATGTCAGCATAGCCTGTGGGAGAGAAACATATCTATTTATTGTTTTTTCTAGGTTAAATTAACAGACGCATGAAAATAAGAGGGAATCCATGAGGCCCCTTGGGAAAACCCCGTCCCATCGAACCCATTTGAACTCTCGGGGGAGTCCGTCAGCTCTCACTATTACTGTTGAACCTTCTCAGGGGTTTACTAGCACTCACTAATACTTTAAACCCCACAGGGGTACACTGATACTCTGGTGATTACTGTACGGTAAAACCTTAGGGGGGAACCTCGGAATTTCGCATACATAGCGTATTTTTTACTCGAGCAAAATGGTGAGATTGCGATAAAGCTTGCAAGAAGGGAGCTGGGAGAAAGATTAAGTTAAAAAATCTTGCTATAATATGGCTGTGAATATCAAACAATGCTGTTTTAACTGTGGTTTAATTCTGTTGTGCCACAATTTGGCTCAGTAGCAGGTATTTATTACTTTGAAGGTACTCAAATGATATAAAATAACAGGGGATGATGGTCGAGACATATCTCACGACATGTCACTAAGTGAAGAGGTAGAAAGGGTTGAAACATCGTCTAAATCACCTCACTTTATTAGGAAAAATAACTAAAGAAAATCAGCGCTGCGGAGAATTCTGTGGCTTCTGCCAAGGATTTGTATATATTATTCTATGTATATTATTCTACGTATATGTATATTTTTCCAAGCTTTAATATATCTATACTTTTTCTGAGCTTATGACCATTATTGACTCGTTCGTCTCTACAGTGATAGTAAAGCACTGCTTTCTTTAATATTATGTGTTAATTACTTTATGTATTATTTCACTTATCTTATTATTGTTGTAGTGTCTTGTGTGCCTTAGTAAACGTCTTCTTTCTTTCTTTTTTGGAAACGAGTTTTTTTTCTATTCTTTTCGGTTTAAAATACTTTTTCTTGTTAACGAGGGGGAAATCTTCAGATACCCGACTACATTAGGATGCAGCCGTGTAATGTAAGATTGTACCTTCTAAAACCCACACGGTGGCCTGCTTTAGTACTTTATGGAGGGCTCCGGGATCTCTAAACGAACTCCTACTTTCCTGGACCGGTTCAAAAATACCTAAGGCCTCTATATATCATTTTAAGGTTATCGACAGGGGAAAAATTACAGAGAGATAAAATTTATTTAGAATTTTACTAATCCGATGTAACCTTACCGTTGACGTCTGCTTTCTTATCGACTTCTTCTCCTTTATCGACATTTTTCGCTTCTCTGTCATAATGTATAGGACTCTGGAGAAAAAATACAAAATCAATGTTCCGAAAGACCCGACGAACTTCGTACCGCCTAACAGCTGTATATGTTTGTCAACCTTTAGACCTTCCCCGAAATTTCACAAATATTTCAAAACCAAAAGCTATATCGGCCCAGCCGTTCTCAAATTTTAGCGAGACAAACAAACAGCAATTAAATTTAATATTAAGAAGAACAATTAAATAATACTTATTTACTAACAAACAAACCAAAAAAATACATCTAGGCGTTTCTTCGAAATAGACAAACAAGAAATGCAAAAAAATCAAAGCATACAAAAAGTAACAAACTGCCATGTTTTAAAGTCCTTTAAAAATATGTTATTAAAGATAATAAAGTTTGAATTTCTAATTTGTTTTTTTTAATATTCGTATATGATTACCGTGGCACTGTCCGATCGGTGATGAAGCCTGCGGTCTTCTATATAACGACTACGAGTTCTTGGACAAGGCAGCTGAAATAAACTTAAATCTACATTATCTCAAAGTCAAATATAACTATATTGTACACCAAGATATATATTTATTAAACAATCTGACCCGGGATTGACTGGGGATTCACTCACTAACTAACAGTCGATTCTTTAACAGTAATGTTAACATCGTACATATATTGACATTAATATTTATACGATACTAACGTCACTTAATTGTTTTGCCTTCCCGGAATCATCATCTCCACTAACACTTACGTTAATAGACGTTTAAAGTTAAGACCTGTTTATTAATAAGACTAACGGTCTTATTACACTTACTTTATGTTATGCTATTTAAGTTCAAATTGACTTTTAAGTATTATTGCGAATCGATTGTATGGGAGTATAGAAAAGTGTTGTTTGTAGACTTTTTCAGGCAATTTTTTAAATTTAATTCACAAAAATAATTCACAAAAACACACATTCCATTTTTATATTATACAAAAATCAGACGTCTTAAAAACATCAGCAGTATGTACATTGGGCGGCAATATCGCATGAAGCGATTTCTTCCAGGCAAGCATTGGATGGGTCGGACTAGGTGAGAAAATTCAGGTCTTATTGTAGTTCTTGGCATTATCAGGCGGGACTCAACCTGACGACCACCGCAATTTAGTGGTTAGCGGCTTCAAAAGATTGTTTATGTCGATACGATGAGACTGAATCCTAGAAATCCTAGTGGGAAGCCATGAGTGTGAAAGTAACTTGTTGACAAGTCTACGCTTATAGATGTGGTCTAAGATTTCTACCAATACATATACGCAGATATAGAATGATGTGGTCCTATTTTTACACGACTGCGATAGAAGGAAGGAGGAAGGGGTTATGTTTTTCGAGTGTATGTATGTTTATTTCTTTGGCACGCCTTAGAGCCTAAACGGCTTGCCGTATTTTTATGTGAGTAATGTCAATAGATTCGTCTTAGTCTTGAGAGTGACACACGGTACATAAAATTTAAAATTAACAGAAATTAACTATGATAAGTACACAAGTTTAACGATTTAGTAGTCGCGTTTTTTCAAACTCGCTTGTTAAATCGAAAAAACAAAAAAAAGTTCAATGGGCGCCTGCAGTAAAGGAATTCAGGAGTCACTTGTTTTAAAGAATTATTATTAAAGCTCAAGATATTTGACGAATATTACACCTCCATTTTCCATACAAACGCAACGCACGACAAAAATGTATGTTTTTAAAGTATACTTACAGCAGAAGAACGATCAACAATATTCTGTATGGTCTCACGAATTAATCTTTTCATATCTTTTATGCGGCCGATTTCAGGGATACGACCAGTGTAACTGCGACTCCCACTAGCTGGCGCTCTCAAGTAATTGTATGTCTCGTTTAGCTGGCCGCTTTGGCCGGCCTGGACGTCTCGCTGGTTCTGAAACAATATCGTTTTACTCAAATTAAACTAATTCAATTAATTTTTTTTTCGTTTTTTTTAAATCTATGTTAGCTAGCTCTGAGAATTTCTACAAATGCATTTCTCAATATACAATGATACTATTGACTCTCAAAAAACTGGCGAACTCTATTCGGCAGGAAAATAAATATATAATAATAAAAACTGAAATTAAAATCAAAAATAAATTATCAAATATAGAGATTTTATTAGTATGTTTGTTTGTACGATTACTCATCACGACTGAGCCGATTACAATGTTTTTTTTGTCGTCCCATACATAGTATGTCAATTTAAAAACCTGACTAGTATCTTACAGTAAAGCTATCGTGATGATGGCTTTTGCGGTGCTCTCTGTAACGGCTTTCAGTTTCAGGGCAGATCTGAAAACCAAACACAATCTCATTGGACAATCAAAAAAGAAAGATACATAAAGAAAGTCTACTTAATAAATAACTGTATTATTAGTTTATTATTATTATTTAGTAATTAAATACAATTCTTACAAAATGCAAGTTGCAACTTGAATAAATTTATTTAAACTCTTTTTCCGATACACAAAATATAAATTACAACAAAATATTAAATTTAATGCACCACGGTGCAGTTTTATTACCTACTTCGACTTGTTAGAGGATACGAGTATATACCTACAACATGTCACAACAGAAAGGTGTGACTTGGGGTTATCTACATTTTTTGATTAGTGTATTTGTAATGTCAGCTGTTTCATATATTTCGTCGAGGACCGATGATTTTTTTGTATGGGGCAGTACCTTATTATAATACTCATTAGTATAAATAAAAACACATAGCAAAGAAAGCTAATGAAAATACATGGCTAGTTATTACTAACAACAGGCGTGCTATCGATCATCTGTCGTATGGTACTTCTTATATAGCGCTTCATGCCATTCAAGTATCTAACTTCAGAGGTCCGACCAGTATTACTACGTCTTCTGCTGGATGAAGTTCTCAAGTAATTATAGTTCCCGCTTGGACGGACAGCTGGGCGGCTTGATCTGCGCCTGTCAGTATAAAAGAAACATCCCTGTCAAATATAAAGCTACAAAGAGAAGTAGGGCTCGAGAAAAACTATATGATAATATTTCTAAAACAGTTTTGAAAAGGAAAAGATTCTCAATACTTTTCTTTTAATATTCTTATGTAGGTAACATATACCTACGTAAGCAGAAAATAAAATTGTTATATTTTATGTACGCTTGGTGCAATACAATCTGTCAAGCTTTCTATATGTAGAGTTCAATTCCGAGTGGTTCTTACCAATCGATACATAGAGAACGATATGATTTTTCGAAAGTGCGTCTTTTTGCTTAAACTACGCGAGTTATTACTTAATGTTATTATTACGAGTGATTGAAAAATATAGCCTTTAGGCTGATTTAAATTTATAGTTTTATTTCAAAGAATACTCATATTACTTCCCATAATATGGTTCCTTTTAAGATTTAAGTTCATATGATCAAAATAATCGAAAAATATGTCATTATGCATGATGGCTGTCGAATATGCTAATTCCACATATCCCCTTAGACGATCCTAGCGCACGGGATTTGGTGGATTGCTTAAGGGTATTTTTGGGCATTTTGTCCATTTTGTTTGTTTTGGTCATTTTGTCCCTTAAGCTTTTATGGAAAAAAGTTCCACAAATCCCCTTAATCAATACTCACATACCTTTAAAACATTTTTTTTTTTATTTAATTGTTTTTTTAACCTATACTGTCCCACTTCTTTGCAAAGGTCGCCCCCAAAGCCTTCCACATTTCTCTATTTTCTGCCAGTTCCTGCCAATCTTTTTCAAATAGGTCAAGATCGCGACGCCAGCGTGTCCTAGGCCTACCTCGGCTGCGTAGCCCATCAGTCTTCCACTATGTCACGATTTTGTCCCACCTGTCGGGATGCATCCGCATAAGAAGTCCCGCCGACTCCCATATTAGTCGTTCTGCTTTTTGGCCAACATCAACAACACCAGTGATAGAACGCAGCGTGGTGTTTTGTACTCTATCTGTCGTTTTAATTCCAAGAATGCTGCGTTCCATTTTGTTGCTTTGGCATACCCCAAGTCTGGACTTTTGGTCATCGGTTTGTGACCAAGTCTGAGCACCGTAGGTTAGAGCGGGCAAGATACACATGTCGATGAGTGTACGTTCGAGTGATATCGGCAGGTTGCCCTTCATCAACTGTTTCATAGACCAGAAACTCTTCCAACCATTTTCGACGCGGCGCCCTATTTCTTTATCTTGCCGGTTCTCGAAAGAGACTATTAATATTTAATTGATATCTTATTATTATTTTTAACATAATAATTAACTTACATGACATTAGACTTGTCCATGCTGCTTTTCTTTAACGTCACAGGCTTTTCCTTTACCGTCGGTATTTCTTTGACGACTTGTGTGCATGATTGCATGTACTTGTTTGCTAAATTGTAAGCTCTCTTTGTATTGTTATTAGTTTTCCTGTGTTTTGAATCACGAGACGGAAGAGGGGACGGTGTCGAACGCATGCTTCGAGAGCTGTTTCTGGAAACTAAAAATATCAAATGCTTAGTTATATTAGTTATTGGTTAAAAGTTATGATGTATATACATGTATCAACCCATTCTGTCTAATTGTTGGGGTCGGATCTCCCCTATTATGATGATTGATTAATAAAAAATTACAAATATAACTAAATATAAATAGTGGCGAAATTTTAGTGGGTAACAGTCCCACATATCCGCTCACTGCCTACCCGTGGTTCAGCTGTATCCATGTAGCATTTCTCCACTTAAAAAAGGCCTACTACGGCAAATCCGTCATTGCCAACCAAGTCAGATTTAGCTCGAAATGTTTGCCGTTAACTTACAATGCAGGTTTTAATAGTCAATTAGGTATATAAGATAACTAACAGTGTTTAGCTTGTGTATAATCTAGAAGTCTCTGTACAAGTTCTGTAGAAGCACATCTGCCGAGAGTTACTGGATACTTCCTGAGAGAATCGACGAATGTATCCGACTGGAGGGAAGGGGAACGGCAGCGGCTGAATGTACCTACATCAGAAAACAAGTTAATAATTGAAATCAAAATAGCTTTACAACAAGTGTCAGGCTGTCAACGAGTGGTTAAAAGTGACTTCAAAAAACATGACTGTAACTTTGCAACTTCAGAGCCACGTATCTTAACAAGTGGAACGCGGGATGCAGCTAGTGTAGCCATCTACAGGTGAAAATGACTATTGACACTACTCACAGAAAAGTGCGACAAACCGTTTACTCTTTAGGACGTGCCAAAGAAATATACATATTTTTAAATCACAGGCTTTGCCTGGTTTGGGAGTTCAGGTCCCAAACCAGGCAAAGCCTGTGCTATGGTAACCTGATCACTGATATACATACTTAGAAATACATATATACATACTTATACATATATATATATATATAATAAACAGTCAGACACAGGTCAAACATACATGTTCATGCACACAAATGTTTGACCTGTCCGGGGATCGAACCCGGGACCAGCGGCGCAGAAGGCAAGGTTGCTACTAACTACGCCAACCGGCCAGTCAAAAACATATATACAAAAAAATCTATTATATATATTATTGCATCTATTATATATTATATAAATCTATTATAAAACACACATTTAGTCAAACACGAAAAGAAACACTCACTTGATTGCCGCTTGGTTCTTTCTGAACAATTTGCGTTCCAAAACTTGCCAAACTTGAAGTTACCTTGAGCTGTAAATTATTAAAAAAATGATTTTTAACTGACATTAAAAAAAAGAAAAAGTTTTAAATTTTGACACATAATATTTTTATGTTTTATATTTTTTTCAGTGGCGCGGCGTCTAACAATGATTCAGAAAATTCTTTTAAAAGATGTATACGTGCGTCAGACGTAAATAAAAAATATCATATTTATAATATTACGAAATCATGTAAGCACTTACTTTTACTGGGTGTTTGTCGTTGCAGGGGAAACTCGGGAGAATCTGGCGAGGGTGAACTGGGGTAAAGGCGACAATGGGCAAGCTGAAAACAAATATGCTTAATATGACCATAGCCTATCAAAAAAAAGGTCTTGGAGGTATACCCCACTCCACATATCCACATAAACTGCACATATTATATAGTATACTAGCTCATACCCGTAACTTCATCCACGTAGACTATCAATTATTTAATGAAATATACTTAAGATTATAAAAGTTAGGAATATGTCTATATTTCTCGTTAAATGTTATGTTATGTACTCGTACATTGCACGAGATTGTGTGCGTGCGTGACGTCACCTGACCGCACCAACGAAAGACGCTGCGCTGGTTGTTTACAACCAGCGCAACATTCTGAGTTGGAGTCGGTTTGTAACAAGAAACTTATACATTAATTATGAAGCCTCTCTTAGTACTAGTAGTTTTTTGCTACAAATAATATTTTTTCTTTCTAAAACTAAAACGTTATTGATGTACCTAGGCGTCCCACGGCGCAGTGTTTATTGCTATTGAAATTTTACCAGACTTCTTGATAAATATTGACACCTTCACCCCCTATCAACTCTATTATCGCAATATAATTAATTTAAAAAAGCGATCACCTACGAGCTCTCATTATAGCAGACGCATATACAATTTTATCAGATACTTTGACAGTTTTTGATAAAAAATTAAATGGGATATGAGAGTTCAGAAATCATATAAGAAACTATAAAAAAATCATTCGAATTGAGTATGCACCTCTTCTTATTTGGAAGTTTGTAGAAAAATCGACAAAGAGAGCTATAAACCACCAAATACATTGATATATACCACCAAGACCATTGTCCTCATTGAGAGCCAGTGTATTCCAGACTAGGCATGCTCCATCTAGGGCTACAGTATCGCTGACTTCTGAGCTCATGCGAACTTATGGTTTATTGCCGGTTAATGTAACATTACCTGATAGCTACTTGTGTAATGCGTATCGCATATCTGAGCGGACGCCATTTGTCTCGCTTCAGTGTTAGTATGCACGGAAGATTTAGTAACAGGGACTCTTCTACGGGATCTCAAAACTGGAAACGATACAATATACGTATAATTCAGGCGTGTTTTCAGTTTCTAAAGTATTTAATACTACTACAATGTGCAGGGTTAGATGGATCAGGACTCTTATTCACTATGAGCATATCAACATGTAACGAAACTGCGTTATTTAAAGCGTATAATTATAGAAAACTAAGGCGTGTTTGATTCATATTGTTTAAGAAGACGGGGTTCCACGCGTACCTGATTGTTGGAAAGGTGTTACTATGTCGTTCGTGTCTTCAATAATTAGAGACGTCTTATTATTCTTTACACACACACGTCTCAACAGACGTGATGAGACGTGTGTGTGTGAAGACTCGTACGACTCATTTCATCCCTGATGATATTCACGGAATGTGAACGAAACTATAGTTAGACCTTTACAACAAACAGGTGTAAGTGAAAACCTGCCTTCTTAAATAATACATGTATAATTCACGTGGAACTGGTAGCCAATGTCAAATTTTATATCTAGCCCACAAAACACGCTAGTTTTGCTCCATCAGGATAATGCATGACGTCAATTTAAGGTTGCATACGTCATGCGTTTTCACCGAGTAATCTCGTTGATCGTTAGAGAATAAGACCTGGTTAGGTCCTTGGATAAGTGGTTAAATACTTATATTGTTCTTACTTATAAACACCTGTTGAATTGTAGTAGGTTGTAACTTTTTAACTTACTCTACGCAAAAACGACGTGGATTTTGTTTGAAAGGTTGATAAGTCGGCAGTGTTCTTAGCTACGCTTGGTGAAAATCACACCAAGATACTCGGCAAATAACTAGAACCAAGATGGCGGTATTGTCCCTTTCACTCTCACGGGTAGTTTGGTATATGCGAACAGTACAACAAGTCTCGCGCAACATCAAGTTGATTGCCGCCTACTATAGCCGCCGTCAAAATGGCGGATATGGGGAGGTTAATATGGGTATTGGGCAAATAAAAGGACTTTACAAGTAGAATACTATTATTATTAGCCTTTATTAAACAATTTTACAAAACATAAGTAATGAGTTATTCAATTGATAGTATACCTAATATTCTAAATGATGTTTAGTTTATAACATGACACCGATATTAAGATTATCTTGCTTCCCAGCAAAGGCCTCCCCTAGAGCTCGCTATATCTTTCTATTGTAAGTAGAAAACTATACATTTTCAATCCAAGATGCCCATCAGCCCAAAATGGCGAAGTTGGGGATTATACAAACATCAATTTTACTTTTATCTAGAAAACTAACGATTGTTTGATTCATTTTGTTTAAGAAGACAGGCTTTTCGCGGGTACCTAATACTTGGACCTTCACAATCAGATATGCGTAAAAATCCGTCTTCCTAAACAATATCAATTTTACATGTAAAATAATTATAAGTACTAACAGCTATGAGTTCTAGGGGCAGTCATCAAAGTGACAGCGAGGCCAGCGTCTTGCAGACCTTGAATGATAGCTATCACACTTTCCCCTCCACCTTCCATGGCGCTGGGGGAGGATATCATGAGGAAGAGTGTAGGGGTGTCACTTGTGTGGTCTATTCATCAGTTATGGGGTAGAGGAATGTGCTGAAAACAAATAGTCTCAGGTAATTAATGGCGATTATACTAGTCTATATTATATATTTTACAATATAAAAACGGCTTGATGGTGTAAAGCCAATGTGCTTATAGAAATGATTTGTTGAGAATTATTTAATTGTGCGAGCTAGCACAGCGTGTCTTCTTCAGGCACGTCTGTCAGTTTAGAAGTAAATATATTATATGGATGTTGGCCTGTAAATTGCGAACTTTCGCACAGCTACGCGAAGTTGTTTTCAACCATTCTTGATGAAAGTAGGTAATATAAAAGTTTCATAGGTGTCAGGTAGTTTTGAGTTCCTCCAAAAGTATTTACCCCAAAAATTGGAAAAATTACAAAAGCACTATAAACCGATTCGGCAGGGATATGAGCGAAGTAATCTTAAATAAGAGCTTTTATCTTATTTAGGCCTTTATGAAAGTTAGAAAGGCAAAATTATTGTTTTTGCAGTCAAGTTACACTTCGCAGGACTAATTGGGTTTTTAATTGACGGACTAAGGACCGCATTTTGTCATCAACTCGCCTACGAATAGATAACGATGTGGCAGAAGATAAAGCACGCAGTTCTAGATGCCGATTCACTCAAACTTTGAACCAACCAATATTATAGTTCAAGAAACAAGATGGCATGGTTTTCGTAATACAACATTAAAAAATAACAGTAATGTGAACAGTAATGTGAACTAACAGTAATATGAACTAACAGTAATGTGGATTAACAGTAATGTGAACTAACAGTAATGTGAACTAACAGTAACGTGAACTAACAGCAATGTGAACTAACAGTAATATGAACTAACAGTAATGTGAACTAACAGCAATGTGAACTAACAGTAATGTGAACTAACAGTAATGTGAACTAACAGTAACGTGAACTAACAGTAATGTGAACTAACAGTAACGTGAACTAACAGTAATATGAACTAACAGTAATGTGGATTAACAGTAACGTGAACTAACAGTAATATGAACTAACAGTAATGTGGATTAACAGTAATGTGAACTAACAGTAATGTGAACTAACAGTAACGTGAACTAACAGCAATGTGAACTAACAGTAATATGAACTAACAGTAATGTGGATTAACAGTAATGTGAACTAACAGTAATGTGAACGAACAGCAATGTGAACTAACAGTAATGTGGATTAACAGTAATGTGAACTAACAGTAATGTGGATTAACAGTAATGTGAACTAACAGTAATGTGAACTAACAGTAATGTGGATTAACAGTAATGTGAACGAACAGTAATATGAACTAACAGTAATGTGGATTAACAGTAATGTGAACTAACAGTAATATGAACTAACAGTAATGTGGATTAACAGTAATGTGAACTAACAGTAATGTGAACGAACAGCAATGTGAACGAACAGCAATATGAACTAACAGTAATGTGGATTAACAGTAATGTGAACTAACAGTAATGTGAACGAACAGCAATGTGAACGAACAGCAATATGAACTAACAGTAATGTGAACTAACAGTAATGTGAACTAACAGTAATGTGAACTAACAGTAATGTGAACTAACAGCAATGTGAACTAACAGTAATATGAACTAACAGTAATGTGGATTAACAGTAATGTAGATTAACAGTAATGTGAACTAACAGTAACGTGAACTAACAGCAATGTGAACTAACAGTAACGTGAACTAACAGCAATGTGAACTAACAGTAATGTGAACTAACAGTCATTTTCATAAGCCTTAACACCGAGTAGCACACGTCTGGTGTCACACAGAGTTGCCAATCTTCACAGTGGGGAGCTGGCCTGGACGTAAGTATTTAGTAGAGCTATTTCTAATACTTGACAAATTTTAATGATCTGAACTACAATGGTAAATTAACTATAATATAGCGGCATAACATCTTGAGCTAAATGCGGCGGGTTACGCTTAAAATCAACGCTGACGAGTAATCGCCCGCATCATGCTGAGCGCTGACATTTTTTGACGCACGGAACACTGCAACTCGACCTACTTTACTATTTTTAAATGTTTGTGTATACTTTTAAGTAATTAGTAGGCGTAGTGTCCTATGTTAACAAAACAAAGAAGTTCTTTCTTTCTTTCAATAGGCAGGTCAATCTCCGGCAAACATCTTGAACGGATGACCTTGACTGCGTTGTGACTATTAACAGATAGCTTTGTGTGTGTGTGTGTAAAGGAAACAAAATACTAGGCTAGACCAACCCGTGATTCGTCAATTAGAAGTGCAATACACCGATTTTAGCTCTAGATTTTTGCTCGGCACAAATAAATTAAACAGATATAATCAGAGTTACAAGAGTGCCTTACAAAAATAAGTCCAGCTAATAAACCGATAAAATTTAATTTGTCTCTTAGGAAAGTAATCGGGTACTTACATGTTACAAAAATGTATTATTTAATGGTAAATAATATTGTTGTAAATAAATAATTTAGAATTTAACATTCATTGGTAAATCTTAAAAAATGACATAATAAACACTAAGACTGACTGACATTGGCAGAAGATTTGTCAAATATAATGATAAAAAGGCTTTACTGGCTTCTGTATATTATAAAACTCAGGCACCTCATACGTGTGAACTTACAGCGTCAAAATCATGAATCACGGGTTTCCAGTATATAGAAAAAAAAAAAAAATTATCGTTCACCGCGCTGGCTCAATAGCGAGTTGGGGTATTCTCTTATCTTCAAAAGCTATTAAACCTTCTCCGACAAGCAGGTTTCAAAGTTTAAGCAAGTGGTAATTAATTATATTAAGCATTGCCATTCAGCGTGGTAATGCGGCTAGCATTTTGGTCACGCTGCCCTCTGGTGGTGGGTTGGAGCGTTTGGATTATCTATATAGATGGTCTTAAATGGCCTATAGGTACATAATCTTTCTGCTATTTTTTGTTGTTGTAGTTAGTCATTTTGGTTTTTGGTTTAATTTACGGTTTAATTAAATATACTAATTATGTATTTTAGACATTTGATAACAAAGTGCAAGTCACAAATTATTTTGACCCATATAAGGTCACGTTAACATTAAAGAGGAGACTCAATGCCCAAACGTATCCATCAGGCTAGCAGCGTTCCCCATATAATTAAATATATATATAATATGTATAAGAGCGTAAAACTCAAAGACCTGACCCTGCCCTGCCTTGCCCTTATAGGCAAGGGGAAGTGGGGCCAGTATAGTATAACAAAACTTGGTAAAATGAGTGACCCCACAGCCGTGGTAATTCGCTTACCAAATTAAAGTCACATTTTAACCGATTTCCAAAAAAGGAATTACTCAATTCGCCTGTAATTTTTTTATGTTTGTTACTCGATTTCTCGGAGACGGCTCGACCGAATTGGATAATTCTATTTTTGGATTATTTCAAAAAAAGTATGGTCAAATGGTCAGCTTCTCAAATGGTCCCATTTAGATTTTATCGAAATCGGTCCAGAGGCTTGATATTTAAATCGAAGGAACTGAAAAAGTTCTATCAGCGCGTGTCGTACCTAATAACTGAAAAAGTTCTATCGGGGCCTGTCGTACCTAATAACTGAAAAAGTTCTATCGGCGCCTGTCGTACCTAATAACTGAAAAAGTTCTATCGGCGCGTGTCGTACCTAATGGTAGACAGTAGTGACTTTTTCAAAATTTCTGGACCGATTTTGATAAAAGTTTAATGGGACCGCATGGGATTTTATATATCAAATTAAATAAAAAAAGTTTTTTCTAATCAGTCCACCCATCTCCAAGAAATAAAATATCGATTTTCATGACGTGATTTTTCTTATCTTGTCAGATCCATCTAAACGTTGCCTGGATGAAATCTCTATAGGCGATAAGGCCGCCCAACGTACTGCCAATGTTTTTTGAGATGCCTGTATTTAATACATATTTATTTATTTATTGGTGTTCAATAAAGTTATTTTTGAATTTGAATTTGTGTACCTCCTCATTTTGGAAATCGTTAGATAAGATAAAGCATAAGAACAGCTGTCGGTAAAAATGGCGGAAGGTGGGGGTCACGTTTCCCGGCAAACCGCAACTAATAACGAAACAACTCTGCAATTCAATGGTTACAGAAAATTGCGTTCGATTTGTTTCCACAGCGTTTGAAAACCATTACAAGGTTTGTTTGTTACTTTTTACTTACATAGTTCGAACAGTTTAGTAATATAGTGGAGATTATGAAGGGCTATTATATAAATATATTTATATAGCTAAAGATTTCTATATCTATATTTATATATATAAATATGAATCCCTATATCCCTCGGTCACGCCATCACGCGTGAACGGCTGGACCGATTTCACTATTTGTCATGATAAGGTTCTTATGACAGAAAAAAATTAAAAAATGAATCCGTTTGTTTCACTAAAACTCGAGATAGGCTGGGCCGATACAGCTGATTTTAGTCTGGAAATGTTTGTCGTACTCCAGGGAAGGTTTAAATGGTGAGAAACATGCATAACAGTTAGGCGGTACGAAGTTCGGCGGGTCAGCTAGTATTTTATATATATAGCCAAAGATATCTGGTATATTTTAGATATATAGATAGATATCAGTAAATATATTTCTATTTGTAATTACTGAGGGTGCAATAACGAGATTGGCAGAGTAGGTACTATTTCTTGTTGCTGTAAAATGGGAAAAAACTTATGGTGCCACTTTCAGTTTTTTTTTTCAACGTGGTTTTTTGTTTTGGTTATTTCCCCCAATACGGAGGTTTTATTCCGCATCATATTTGGTAAAGACATCCGGAAAACAAATTTATTTAAGTCTAGAAAAATCCATTAAAATGTGATTATATTTGTTTAAATAAAAATGTAATTTAATACATTGGAGTCTGTGAAGAAAAAATTAGAAAAAAAATACCTTATAAATGTATAAGTAAAAATAGGTAGTAAAATAAAAAAGACACAATGTTTTAGGAACTGTCTTTTTTCATATTTCTATAAAGATATTTATAACTTTATAGAAATATGAGAAAAGAGACTTAATGTCGCAGAATTGTTGTGCCCTTAAGGCCAATAGTTCGCAGAATTGCCAATATTAGTACCAGCAGTGTGAAGAAATCGTCAATTGCCAGAAAAAATCTCTCTCCATGTTTGATATGCCATATTTATCATAATCTATAATATAAAAATGAATCACTGAATGTGTTGCTAAGCGCAAATCTCGAGAGTAGCTGAACAGATTTTGCTAATTCTTATTTTAGAGTATTTCTTGAAGTACGAAGATGGTTCTTACGGAGATATTTTTTTTAAATTTGCCTGAAAAGGTCTAAAAACAACACTTTTTTATACTCCCGTACATTCGATTCCTAATAATTCTTAATAGTCAATTTAAGCATTAATACCATAACATAAAGTTTGAATGTTAGTGGAGAGGTTCCGGGATGGTGAAACAATTGAGTGACGTCAGTATCGTATAAATATTAATGTCAATATTTATACGATGGTAACATTACTCTTAAAAAATCGACTGTTAGGCGGTAAGAAGTTCTCCGGGTCAGCTAGTAAAAAAAAGAACGCGCATGAGATTCGACCGTTGAACTAATTTTATGAACGACATATATTTAGATCACGCGGTACCTACTCTATTTTATAGGTACCTAATTTGTTAAACGAATTGTTAGGGTTCAGTACAAGACATTAAATAAAAAAACGTTAAAAAAAATATGCAACTCAACAAGCAACAATATGGTGTCAATGATTAGGAGGAGAAGAAAGCAATCTCTTACAGACAACCTTAGCAAGTATGGATATTTAAATTCGGTTAATCGTAGACGGTGCAAATATTGATAATGACACATATGTACTTACATATCCTACATAAAAAATTAAGTAAGTATATAAATGTCTAATAAACGAATAATTCTTATATTTACATCAATTGCTGAGCATAGGGGGTTTTCTTTATTACGCCATTCTGTCCGCCACAGATCTCATCCGTTGTACGTTGCCTTCTGGTTGTGGGTTCATGTATTTGGATTATCTATGTAGATCTTGAGTGGTCTTTAACAACAGCTTGTTAACAGCCGTTATTTTTTTCTATCTATCTTTAAACATAGCAAGGAGGGCATGGGTATCCCATAAGAAGAGGGGGAAGGCCATAGTCCGCCACACTCACAGAATAGAGGGTAGGAGACTTAACTTGTCTTTAAAAAAATTCTGAACCTCGACAAGCAGGTTTCCTCGCGATGTTTCCCTTCATAGTTAAAGTGAGTAATCATTCATAATGCATATGAGTGGAAATTACAGAGGCTGCATGGGGATATAAAAAAATGAAATATGCCAAAGCAAAAGCCGGTTTGTGGTAGATAAGTTAGGTAGGTATTATTTATGATAAGTCTAAATTGTACAATAAGCATAAGTTTTGTGGAAAAACAAATAATTTCTTTATTTCTTTCAAAAATTCTAATAAAATAAAACAAAGTAACGTCAGTTAGTTAACATTTAGGTATCTAAATGCTAATATACATAAAAAATATGCTAATAAATAGTTATAATTATAATTGCTTTAATTATACAGAATAGCTATTAAAATAAAATAATGATATAATAGCTGTTGTTATAAGAATAATAAAAAAAAAAAAAATTTGGAATGAAATTAAAATTAAATATGATATTAGTAAGTAAATTCGTTATTAAGGAATAACTTTAAGTTGAATTGTTATTTAAAGTGTGGAAATAAAGAGGCTTTATTATTTCATTTATTCATTAAATAAACTAATATTATGTGCGGAACCCGCGACGCTATAGTTCGTCGCTGGCCGTTCATTTGTTTTGGAGGTCGCGCGCAGAATACGTTGGCGACCGTTGCGTCTTATGATAACTATTCAAAAAGTAACGAACAAAATGATCAATGACCGTTCCATAGCGGGAAACGAGTGACTCCGAACCTAAAACTAATCCTGCGAAAGTGTTCCGGCCATAAGTTACATACAAACCACAGAGTACGTTTTATTAAATCGGGACTAACCATGCTCATGTTTTGAGTTCTAAAGTAAAATATTTAAACTAAATTTCAACCTCTCTTTAAATATATTTTTTGTTCCTTTGTTTTGTTGTCGTCTCCTGTAAACTTTAACTAGTATACGATCTTCAATTCTTCATTAACTGCAATAGATATAATCTCGGTCTTTTCAAATCGCGAGTGAATCTGTTTCTTCTAGGCAAGCGTGCCACATCCTAGACCGCATCGTCGCTTTTCATCAGGCGAGTTGCGGTCAAGCGCAAGACTATAAGCTATAAAAAAAATTTATAATAAGCAAGCTAAAATATATTTTTTAAATTGTATTAAGCGTCGAATTATCGAGAAATAATACCGGACTTCGAAAGAAGGCGGGTTGTTTTTCGAGTGTATGTATGTACATTTGTTTGTCACTACCTAGAGCCTAAACAGCTCGTCGTTTTTTCATGTGAGTGGTGTCAATAGATTCGTCTTAGTCGTGACAGTGACACTGGGTACAACCTAAAAAAGAAATTAAGTACGATACACAGGTTTAACGATTCAGCAGTCGGGTTTTCCGAACTCGTTTCTAACCACTTGTTATCTGTTCACTTTGAAATAAATATTCCAAAGATTTAAACAGAATAGATAAAGCAAAATACTTTACCGTAACCAAAGATCATGAAAATATTTTTCTAAGCCGTAACCTTAGAAGAAAAATCTAAGCCGTTAAGTATCAGTGACTAAATGTAGATAATTAAAGTATAGTGGGACGTGCGCGGCCTTGCTTATAATATACTACTATAATGTATTACTAGCTGTGCCCCGCGGAGTTACTCGAGGAAATTTCATTATCCTAATATATCCAATGTGAAACATTGGGGACATGGAGACGGAACGGTTTAAAATTATTTTCAGAAATATCAAATCGTCTAATAGTGGTAGCGATATGTGACCAGAATGCTGGCTCTTATTTTATAGTCAGAAAATTAGCATTGCCATTCAACGTGGCAATGCTGCCAGCATTCTTGGAACTTTCCATTCTACTGGAGGATTATTATTAGATTAGTTTTTATAACTGATGATTTTTTTGCCTTTTAAAAGTTGATAGAAAGCCGATCGAACTCAATTCAATTTATCTATACCTTTGTATTCATTCTTATCAAATAAACCATTTCAATGTGGGAACACTGTTCTTTTCCGGGATGAAAGTACCCTATGTGTTTATCCAGGATAATCTTGTTACCTAAAATACTGTGGCGTTAGTTCATGCGTACAGAACCCGAGAAAGCGAATTATATAATTCTTTAGTCTTTGACGTATTTTTACTTTTATAGTTATAGACATCTATTGTTTTACCCTTCACTGAGCGACTACAAACTTAACAAGTGAAAACTAGAAAAAATACCTAAAGCGAAAACTTTAGAGCCACTTATCTTAACAAAAGAAGTCGCGGGATGCAGCTAGTATAGCTTATGACCATCTGCAGGTGAACACGAATCTATTGACACCACTCGCATAAATATACGACAAGCCGTTTAGTCTCAAGGTCGTGACAAACAAATATACATACTTACATACAGTCAAAAAACCCTCCTTCTTTCGCAGTCGGATAATTATTAAATGCAAAAGGTTTAACACAATTTTTTTAACAATAGGTAAATTAAGCCGGGGCTAAGTTCATCAGATTACTTTGTTTAAGTTAAAAGTTTTTTTACTTAGCTCAGGCCAAGGTACTTGGAACGGCCTTAAGCAAGTAGGTTACTTACTTAAGGTACGGTGTGGGTTCGAATCTTGAATAGAAGAAAAAGCCGTTTGTCTTGTATAGTATTTTAATTTTGTAATTATGTAGTTAGTGTACATGATTAATATGTCATTTGCGGAAATGTCTAGACTTTTTATGTTGAAAAGAACGTGTGGATAATATGTTCGGTGGACTTATTTTAGAAAAGTAAAGTAAAGTAGTAAAGTAAGTTATTGACCTTTAAATAACGTTCGTTACAAGCAACGTCTTACTACATTTGAATTAATAATTACTTAATTTAACTTACAAATCTCATTTATATACGATTACTTCATATTAGTTGTTAGTTTAGGTAATAGTTCTCATGACAAATATTTACAATATGATTGCTTTGTTTAGTTATTATTAATATTTTATAATGGTTGTTCGTTACACAAGAACGATGATTCTACTCGTACAAGCTGCATTGACATATATTCGCTGAGTTTATAAAAAGGATTGCTTTCAAAAAAATACTTCAATTTTTGTTTGAAAGTAATAAAATTGAGATCCATTACACTATTAGGTAATTTATTGTACATCAGTATTTTGGTATAAAGCCCCTGCTTCTTACATTTAGCTAATCTATTTATTGGTAGGATTCGCCCTTTTTTATTATTGCGCGAAATTATTTTTTTCCGGTATTTCCCTATCCTCGTGTACTTCTAATAAACAACTATAAATATAAAGTGATATAACTGTCATTATTTTATCTTTTTTTAAAGTGTTTTCTCGCAGGACTACGTTTTTTCAAACCGTTAATTGTTCTTATAGACTGTTTTAAGACTTTTATGCTATCCTTAGCATTTCCCCAAACAGTAATAGCGTATCTTATAATAGAATGCACGTAGGCATAATAGACAGAGATGAGCGACTTTTTATCTAGTAATGGCTTAAGTTTAAATAAAGCATAATTACCACTTGCCATTTTCTTGCAAATTTTATCGATGTGCGCATTATGGCTAATTGTATTATCTATTGTATAACCTAGAAATACATTTGTTTTACTAATGGAATTCCCGAAAATACCTAACTTTGACTGATACTGCATAGAGATGATTTTATCAGAGTTAAGAACAATTCCATTTGCGTCAAACCATTCCTTTAACAATTCCATAACAATACTAACATTATTTTCTAAATTATGTATACATTTGTCTCTGATACCTACATGTGTGTCATCTGCAAATAAATTTATGTGAGCCCAACTTGGCAATGCAATGGAAATATCATTAATATATATATCAAAAATAAGCCAGGGCCTAACTTACTTAACTAGTACATAACTTAGAATAAAAAAATGTATAAACATAATAATATTTTAATTTTATATAAGATAATTATTTTAAGCTAAAAACTAATCTAATGTAGCTGAATAATTACTTATTACATGTAATCAACTTGTATGAGACAATGATAATGATGGTAAAATAATTTAAGTAGGATTTTTTTTTATTGGTACATACCGACGTTACTGTTTGCACTAAGTCCGATCCATCCAAAGGTTGCCTGGAAGAAAACTAATGTTTTGTTATAATATATTTTGCTGTATTTTTGTTTTTAGTGTGCAATAAAGATATATTGAATTGTATTGTATAATATACAGGGTTTTCGATCCGAAAAGGGTACATTATACTCATCATTACGAACAACGTTTACTATGGAACCAACGTTCAATTCAAGAAAAGTAATCAGCTGTTTCGTACAAAAAAATGATCGGTCTTCGACAAAATGAAAATGTATGAAACAACTAATATTTTTTTCTCGAATTAAGTGTTGGTTCCACAGTGAAAGTTGTTCCTTAGGTTGAGTATAGCGTGTAACTTTCGGCTTAGTACACATCTAACCGATAACCATGTATTAAAATATTACTTAATATAGGTAACAGTTGGAAATAAATCACATATTATGTTTTTTTGCGTAAATTGTCATTTATTAAACTTACTAATAAAAAATATATTTATGCTTGGAGAATAAAATGAAACTACTTTTATAATCATTAGATTTATTATCTTAAAAAATTAAAAACGAACAAACTATAAAGTAGCAGGCATGAAATTAAATGTAGTAATTTTAATTTAAATATAAGGGAATAAATACCTAAGTAGGTATGTAATATCTATAAGTTTATTACACAAAGATTTACACAAAAATATGTTGAAGTTTAAGTAGGTAGATAATAAAAAGCTTAGAATAGTTTGTAATTATATGATACATTTGAATTTCTACGAAACTTAAAATAAAAAAAAACTAACTATTTCTTGAGTAAATATAATACCATTAAATTTTACGGAAACTGACTTTGTAGAACATTCGATGAACACAATTGTACCAAATACATTAAACAAACATACTTAATTTCATGTAAATATATAGCTACGAATATAAAGATGTACTTAAACGTATAACTTATGGCCGTTAGCCGAAAATAGTTACAAAACTTATCTAAGATCTAACCGCACAATGTATTGGCGCCTCAATAACTTGAAATTCCGTCTATTCGTGACCATAATGTTACTACCAACTTATGAACGCAATACAGACGGATAAAAGAACTATTGCTGTTAATTTTGAATCCTATTTCAAGGCAGTTAAGGTTTATTTTAATGAATATAATAGTTTTAGAATGCATATCAACTTTGTATAGTTTAGAGCAACAAACGAATCGCAGGCAACTTCAGTGTGAATTCAAATGTCATGTGCGAGAGACGCGCGCGCAGCTGTCGCGAATCATCATATAAAATAATCAAGAAGACACCGTTATATTTTCAAAATTCAACCGGTATTACGAAGTTAGTAAATAAAAGTGATGTTTTAACAACGGCTTTGTAGTGAAAGTGATTCTGCCAGTACCGTTAACGCCCAAGGCCGATAGTGAAACAAATGATTGAAAAACATAGTTGAACAAACATGGAAGACGTGTATACGATTAAAGTTAAAACAAAACCCGATACGAGGAACCTTTATCCATCTGAGCGGAGATATTCAGCGTCTACTGTATCAGGTTTAGCCTGGGTTCACATCGCTTTGGCGGCTACATGTTTTCTATTAGCCTGTCTAGCATTAGTTAATCCAAATACAGAGGAAAACACAACAAATTCCACAATCTCCGATGAAAACTTCAATGACACAAATGAATTTACGAATGGAACTCTAATTGGAGATGGAAAGACTGCGAATTCAGTGATTTTAGTAATAGCACCGACATTGATCACAATTTTCGGTTTAGCAACCGGATTGGCCAGCATACTGGCTTCAGTGAGGTGGTACGTAGACAGAAATATAACGTGGTTGTTTGCTATGTCCATTTTATCGACTTTAGTATCTTTTGTTTCGTTCGTTTTAATTGCCGTTTGGTTTATTACTACATCCGAGACTGATATCACAGATTTCTACAAAGATAAAGTGCCTTTTAAAGATTTCATTGTCGTAAAACACACGGATGTGGTCACTAAGAACGATTCTCATATGGTTATTTCGATAAGCGATAGCGATGGAGAGAATTCACATACATTTACGAAAAGAGTTCTTAGTATTAATATATTAATCGCAGCTTTCTTAGAGCTACTCTGGTCGATGTTGAGCATAAAAATTTCCTACAAGGGCATGAAAAGCAATTACAAAGAAGACAACGAACGACGAGGCAATTGCATATCAGTTGTGACTAAAATAAAAGGTAATGATACAAGAAAAATACCACGCAACAAACTAGTACCGCCTAAACCTGATTTAATCGAGCACTACCCGAGCAAAAAGATCAAAAGGATATTCCTAGCACAAGACGACAACGGTTTTTATTTAAAAAATCAAAACAACAAAGCGAAAAACACGGAAACCAGTTCTGAAATCTACAAAGAACGGATGATGAGTTTCTTAAACAGATGCGCGTCTTTAGAAGGTATTTCTAATCCAGAATTGAACACACCAAGCGTGAACTCGGAGCCTACACTAAATACTATACCAGAAGTAACTATAACTGAAATTCAAGATGCTAAGAAAGATATAGAAGTCAAAGATAAAGACAAAGAGAGCGTGACAACAGTTAGTTGGGGTGATTCTCCAGAACACACTATTTATAATCAAAACACGTTAAATTTAGAGAAAATCTTCAATTTCAAGAAGGAAAAACCCAATATTGATGTTAAGGAATGATTTTATTTGAAGAATGCAAATATAAAGCGCAAGAAAAGTGAAAATACATTTTGCGAAGTGAATTATTTCGCTGTAAAAGTGGAACGAAAATGTGTAGCTAACTTAATAATTATTTACGATTGTACTGCTAGTTTATGAGTCAAGGAAAACGTGTTTATACAAAAAATAAGTGTATATTTAGAATGGCAATGTTTATATTTTACTACAGTAACTGGATTTTGTACACTTAAGAAATTATTGACAATATGATTAATTCATGTCATTCAGCAAAAATGGGCACACCAGTTTCATATAACGTAATATAACGATACTCTTGTAAATTAATACCGATAGCGATAGTGATAGACGAATAGGTATGAATGAAATTATCGGAAAGATGGAAAATTATTAATTATTTAATTATTCATTCCATCTAGATTTTTCAAGTTTCATCCTTATACTTCACTTGTATAACTTTGTCAGATGCGATATTTCTAGATTCGCAACTTACTTGAATTCGAATTACAATACGGACCACGTGAAATAAATATAAATCATATTGTAATGTATCAATTCTTATGAAACTGTTTTATATTGTAGAGTTCGCTAACGCGCTGGTTATGCATAGGCATTCAAACAGCAATTTTTTTCTTAATTTAGGAATTTAAAGCATACAAAACTTGTTACTTATATTTACCAGAAGACACTATTGTTTATTAGGGCACATCAATGTCCTCATATAAAATACGAAAAACTCAAAATTAAATGATGACAGAACGAATTGATATTACGGTTATATTCAGTTTAATCAAAGCAATTTTTCTATATACGTAAAGGAGAAAATGTATTGGAGTGACAAGACAATTAATATCATTTAATATTGTGTCATATTCAATTCAAGGTGTTTTTGTGCGTCGAGTAGTCTGTTCTCAATAAACATTCATTTACTCAATTAACATCGAATCGCAATGTGTTTTTTATCATTCTTTCAATTAGTACGAAAAGGAGTATGATATGTCGAAACAAGACAGTCGTGAAAACAAAACATTAATAAATATGAAAAGATAAATTTAAATCAGTATGTACACGGGATGTTATATGCTGCATTATTTATAAGAGAACCCGCTTTTTCTTATATATTAACATACTAGCTGTGCCCCGTGGTTTCACCCGCGTAGTTCTACTAAAACTAAAACAAATTAAAACTAACTTCGAACTACTTTTTTTGAAGTCGATTAAAAAGTATCCTATGTCCTTCTGGTTCTGTGCTACCTCCCTACCAATTTCCAGCCAAATTCGTTCAATGGCGTGCACGACTTTCTTTTATATATATATATCTATGTATATATAAATAACTAATAAATAATATATTCATTGTATTTATAAATAACAGTTTGTCGGATACATTCAAAGGTTATCTTAACTGCGGCTTAATAATATTTAGTAAATTGCCGATAAAAACGACGTTTTTTGTACGACAGATAAACGTTTTGATGACAGACTTTGATATTGTGATCAATTCTGAACACTTCGGGGATAAACTTATTTATTATTTTCACGTAGTTTAGAAACTACATAAAAATAGTGTAAAATGATAATAATTAATAAGTTTTTTAAGTGTAATCAAACAGTTACAGGAATTTTTTTTTTTAAATTTTAGTTTATTCCTTACCAAGGTTACGTTACTAGAAAGAAATCCTTTAACATCATCAGATAACGCCATATTACCGTTGTTTTATTTGTATACTTATTTTGTTTTTTTTTTTAAATAAAGTCACCACTGAAATATAATAATAATTCATTGCTTCAAATTAAAGTGTTCGAGCTCTCAATTTATCTAGACATAAATGAATGTCATTTTTTTAGAACTATCTCTTAAAACTTTCAGAATTGGTCCTACAGCAGACTAAAATACATTTTGAAAATGCGTTAGTGGAAGTGAAATTAAATAGAGTAGAGTTAATAATGCGTGACGATAGTTAGATACTAGACATTTAGAAAGTGGACTCGGACGTCTACGTTTCTAAATACTTTATATTATGTATAACTGAACTAAGTAGACAGGTGAAATATATGCACAGGATTATTGTATTTAATTGTAGGTAATATCATAGGGCCGAGTCTGGTGTTTGAAATGTGCAAATAAATTCAGATTTTGACACAATTTTAACTGCAGGCTTGTTTTCCAATGTTAATTTTGAAAGAATTATTACTGAACATTAATTATTGTGTTCCATAATTTTGTAATGTGAAATAAATACGCTTTGACGTTAATATTAGTCATATTTATAATCTTAAAAGACTATGTTTAATGAGACATATTATGCTTTTTATAAATTTAAGTGAACACTGTTCTTCTCTAAATAATTTAATATTATTGTATAAATTAGATCTTTCCCTTTATAATTTTAATTTTGAGAGATCCGTAGTACATAATTTATTTTTACTGCCGTCTTGTACGAGTAACTTGTATAATATATTTCAAAGCACCTTCAAAAAATAAGGAGGCTCTCAATTCATCTTAACGATATCTAATACAAACAAAAAAATATTATCGAAAGGCGTCTCTAAAAAAATCCGGGGAACATACATTTAAAAAAAAATGATGAATCGAGAACATCCTAATTTTTTAAGATGTCAGGTAAAGATACTTTTATATTAACTTAACCTGGACATTTTGTAAAATGACTGGTTTATGTGATCTATCAACGACACGAGATACTTATTTTTAGTTCAACGAATGGTCAAAAGTTGTGCCATTTTGAATCCATCGACCGTACAGGGTTATATGCGTACTTTGAGCTAAACGAAAAGTGATGCGAAAAAAAATATTATTCGTTAACTTACTCCATAAAAGGAAATGAAAATAAAATTAATTACTGGACAAAAGTTCATGTTAAAAAATGATTTAGTAATTTTTTTTGGTATAATAGGTCCAAAATAAAAATAAGAAACTCCATTTTAAAGTATTGAATCAGACAGCTTAGAAAATCATAAAAAAACATGCTTTCCCTTTCTATCACAGCAAGCTTAAAAGAAATGGAATGCTTTGGTAGTTAGCTCCTATAAATACCTAAGTAAACGTCACAACCGCCATCGCTATATGGTAGAAATTCCACGGACGCTTTGCGTCGACTTTTATTGTGCGAACTGCCAGGTTGTGGAATTCACTGGCGAGTAGAGTGATAAATATAATCTCGGTCTCTTCAAATCGCGAGTGAATCGGTATCTTCTAGGCAAGCGCGCTACATCCTAGACCGCATCATCACTTTACATCAGGCGAGTTGCGGTCAAGCTATTTAAAAAAAAAAGTAAATATTACAACTATCTTTTCGTTTAGTTAAAACTACGATTATAATTTTAAAACCCATAAAATATGATTTAATTTTCCCCATGAATTAAAACCCATGAGAATGTTGTTAATTTTTTTTCATAGGTTTATCATTAATTTATAAAAAAATTAAGATGTGGTTTAAAGAATATCTAGTGTTTTAACGCATTGTTTTGATGTCTGCGTGACAAATAGAAAAATAATTTTGTATTAATTTTTATTTTTACCTACACACCTCACCTTGTTATTTCTCTTTTTCTCAGTACCTAGCTTACTCGAAGCACAAAGCATCTTTAAGAGATGATGACTCTTCAAGCAATGGCTAGAAAGCGAGCGAGCGCTTTCAGACTAGATATTCGTTAAACAAAATCTTATTACAAATAGATTTCTGCTGATTATTATGAAAAAAATTTAATGTAAGAGACTGATACGTACTTTATACTCTGAAATAAAATTGTGATTATAAATTGAATTGTTTTATTTTATTATCTAAAGTTTTAGGTACATAGTAACTAGTAACTATAGAGGGTTAATTTCGATTTAGATTAGGGGTTTACACACCGAAAGGGTAACCCGCTATACTCAGCTTAAGAAGCAACTTTCATTATGAGACCAACCCTGAATTCGAGATAAATAACGAAAGTCAGGGTGTTGGGGTCTTATGCTTTAGTGGACTGTGTAGTATTAAAAGGCGAGGCAAATCTTGAATTTTCTTTATTTTTGCTATTTAACTAAAGGAGCTGAATTTTATCGTGGCAAGATGGCTGAAGGCGTCGGTAGAAGAGAAATATCAATAGTGACAACATAACAAGCGGACATAAAACTACTATTAATGTCGGTGTTGCCAACACTAGTGGCCTGTACCAAAAAGGTAAAAACGGGAAAATATTGCTGACTTCTTGCGGTACTTTTATTTACATTAAATACAACTAAAGACAGAATAATAGTTATTTGTTGTACAAGAGTGCAAAGTTGCTTTTTAACCGCGTGCTCACTTTTGATGACCGAGCAAGCGAAGGATTCTAAAATTGAATCACGAGCGCAGTGAGTGATTAAAAATTAGAATCCTGAGCGTTAGTGAGGAAATTAAAAGAGCAAAAGGTGAAAAATCTTTGCACTCGAGTGCAACACGTAACTTTTCATCCCACCTCAGCGAGGAAATAACTACATTCGAAAAATAAAAAAAATTAAATCAATCATTTTAGTATTTTTACTTATTTTTAACATAAGGTTTTAACAATATGACGTGAAACGATAATGGCGCGCGCAAAACAAATAAAAAAAAGTACAGCAAAAAGGTTCCGAGTCTGAGTTTTTAACAAAATAAAAAAGGTTGTTTGATGAGTTCGGCACCACAGAGGTAGAAGTTCCTCAAACCTATATGGTTGAATGAGGTTTTTAATTCACATACTTAGTGCACACGATACTCTAAATTCAAATTTACTTTATCCTCTAGCAGATAAAAACGGCTTTTGCACTCAGATATCGAATAGCAAAAATAGGTAGGCACTCTTTCTGAGATGGTGGGATGAAAGTAGTTATTTAAGGCAGCTCTTTAACAAACGTAATTTCTGCTCGATATTAACAAGAACAACTTTAAACTAAATTTGCATATATAATAGGTACAGAGCAGTCCGACTCGCACTTGGCCGATTTTATTTACAATGGGTAATAACATACTTTATAACAATAAAAAATAAATAATAATATATATTAATTTGTTTAAAAAATAATAAATAAATTGTTAAATAAATAATATTAAGTAGTAATATACAAAATATTATTTTATTAAAAAATTAATATAAATTTGTTAAAAATAAAAAAAAAAACAAATTTTCACATAAAAATACATTTATTTGGTACATAAAAAGGAACGTATGTACTTAAAATTGGCTTACAACTAACTTACACTCAACGTACTTACTTACTAAGTTATCTTAAACTATTTTTTGTAAACTTAACATCTAAAATTATTCAAATATTTGACATAGTAAACAACAGTAAGTCGACCACAAGGAGGGTTGAGGTCAAGCAGGCGATCTGTCGTAAAAGTACACGCGAAATCAATATAGTTTATATATACTAGCTGTGCCCCGCGTAGTTCCCCATTTTATTATCGACATAATCCAATCAATCAGACCTGGGCCTCTGGTCTAATGGTTAGTATAGGTACTCGCTTCACATACTTGTGGTCCCGGTTTCAATGCCCAGCTGAGGCAGATTTAACAATGGTTTTATACTGTACTATTTTCATACTATTAAAAAAAACCCTATCATACTAGCTGTGCCCTGCGGTTTCACCCGCGTAGTTCCCCATTGGATTGTCGAGATAATGGGGGAACTACTTTTTTCAAGTTGGTTATAAAGTATCCTGTCTCCTTTCCCGGGATCCAATCTACCTGTGCACCAAATTTCATCCAGATCGGCTCAGTGGTTTTGGCGTGAAAGCGAAACCTTCGCATTTATAACATTAGTTAGGACTTTCTTTAAGAACGCTTGTCCAAAACTCATAGATGCCACTGGTGACAATAGAGCTGGCTCATTCCTTGCTCAAAGGATCGTTGCTGCCAGCATTTTTGGAACTTTGCCACGGACATATTTTAATTCAGATTTTTTATTATTTTTTTAACAAAAAATTTTGTATTTGATTTTAAATAAATAATTTATACAATTTCGATACGTTTAAAAAAATGCAATTATAAGATGTGGCATTATTTTTTTCAAAATCTAGTATATTTAGTACGAACTCTTCTTTACGAGTACATTTTCTCGGAGTGGTTTTGGTATTTCCATCACTGTACATTACTGAAATGTTGTCAATTGAGCCGTGTTTAATTAAAGTAAGGCTGTAAAATGCATAATTAATTCTATTATAAGAGAACTTTAACCACTGAGGAGCAATTTTTTTTGATATTTTTATGAGATTAGAGTAGATTTGTTTTTTTTTTTGCGCTTGATAACATCTCGCCTGATGTAAAGCTTCAACGCGACCTAAGATCTAGCATGCTTGCATTGAAGTAACTAGCAATACAATAGATAAATTATAACTAATTGTTATTATTGAGTTCAATTACGGCAGGAACAGATCCGTTTTCAGTTAATTCGAAAAAAAAACAAACAGCTAGACCGATCCTGATAAAATTTCGAGATTTTTAGTAAAAAAAAATCATCAATATTTAGTAAAAAAAATAATAATTTAATCGGCCTGAGTCTTTAATAATCAGGTTACTAACATACCGTCGAATGGAGCATCTCTTCCTTTTTGGTAAGTGCAAAAATTTTAGTACATGACATCTATTATACTGTTTATGTATGCTATTGGTTATTAGTAATAACATTCAGTGCCGACGACTCGCCTGGCGAGTCGACTTATCTTACTCGAAAATCATAGTGGCAGTGAATGTGTTAAAGCGCCATCTAGTATAGTTCCAGTGGACTAGAGATACAAGTGGCGCTATCTGTGGAATAAAAAGTAACCAGCGCTTCTAGCTGATAGGTCGATAGCTAGTGTCGGCTACCAATCAGCGTGCAGTAAAAGTTTCCCATACTCTCCGGTAGAGGCGCTAGTGGAAACGCGTGAACCAAAGACCGTTGGACTATGAAGAAGAAACACCTTTATTAACGCGCTGAATATTGAATATAACTTTGTAACATAAAATTATTATTGTTTTATTTACATTATTGTAACAGAAGCTTCTAACACTTTTCTGATTGTTTTTAAGTTTTGCAAACTTATCACTGATCAAAGACAATGCAATAATTTAAATAGTTTTTGCCATTATCCTTGTTAGGAATTAAAGGATTCGCGAAATTTTCATATCGAATTTAATACTTTTTAGTTTGTTTATCCACGGAAGCATGTTTTTTCATATACGTGCAAAAACTAGTGTAAATTGTTTGTATAATAATTTCGAAAAAAGATGTAACATAGATGAACACGTGAATTGTAGCCACATTAAAAGATAAAGGACTTGTTTCATTTTCGGCTAAGACAGTGTACGCCTTGTGGTTAATATTATGTATTAATGTAACCAGCATCAGCCTACTTCATTGTTTATAATTTCTGTGAATTATAGTAAATAATGGTATCCTTGGAAGATTTTTACATCCTAAGTTATCTCCAATGGTCACATTGGTACCTCCCGTCAGAAAATAAACATCACACATCAAAACCCCAAAAAAAACCTTTTTGCCATTCGTAAATAACGTGGAAATATTTAGATCCGAAATTGATTTTGTACACTGCAATAAGTTACGTTATTTTGAATTTTGGTTGATAGACTGGAGAATAATAATCCCTGACGTATTTATGGTATCATGTACACTGTCCTGGCCGGGGCTCCATACATTATAGGAACATCTTTTTTTCACATCTAGTGCCACAAGCTGCGGCCGAAAATATGTAAAGAAATTCGTACAGAATCTCAGTGGTGGTATTTCCTCTAAGAAAAATTTAAATGAGCGGTTCTTCAGTAAAGTAAGGGTGCTCGAGGCAGTCGAGAGCCGTGAGCCGCTTGGCCGGGTCGAATATTAGCATGTTCTGAAAGAGACACATTATACAATTATTATTATTATTTCGCTTCGCTTTTCTATACTAATATTACAAAAAGAAAATATATATATATTTTTGTATACAACGAATAAACTCAATAACTACTGGGCCCTTATCCATTACAAACATTTCAACACGTACCGCGGCCGCGTTATTTGAAGTCTCGTATAAAGCGATATTCACTAAACCAATGTCAAATTTTATATCGCACCGTGCTCGTTTTGTAGCATCAGAATAATATGTTGAGTCAAACTCATAAAACACGTTAAACTCATCACGCGTTTCCAGCAAGGAATTTAGTAGTCTTTTAGAGAATCAGAGCCCTGGACCGATTTCAACAATTCTTTTGCCGTGGTAAAGTTATCACTGAGTAACATAGGCTATGAAAATTTAAAAATAGAGATTCGCGGGTAACACCACAAAACCCAGCTAGTATTTTATAAGCTAGCTTTAAATAAAGAAAAAATGAAAAGTACATTCTGTCGTTTTACAAGCATTACAAACAGACGCAATAGCTATATGTTTTCTATAATAATTCGAGATTTATTTTCTTAGTGGCAAGTGCCTTTATTATCATAAACAAAATGACTAACTTCGACAGCAAAAATTATAACAGAAAGATTACCTAGACCATTTAAGATCTACAGATAATCCAAATGCTCCAACCCACCACCAGAGGGCAGCGTATCGTATCTATTCTTTAAGAGTAATGTTACCATCGTATAAATATTGACTAACATACTAACGTCACTCAATAGAAATTAACCTTCCCGGAACCTCTCCACTAACACTCAAAATTTATGGTATGGTATTAAAGTTCAAATTGACTTTAAAGTATTAATACGAATCGATCGTATGGGAGTATAGAAAAGTGTTGTTTTTAGACGATTTAAGGCAGTTTTTTAAGTTTATCTCTAAGCAAGAACCATCCTCGTACTTCAAGGAATATTCTAAAAAAAGAATTAGCAAAATCGGTTCAGCTGCTCTCGAGATTTGCGCTTAGCGATTCAGCAATTCATTTTTATATTGTTGATAACGCTATATTACCTTGATAAGGTGTAGAGCATGCGGGTGTGCTTTAGGCAGTAAGGCGGCGAGGTCTTGCGGCTTGTAGTCGGGGAAGCTGTCCCGCAGCACCGACACGTTGGCAGGCCACTCGTGAGCCGGCGGACGACCTATCAACCTGGGACAATTAAAATAACTTTGTAGAATACAGCTATGTAATATTTTTTTTTCAAGTAATTCGGACTTCTTATAATGAAGTCATTCTGACATCATCAGATAAAGGGAGCGTCTCTGTTTATAAGTCTTTGGGGGAGTGACAATAGCATCCTGAAAGTCATAGTGGATGACACGCATGCTCCTGTATTCAATCATCTAGTATGAACCATGATTTCGCAAAAGATGCCTGCGAAATACATGACACATTGAATAAAATATAGTTTTTTTTTTTTAAAACTTTACTTTAATTCTATTTTATGGTAAATTTTTATTAGTTAAGGAAGTTACTAAAAAAATATGTACCTGTTTTTTGTCCGCAAATATATAAAAATATATTTATTATTTATTTGACAACCGGGTCGCACAACTACAGAAGTCAGCGATACTGTGGCTTTTGAAGCATGCCCAGTCTGAAATATAATGGCTTTCAAAGATGGCTGCAGGTACACGCCATTAGGAATGGTAGATTATAACAACTTGAGGGTAACAGCTAGGCACGCGTTATAAAACGCCCCACTTGCTATGGTTCCTTCGCGATGTTTCATTGAACCTTGTACCTCTCGCACGGCAATCAAGCCCACTAACCACTCGACCATTATTGCTATAATACGAATGCTTAGTATTCAAAGCATGTCAAGCGCCAGCTCTCACCTGAAGATGGAGTGCAGTTGCTGCGAGTCAGAAGCAGCCGGTAAGAGCGCGGTCCTAGTGTGCAGCTGTGCCAGCACGCAGCCACACGACCACACGTCCACCGCCGTGTTGTACGACACGCCGAGCAGCACCTCGGGCGGACGATACCACAGCGTCACCACCTGATCATGTATACAAGAACTTTCAGTTTCAATCCATAATAGTGTTTATTACGTCCATAATAGTATAAAGACCCTAATATATAATTACAGTTATTTATGGACCCAGGAGGCCCGGTAAAATTTGAAATTTATACTTTCAAGAACTTTCAAGAACCAGCTAAAAAGGTGGATAATCGAGCGAGCTTTTTATAGAATCAATGAGTTTACGACATTTAAACTGGAATAATTACTGTGACATTATGATAATTTAATTTAATTGTAATGATTGATATTATTACGACATTTTAACAATTTAGTTTATCTGTATTAACTACACATGTTCTATTGTACAAAAATAGTTTGCGAATTCTATGCGTCCACTAGAGGTCATTGTCGAGGATGCTAAACTCATTGCAAGATGTTGTTAGTTTAAATTTGTAAGAAAAAGAGCACCACCAGTAAATATTTGCATATGTTATGGATAGATGGCGTTACTAAGCACAATTGTCTTGTTATAAGTCACTGCCCGATTTCGGAGACGATAGAGTTACTAAATTAGCCTAATTCGACATTTCTCAATTGTCGCCCTTCATTTCATTTCGATAAGTGAGAAAAGGATAGATATAGTTTGGTTTGAGTAACACTCGGATCGAATGCCGAATTCAAATGTCACAGGAAGATGCAAATGTCAAAAAAACACATTAGATAGTTCGATTTTGTTACACAGAGAGCGCCACTAGTTATTAGCTGCACTGTTTACTCATAGATGGCGTTACTCACCACGCTAGTTAGTTTCATCTCTGTGTCGTAAGTCTTGGCCAAGCCGAAGTCAGCGAGTTTGACGCGTCCGCTAGATGTCACTAGTAGGTTGTGAGGCTTCAAGTCTCGATGGACGATCCGGTGGGAATGGAGGAAGTCTATGCCTGATAGTATGTCGTAAGACATGCTCTGGAAATGTAAATAAATATGTAATATACAGTGTTATCGGCTAGGGGTAAACCAAGCCGAAAGGTGGTCACTATACTTATCCTAATTAACAACTTTCACTATGGGACAAACCCTGAATTCGAGAAAAAAAAACAGTTGTTCGATATAAAAAGAAGATCGGTCGTCGACAAATGTATGGAACAGCTAATTTTTTTTCTCGAATCCAAAATTGGTCCCGTAGTGAAAGTTGTTTCCTAGGATAAGTATAGTGACCACCTTTTGGCTTAGTACACCCCTAGGCGATAACCCTGCATATATATATATGCTAACAGCCCACCATTAGGATTTCTCCTGAGTCGGGAATGCCATGCAACACTCTTAAACACAAAGAAACTCAGACTCAAAGACAGATGTTCAAACTCATAGTTCAAACAACTGTCACGACCGGGTATTGAACCCGGGACTGATGGGGACGAGTCAAATATTCAAATAACAGAGTTGGACCGGACTGGAACCAGAACGGCACATGCCGTTTATATTCTCCCTCCAGCATTCAGTTTCACACAGAGCGGAAACGCTCGGATTCGAAAACTTCCCAACACGAATTACGCAAAATTTCTTAGATTTAGAATTATTACTTAGAAAATTGATACTTGATCTAAATAAAAGTCACTTCAAGTCACACAAGCTTCGCGTAATTCGTGTTGCAAAGTTATCGAATCCGAGCGGAAACTCATTGTGAATCTGGGTGAGGTCGCTCTAAGTTTACTATGTTTAGGGGCTTTGCAGACGGCGGGGCGGTCAGCTTGACCGCTAACGATAGCACATAGGAGTCCTATACCAACCAACATACATATAAATAAGATTTATAAGTTTAATATTTCAAGTAATTATTAATTCAAATGTAATAACACTTGCTTGTAACGAATGTTATTTAAAGGTCAATAAATATTATTTTACTTTACCCAACACACATAGAGGGCAAAAAGACCGCATCGTCAATACCCTGCCGCCCCGCCCAGCCGTCTGCAAAGCGCCTTACTAAGCTTTATACGCACTCTTATAGTATGCTGTGGTAAGTGTGAGGGTGCGCGCTTCAAGAATGACTCCAGGTCTTGTTCCACATGTTCAAATACCAGGAACAGCACGAGCTGCTGGGAGCGCTCTACACTCTGTCCTCCGTGACATACGTCTAGCAATCTGAAATACATATAAAAAAATACGTGTGTCAGTCGGACAGTGGGCGCACGCACACAAACACCGTGCCGAAGTCTGCCGAACTGAAGCGACGTTAGACGATGCACGGCTTTCAACGCCGCACCGCTGTGCCGGTCGGACACTTCGTTTCAATTCGGCAGACTTCGGATTTGTTAGGTTTATTTTCGTTACGGAATTTCTTGATTCGATCATCGCGCTCAAAACCTCCGAAATAATAGCTATGCAATAGCTTACAAAAATTGTTTGTCATTATATTGAGAGCCACCTATCTAAGTAGTGAGTGTAATATTTAGTTTAGTTTGTTCTTCTAGTCTCGTCAGAAGACAACTAAGAGATTGTTTATATGGGGAAATTTGTAATTGGCCATTTGAACATACAAAATCAATTTAACTGTTAATATAATATAGCTGTAAGTTTCCCTAAAAGTACTCAAATAAAATAAATATATTCTATTATTCATGTATTTTTTAATTTTATTCTTGTTCCCTCTTACTGTCACACATATTACAAGTAGATCGTATCTCTTATCTCAGAATAACAAGTGAAAGTTATTGTAATATTCAGTTCAAGCAGGCAAGTGCTTTTATTACCTAAAACCAAAAGAAAAACTACAACAAAAAAATTTTGCAGATTATCTATAGACCGTTTAAGATCTACAGATAATCCTAATGCTCCAACCCACTACCAGAGAGCAGTGTGCCCAGTATGCTAGCCGCATTACCATGCTCAATGGCAATGCTTATATGATGGGCCAGATAAACACCGGCATTCTGAATCGATCGTTTAAGTTTTGTAAAATGAGCTCCCGTCTCCATGGTTCAGTCTCGACTTCAAATGGCTCAAATATATACCCTATACCAAGGCTAGCATATTTCCGCCTCTCTCAGGTGGTAGCTTTTTTTTATTTGGATTATCTGTAGATCTTAAATGGTCTATAGGTAATCTCTCTGCTATATTTTGTTTTTTGTTGTTGCAGTTAGTCATGTTTTTGGTAATAAAGGCACCTCATCATACCTGACTATATTAGGATGTCTGTAAGCCTCTAACTGCCGCAGCAGTGCTATCTCTCTCAGTGTAGACAAGGGTATGCCATCCTCAGTCAGTGCCACCTTTACCTTCTTCATCGCCACTATTTGACCTCCATTATGAAGGTCTCTAGCCTTGTATACAGTGCCGTATGCTCCTGAAATCGAGTTTCAATTAATACTTTAAAAAATTAGAACTGGCACAATACAAAGAGTAACCGGCCAATTATGTAAGAAAAAATATCTTTACAAATCTGCGGTGCAAGTAAGGTTCTATATTGGTAAATTTTAATCCATTTAAACCATTTAACATCAAACCTCAGTTTAACAGTCTTTGTGTTCGATATTTACATCCAGTGTATTGAGCAATCGATAATGATTAGAATGCACGTTTATAAATTTTGTAGTGTGTAAGTTAGTTCTAAGACCATAAAGTGTAAATTTGTTATCGCTATTTAAATACTAACTTAAGCACTACAATTTAGAGCTAATCCTATTCAATGAAACATAATTCTGCAAAATTTGTAAAAATGTCATCTTGCTGCTCAACTATTATTTTTAGTAAATAAATAACATTATCAATAGCGTAGTTGGATATTGTAATACCATTCCAGATTTGTTTTGAAAATGTTGATACCTATCTAAAATATGGCACAAAATCTCTTATAGCTTAGATATAAAAGATAATTTATGAATTTCTGAAAGCTTTGCATATAAAAGTTTGATTTGTTTTGCGTCTGACTACTTTTTTTTTATATAACTACAATCACAATACATTTCTAGTTTACATTTTTCAATTATGCAGCTATTTTTAACAATTTTGCTCAATAATTAATTATCACTATTTTTATGTTATCCCAAACCTAATTTGTGTTGTTTAAAATACAGAAGCGTTCGTCAATGTTTAGTTTCATTCATAAAAATGCGCGAAAGCAATACGGCCGGCACATGGGAAATGTGGGGTTACTTGTAATGTAATTGAATTGATATTACCTGTACCGATAACATTAAGTTCTTCATATTTCTTTGCGTTTTGAAACAATGCACTAACATCGTTTACTGAGGCGATGGCAGGTGGTGATTGAGAAGTGCCCGCAGAAGACATTTTGTCTGCTTTCCAGGCACTTATTTACACTAATTACAGCATATAACACTTTTGTAAGCACTCAACAACGTTAACTTCTACTTTAGAGTTATAATTAAAGCATTATAGTTGAATAAATTAACTTTTTTGTAAGGAACGAGTATAAAAGTTTGTTCCAAAGTTTTGTTAACTTTTGAGAGTATAAGAACGGGAGCGTTGAACTTGATCAAACACCTGCTACTTTATGCGATCAAATTTAAATAGCGCCAAATGCAATGAAATCATTGGTAATGTTTGATCTTTGTAATATAGTAGGGTAATAATAAAAAAAGAGATTATGTATTGTGTAGCGTCCTCTGTAGTAAACTAGTATAATCTTTTTGTAAGCTAGTTAAATGAACAGAGAAGTTCACCTAAATATTATGGATTATAGTAGTCAGTAGATTTAAGTGTCATCTAATGACAAGTAGCTGCACTAGTATTAAGTACATTCGGTAATAGTTTAACTTTACAGAACAGATGTCGTTACTGAGCTTAGAAAAGGAAAATATAGAAAGCCTCTTTTCTCGAGCTTTATTTCTTTTCAAAATAATCTTCGTTTTCGTAAAACCAAAAATCGTATAATTCTGATTTTAAACACAAATTTGATTAGATACTACAATTAAAAAATCTTTTGTTTCTTTATGATAAATAAGATGTTGTAGATAGATTTAAAAATAAGTAACGTAATTATCGAGTTCGCATGAGTTACTTTCTATTTTTTGTTTTTGCTCAAATAAGCTCGACTTTGCAAGGACACCAGTGTGCCCCCGATTGCTGCAAAAAGTGTACATTCACGGGCTCGTCCGGGATTTGAACCCGGGACCTCTCGCACCCGAAGCGAGAATCATACCCCTAGACCAACGAGCCACAATGTCTCTAGCTAAATTTACAGTATGTTTTCTGTGAGCAATGACGTAATTAAAGTTGATTGTTTACAAAACGAAAATCTAATTTAGAATTTTCTGATAAACATTATGCTGTACCAGGAGAGGAAATTAGAAATGGCAGATCTGATATTTTTATCCTAAAAGGCGCATAGACACATTATAATTCAAATTTAAGCACGTAAGAATGGTAAAGAATAACAATATATGAAATAACTGTAAAATATCCATAAAAATTAAACAATTTTAGCACCAAAACTACGAGAGCCGAACACCTCAAGGCGTTTTAGAAAGTAGACGCGCGAAAGGAGAAAAAAAATACCGCTACACGACACCCATCTCTATCTTTCTGACGCAACACGCGCTATCCGTCTCGTTTCCTCATATGAAATCCAGCGGGCCATGCTTTATTTGAAGTCAGTCTAGTGTAAACGTTGCGCGCGCATGCTTGGAAAATGGCGGTAAAATTGAACTAAGAAAATACGAATTCCAATCGAAATAAAATAGAAAGCGTGAATCAATTTTAAAAAAGGAAGCTCAGTGACGTTGACAGTTCCAAAAAAGAGTTATAATTTGTATTTTTTTAAATTGAAAAGTGGTAAAGACGCGTGTGACATAGTGCGCTAGAAATGTGAAAGTTTTTGTTAAGAACAAGTGGGGTTTTTTGTCGAGTTAACATACATATTAGTCAGCTGTTGGCTTACATTTATTGGAATCATGTAAGTATTTGTCTTTTTATGATTATGAAAGTAACAATTCAGTAGTTTTTTTTTTGGTTTTGTTATAAAATAACTAAAACAAAATAAAATTATATTTACTTTATAAACTATGCTTTGTACGTTATTAGATATATAGGCCAATAATGATGTCCTGATTGAAAAATTAAAAATGTTTACGTCAATAATAGTCGGGCTAGGTCCGGTTTGAAGAAGGAGTAAGAAACACCACACTACTCACCAGTAAAGCGAAAGTTGTTTCTGCCATTATTTAAGTTTAGTAAACTTACAATCAACTATAACACTTATAGTTACATAGATATGATTATATTTAACTGTCTGAGTGACTCCTTGTATTTAATTATTCTATTAGTATGTCATAATATTGCTAGAGACTGCTTGGGGAAGTTTTACACCTTGATGTGTTTTTTTTCTTGCATAAATCTTTAGTTATCTGAATTTTATAGGTATATGTGAAAGGAGAGAGAATGAGGAGATAACGGCTTGATAGAGTTTAATGAAAGATGAGAAGACATGCTGTGCCGACCGCGCGTAGTGGGATAAGCTCAGAAAGATGATGATAAATGTTCTGTTATTTTTGTTTGTTTCGCTCTTAGTTGGAGTGACTAAATGAGAGCTCTATCTGCCTCATTTTAATACATTAAAGCGAGAAATAACTAATATTTTTGGTTTGAAAGTGTGGTTTTTCGTCCCATCTCGCTGTAGCAGCTGGTTTGAGACGGCTTATGTATGTAATAGGCGAAACTTGGCATCGATTTCAACGCATTCTTAAAATGTCTTGGCATAATTATTATAGAAATGTGCAAGTGATGAATGCAAGGGGACGGACGGGAAAATTGATTCTTGTTTGTCACCCTGAAAATATTTCAGGGTGACAAACAGGAATTAAAGTTTCTGTTTGTCCCTCTATTTGCCGTAAGGAAAAGTTTTTTTTCCTTTTCGGCTTTTTTATATAGCTAGTTGGTCTTGCAGTTGCCCGCAACTCGCGACACGCTTGCCTAGAAGATATCGATTCACTGACAATTTGAATTATAGTCATCGGGAAATAGAGCACTCGGCAGCGAAATCCACAACCTGACAGTTTACACAATAAATGGCCCCTAAAACGGGCCTCTTACGGGTACAAATTGTCCCATACTGGGACAATCACGATTAAACAATTTCAATTCTAACAAGGTATCATATGTGTCGAATTTTATATGTATGAAATTGTTATTAAACGTAAATAAACTCTTGCGACGTCCGCTTTTCCCGGTCAAATATATACCTACATACAAAAATATAGTCTCTAAAAAAAGGATCGTTAAAATATTTGACTGCCATAATTTCTTTATAAATTGAACAAATCTAAAATTCAAATTGGTCAGGCAGTTCAATCAACAGTTACGAATATTCACTGTGTTATTTAACAGGTTTCTATGTATAGCGAACTACCGTTATTATATACGAATAGGTTTGTTGAACTCAGATTAATATAATATATAAGCTTTTTTCCGACTTCACAAAAGGAAGAAGTTCCAAAACAGCGGCATAATTTGTGGAATAAATTTTTCAATCCCAATTAAGGCATGAGTAGTGCCTCTGAGTTTTGAATAGACCTGTATACTATAATTAACCACTGACATAAACAGTGCAGGAAATCAATCATTTTATTAGTGAGGGGACAGTCAGGAAAAATTGTTTCTGGGTGTACCCTTGCGATATTTACAGGGGGGACAAACAATAATTTTATTCCTGGCTGTCCCCTCAGAAATATCGCATGGGGACATATACACTACATTAATGTTATTCTACACTAAGGAATAGCGGGGACTCCTAATACAGGTATCTTTCGATTAAAACGAATCCCTGATCACTTAAAACTATTTATAATTTACTGAAATCGATATAACTAATTACATAATGTCCATAGATCTAATATCCTCAAGACATCGCTACAATTAGTGAGTAACTGTAACTCTAGACGAGTAAGCAAGTGGGTAAGGCATGCGGTATACACTGCCTACATTCTACATTAGCTGTGTGTCTAGTCACACGGAAACTATTTACTGTTCAGTAATTAGCTGTATCTGAAGCATACAATATTAAGCCCATAATATTTACAACACTTAAAATTTTTGACCAGAATGCTGGCTCTTATTTTGGTCAACAAATTAGCATGGCAATGCTGCCAGCATTGTTGGAACTTTTACTTCTACTAGGGGTTTATTATTAGATTAGTTTTTATAACTGTGAATGTTTTTTTTTTCTTTTGCTTCTGTGTTTTAACAAAATACTAGCTGTGCCCCGCGGTATCACCCGCGTAGTTCTACTAAAACTAAAACATACTAAAAGTAATATCGGACTACTTCTTTTGAACTCGGTTAAAAAGTATCCTATGTCCTTCTCCTGGTTCTATGCTACCTCCCCAACAATTTTCAGCTAAATCGTTTCAGCCGTTCTTGACTTATAAATAGAGTAACTAACACGACTTTCTTATATATATATATAAGATATTTAATTTTTGACATAGAAGTTTTCGCGAATGTTTATAATTTTAAGGTATTGTGTCCTCGACACAGGAAAAATCTTAGTGGGGAGTTGTGAGTTCCTGTGATTTTAAGAGAAATGTAACGTACCCCTATTTATTTGTCATATTCAAAATATAATAGGTAATTACTTTTTTGGAAATCTTTGAAAATGTAAGAAATGTCCGAATAATTTAATTCTCGTCAAAAACACGTAAAAGAATAACGTCATTCATTATCTGTATGTTTGTTTATCCATGACTGTAGATTTATAACTTACCATAGGGTCAACTTAATTACCCTAAGGCCATGACCCAGGGCAACTTTAATAACAAAATTCGGTCATGTAGGTACTTAGGTATATATTTAACGTTAAACCAAACATCTCTCATAACGTAAAAGTGAATACAATATACATAATTACATAATATCGTTAGAGTTTTTTCAGTTATTTCGATTAAAAAATCAATTTCACGACCGATTTTGAGAATATTTTAATTCGACCACTTCAGAGTATCTTTCAGAACATATCAAACTAAAAAAAAAACATTTTTTTATCTGTCCAGCTTTTTCACATTTAATACCTTTTCGTTAAACCTGTTTATCATCCTTAATTACTTTTTTTTTTTAATTTCCATGTACCCAGTGTCACTCTCACGACTTAAACGAATCTATTGACATCACTCGCATAAAAATACGACAAGCCGTTTAGGCTCTAGGACGTGACAAAGAAATATACATACATTCGAAAATATGTATAACCCTCCTTATATATATGACGAGATATGATAACGTCAATTTTTGTAGTCTGTTAAAGAAGAAGACAGAATTACTCGTAGATAGGTTGCTTTTTGGGCAAGGGCACCTTCAATGACATACATGGGAACCGGTCCCGCGGTCACTCGGACGTCTGTTAAGGAGAAGATCACTTTTGAGAATACTATATATGTATAGTAGTAGTATAGTTGTTTATTAGAAGTACACGAGGATAGGGAAATACCGGAAAAAAGAATTTCGCGCAATAATAAAAAAGGGCGAATCCTACCAATAAATAGATTAGCTAAATGTAAGAAGCAGAGGCTTTATACCAAAATACAAAATAATGGATCTCAATTTTATTACATTCAAACAATAATTGAAGTATTTTTATGAAAGCAATCCTTTTTATAAACTCAGCGAATATATGTGAATGCAGCTTGTAGAATCATCGTTCTTGTGTAACAAACAACCATTATAAAATATTAATAATAACTAAACAAAGCAATTTTAATGTAAATATTTGTCATGAGAACTATTAAACTAAGAACTAATATTAAGTAATCGTATATAAATGAGATTTGTAAGTTAAATTTTTTAAGTAATTATTCATTCAAATGTAATAAGACTTGCCTGTAACGAACGTTATTTAAAGGTCAATAAATATTACTTTACTTTACTTTACTTTATGTATCTAGCTAACAAGAAAAACAATTTAAATAAAAAAGGGATAAAAGTGACATCAATCTGATAATACAGGTTTTAACCTATGCATTTATTATTTTATATCTGGTTTTAGGATGTTTTACTAGTTCTGATGATGCTGCCCCTTAACTGACCACATTCCTTCGTTTAGTAGAGACTGAATGGGTTACTAAACCTTTTGCTTTCGAGTATCAAGAGAGGTTTTACGGTATACGAGTAAGTAAGCGATGCAGATGCTTGGTTTTTTACCCGAATGCGAAAGAAGGCGGGTTGTTTTTACCCAAATGCGAAAGAAGGCGGGTTGTTTTTACCCGAATGCAAAAGAAGGCGAGTTGTTTTTACCCGATTGCGAAAGAAGGAGGGTTATGTTTTTACCCGATTGCGAAAGAAGGAGGGTTATGTTTTTACCCGAATGCGAAAGAAGGAGGGTTATGTTTTTCGAGTATATATTTGGTTGGCACTTCCTAGAGCCTAAACGGCTTATCGTATTTTTATGTAACTGGTGTGGTCTTAGTCGTGAGAGTAAACATTAAATAAAAATTTCAAATTTAATTTAAATTGAACACTGGATACAATATCAAAAATTTATAAAAACTATCCCAAAAAAATAATGGTTTCAAAATACGAGTATCGACTGTGGTATGGAAATAAACTTATGCTAAATAATATATAAAAATTGCGTTTTCCTATTCCCCGTTAACGTGACCTACTTTTGTATGGAAAACCTAATATTTATTTTTTGAATTTTGCTAAATGTTGTTCTACTGTGTGTTCACTTTGATGTGTACACTAACACCGTTAAGTATTGTCACACCTTTCTGTCACACGTTGTTTATTATTTTTTACAACTTGTATGTAACATACCCCTTAACCAAGTACATTCTTTTCTCAAGTAGGTATAAAGTAAGCTACTGGTTCTTAAATGGTAAATATGTGAATGGAATCTCTTTTTCCCAAGCTTTAAATACTAACCTATTGTTCGACATTTTGTGAGTAATTATAATTATTTATGTATTTAGGTTGTTTATGAGTTGTTTAACTATGAGATCTACTCTTGTTTTTATACGACAGCTCAAAAGACGAGGAATGTTTTTTTATGTATGTATATTTCTTTGTCACGCCCTAGAGCCTAAATGGCTTGTCGTATTTTTATGTGAGTGGTGTCAATAGCATCGTCTTAGTCGTGAGAGTGACGCTGGGTACATTAAAAGTTTAAAAATAATTATAAAGGATGATGCACAGGTAAATATATATTTTTTAAATATATATTTTTTTCTAAGTTAAAACTTATTAGTTATATATGTACTAATTATTTTGAATGTTTGTATGTAGCTTTTTGTGATCTTCTACAATCTAAACGAGTCGACTGATTTTGATGTTTTATTCCTGTTTGTCATCTCAATCTGTCAACGCAAGGTGACATACAGATATAAAAATTCCTTTCTGTCCCCATTTTAGTCGTGAGGGGTCCGACAGGAAATTTTTCCTGTTTGACCCCTGTGTGATATAAATATACAAGGGGGACAGACGAGATGATGAGCGAAACGTACAATAAAAAATACAATTGAATTGAGAACCTCCTGTTTTTAAAATCGCGCTTGATAAGTTTCTAAGTATGCCTTCAGCAAAATGTACAGAAAAGATATTTTCATCCAACAATCTCGGAAAGAGTATTTTTGCTATTCGATATCTGAGTGCAAAAGCCGTTTTAAAGAGCCGAGGATAAAGTAAATTTTAATTTAGAATATCGTGTGCACTACGTATGTGAATTGAAAACCTCAATTTAATCTATTTACTTCTACCTCTATGGTGCCGAATTCATCATACAACCTTTTTTATTTTGTTAAAAACTCAGACTAGGAACCTTTTTGCTGTACTTTTTTTTTAATTTGTTTTGCGCGTGCTATTATCTTTTCACGTTATATTGTTAAACTTTATGTTAAAAATACGTGAAAAACTTAAATGAGTGATTTTTTATTTATTTTTCGTATGTAGTCATTTCCTCGCTGAGGTGGGATGAAAAGTTACGTGTTGCACTCGAGTGCAAAGATTGTTCACCTTGTGCTCTTTTAATTCCCTCGCTAACGCTCAGGATTCAATTTTGGAATCCTTCGCTTGCTCAGTCATCAAAAGTGAGCACGTGGTTAAAAAGAAACTTTGCACTCTTGTATAACAAATAACTATTTTTATTTGGTTCCTTAGTGAAATTTATATAACATAATGAGTACAGTGACCCCCTTTCAGTTGATAACACCCTTATCGATAACCCTGTATATATGAGTAGGTATTATAGATTAAGTGTAGTGCAGGCTGACAAGCCCGCATGGTGTCATAATATATGATTAAAAGAGAAACTTACTATAGCTTTTCACTCAAGATTTGTTATAAAATTATATACCTATATAGAACGTGTAACAGAAAGATGTGACATTACTTAACGGCGTGACTACCTATTAAACCGAACCCACATTAGAAAAACATAATGCTAAATATTTAAAAAAATCGTCCTCCATACAGCTTGATCGATCACGTGACCATTTTTTTAAGGAGAACCTAATATATTTTTTTTTATTTCGCATTGTTCGCATTGTCTCGGGCAACGCCGCGGATGACAGCTATTAAAGTAGAAACGATAAATAATATAATAATGATAATACAAAACAAATTAAATGGGTCTCTTATTGTTGGCTGCGATCCCAATGATGCCTCAATAAAGGTCCGGTCCTGAGCAGTGTATAAAAATTAACGAGAGAAATAGTACGAAAAAATATAGATAATATCGCTTTTTCCGTCGTAAAATTAAAATCTTAATTTTTTGAACCTATCAGCGTCTTGCTGCAGATAATTTCGAAATAACGAGACAGATGTGAACTTTATTGAATATACGTTCTAAACGAGGGGTAAACCCCACCTGCCATGTCACTGCGGTCGTTTAGCCGGACGTCCTTTCTCCGAAGCCACGAAGGTTGCGTCATAGAAAAAACAGTTCAGAATATTTAAATAATTTAGAGTTATTTAGTCTTTAGGATATCGACTTCAAAAAATTTGAAAATAAACATTAGAAGTTTATATTTAAGCTATGTTACTGATCGACTTTAGGGGTTCTCATTAAGTGGGAATATTTTTTTTTATATTTAGGTTTCCGTATGCATAGGGTAAACTGGACCCCAATACTAAGTCTTCGCTGTCCGTTCATCATTTAAAAAAATGTTGTACCTACTTAAAACATGCAAATAATTTCGCAAATATTTACTTTTGTTTCACGTTATATATTATTATCGTTTTGACATAGAAAATACATTAACTATTGTCTGAAGGACTCTGCGTTAAACAGGAATGCTGGCTTATATTTTGCCCAAAAAATAAGTCTTGCAATTCAGCGGGACAACGCAGCCAGCATTTTAGGCACTTTGCCAGAAATTTAAAATTTTTAAGTTACTATTTTTTTTCTTAATTTTTTTTATAGATAACAATTGTATATATTATAATATTTATATCTACAACTATTAATTAATTTATTTACCTAATTAAAATTAAAACTATATATTTATATATATAGTTAAGTATGAAAACCCCCTGATTAAAGAAAATCTTTAAAAATATAAGTGATTACCGATTTTCATCACGGCAGGCGCTGATAGAACTTTTTCAGTTATGAATATTTAACAAATAAACCTGTGATCGATTTGATAAAAAATTTAATGGGGCCACTCGAGATTTAAAACTATATTTTTCTCATCCAACCAGCCGTCTTTTGGAATTAAAATAACACACATTAAAAAACATACCCGTTGAATTCAGTACCTTTTCCTTTTTTATTAGAACTTGGTAATAAGATATCATAACAAAAGAAATAATAAGATAATCATTTCATTTATTTCCGATACAGTTGATGTTGTACTCGTACAATAGGTTATAATGATTTGATAATTTAGGTATAGGTACCAAAATACAGTAAAATAATTACCTATTGATTCATACAAATGTCTTACGAAGTCAACATTTATAATGAAACAAGTTGAATCAAGTGTTAGGCCTAGTTAGCTATAAACAAACAGAACAGAATTTCTGCGCGTACGCATCCGCGAGTAACGGTGCGCAGGCGGGGCCGCGTGACACACTTAGTGCTGGTATGCGACACACTGACGGACAGACACAACCTGTACGTGATTATGTATATAAATGTGTGGGTCTACCTGCCCTTGTCATGTTACAGGTTTAAAACAGGAAGATTTATTCCTGGTTTAGACCTTAGAGTAATTATAGTCTATGTGCTATTTTTACTTAATAAAATGATTGACCGAGCGAACGAAGCAAAGCTCTCTCCGGTCGTATTGTCAATTTGTATGTCTGGCACGAATAAAAAATAAAAGTAATAAAAAAGAAAAACGGAAAAGGATGCAAGTCTTTGGAATAGAAAAATTATTTTTCAAATCGGCCTAAACGTTGAAAAGAATAATAAGCAAATTCATGAAAAAAAAATATAAAAATAAAATTTACCTCTTCTTTCTGTTTTCTCATATTTTTCATCCTCATTTTTGAAGTTGGTTAAAAAGAAGTTGTTATTTTAGGTTCGTGTCGTCTATAACTGTAAGTTTTTATAGTTAAAAAGCTCCAATATTTATCACCATACAGCGACCGTACAAATCTATGTCAAACCCATTATATCGACGGCTGATAACATGCTTGACTTCTGCGTGTTTTTACATAAATTACCTATAGAACGTTTTACTTTAGGGTTATTGATCCCTATTGGCTACACAAAATTTTTTTTTGGATTCCGTATGTACGTAAAGATTAACAAGTATAAAAGAATTTTGGACAAGTGGTTAGAAACGAGTTCGAAAAACTCCACTGCTGAATCGTTAAACCTGTGTATCATATTTTTTTTTTTTTAAATTGATGTACCCAGCGTCACTCTCACGACTAAAGCGAATCTATTGACATCACTCACATAAAAATACAAAAATACGACAAGCCGTTTAGGCTCTAGGACGTTTCAAACAAATATACATACAATCAAAAATATGTATAACCCTCCTTATATATATATGACGAGATATGATAACGTCAATTTTTGTAGTCTGTTAAAGAAGAAAACAGAATTACTCGTAGATACCTAGGTTTGCTTTGTTACATTTGTTGCATCAGCCATCTTGGATTTAAAGTTATCATAGTGAATAGTATTCCAGTAGTGAAGCCCTTGCACTTGATACCATCCCTCCGACCATCTTGGTCCGATTGTCACAATACTCCACTAATAATAGAACTCTTAAACAAATAAATCAAAATCGATCCATCCTCGATTAAATATTAATTTAATGGGGACTCCCATACAACAAAAGTGATTTTTACCGTTTTTTGCTTTGATAGTCAGTAGATACTTGATCTTATGTTATGCACTTAGCCGGTTTTTAACATCCGAAACCTAAAAAAATTAGCTTGCTGTAGTAAAGGAAAATTTCGTTATTGAAACTTTTTGTCAAAATTTGGTCTTATGTTCGCAGTATATGCAAATTTGTAGAATTTTTCGCTCGTCAATGATTTCTATGAATATTAAATTTGTAATCTTTCTGTTTAATTTATCAGTAATTTCACTAATTTATTACATCCATACATTTATAAACTGTATCACATTATTTCTCGCTAAGGCCGCTGCATTTTTGTGATATTTTATACGTGCATTGTTGCTAGAGATCGCTTTAAGCGATGAGGCCGCCATTATAAATCTAGCATGTTTTTTGTATTGTTTAAGCCTTCTAGTTAATCAATACATAACATAAGGTAAAACTAAATTCTGATACAGATATGTGTTTCTAAAATATAAGAAAATATGTACAAAAGTAAAAAAAAAATTATTATCACAATTTTCTGAATTTCTGGCAAAGTGCCAAAAAATGCTGGCTGCGTTGTCCCGCTGAATTAAAATATAAGCCAGCATAATATAATATTTAATATAATTAAGAAAGATAATTAAATATAATTTTAATAAGGAGTTGTTTTATCTTAATATTTAATCTTATCTTACCTTAATATTTAATCATAATTATTATTTCATAACAAGGTAACCGGATGTGTAGATCTTACGATGATTCACGGAGGATGTCTTGCAACTGGCGACTCTGGCACAGTTTCGCAATTTTCGCGTTACGTGCCTTCAACAGACGCACAATGTGTCATGGTAGGTTACAGCTAGGGATTTACTGTTTCGTAACAGTCTTTTTGTTTTTTTAGATGGTTAAAGAATATAGTACTTTATGTCTCATAAAAAAGAGGGATCTTTCTATTTGAAGTGATCATAGTGTATTGTATTCTACTAGTTTTGTTACTAGCTGTGGAAAATGTTATACTCCACCATTTCGTGGCGGCGGCCATGTTGGACGGGTTGTCATCAAACATAGCTAAGAAAAATCCCGACTAATACACATTTTAAACAAAAGAATCAATATCAAAATCAGTCCATCCCTTTTGAACGTACGATATCACAGACGACAGACAAACATACACACTTCAAACTCATAAGACCCCGTCGTTTTTCGAATTTTATTTATATATAAAAATGAATCCCTATATTGTTATTTTCAGGAGAAGGTTCTTATGACAGAAAAAAATTAATATATATACGGATTCATTTATATATATAAATGAATCCGTTTGTTTCACTAAAACTCGAGAACGGCTGGGCCCATTTAGCTTATTTTAGTCTGGAAATGATTGTCGTACTCCAGGGAAGGTTTAAAAGGTGAGAAACATACATAGCTGTTAGGCGGTACGAAGTTCGGCGGGTCAGCTAGTGTAGGAATAAATCAATTGCTGGATTGGAGTTAAATAAAAAGTAAAAACAGATCATCAGTGGATCTATCCAATGGATCGGAGTAAAGTAAAACTATCATTATTTTAATATTATATTATTATTACATTTTCATGTAATATTATAGAAATTTTGTAAAATTTGCTGCTCTTGATTGGTCTGTAAAATGAAATAGCTGAAAAATTGTTCAGGCGATTCACAAGAGGTCTTGCAAGTGGTGACTGTTACACAGTTTCGCAATTATCTTTAGTTACGTTATTCTTATAATGTGTCATGCTAGGGATTTACTGTTTTGTAACTAAGTCTTTTTGTTATTTTCGTAACTAAGTCTTTTTGTTAGTTTCGTAACTAAGTATTTTGTTAGTTTCGTAACTAAGTATTTTGTTAGTTTCGTAACTAAGTATTTTTGTTAGTTTCGTAACTAAGTCTTTTTGTCACTTTCGTAACTAAGTCTTTTTATTACCCGACTCCAAAAAATTATCCTTTGTGGTTCCCCAACTCAATGGTATTTTTTTACATCGAAAAAGGAAGATGGAAGCAGATCGACTCCAAAATGTTTGTGATCTTTTTTCTTTGAGACGGCTGAACCGATTCGAATATTTGTTTGTTTGTAAGGTTATCTGTATGTTTCCAAACTATCCAGTGGTCCGTTTGTTAATATTAAAATGAAATAATAATTTCCTGTATTTACATTACTTTTTACCCGACTGCGAAAGTAGAAGGGTAATGTTTTTCGAGTGTATGTGTATATTTCTTAGACACGCCCTAGAGTCTAAACGGCTTGTCGTATTTTTATGTGAGTGGTGTCAATAGATTCGTCTCAGTCGTGTGAGTGACACTGGGTACATCAAAATAAAAAAATAATTAAATATAATACACAGGTTTACCGATTCAGCGGTCGGGTTTTTCTAACTTGCTTATAACCACTTTTATTACAGTTACTTTGATCAACCAAACTACACCAAATCGTGTAGTTTGGTTGCTCAAAATAACTAAAAAAAATTGTTCTAACGCCTGCCGATTTGAAGTTGGTTGTAGTTTTTTCTCTTTTTCCCAATAGTCACTCTCTATAGGTAATCTTTCTGCTAGGTATATTTTAGTTGGTCAGTTGGTTAATGTTTCTCTCAATTGTTATTTGCATCAAACTCACAATATGTTAAATTAGAGATTTACTGTTTCGTGACATATTCTCTTTTGGTTTTGTATTGGTTTACTAAAGTGAACTGTTAGGTGATCTGAAAAAACTGCTCAAGACGAAGTTATTTATTATTATTTACTTCGCAAATTTGTAGTATTGCCAGATTTTATTTGGAATTAATATTGTCATTTTTATACTTGCAACATTAAAATACATGTTTCTGATTGGTCGATATTAAGACCAATCAGAAACAAGAGCCAATAGTGACGGTTCCCGGTAAAAAGAGGGGTAGTTAGAGATTTGAAGAAAAGAAAATGTGTTATCTAGCTCATTCCGTCTCCGACAATCGTATCGAATGAAACGTTCTCCCCTAACTTGTTACCTGTATTATATCAACTTATGCATAGTTGAAAGTAATACTATGTAAATAAAAGTGATTAAATTCGTAACTGAGTTTGAATTCATCAAATCATTAAAAATACTGTCAAGACCATAAACTATAAAAGACCTGCTTCTTGTATATAATGTCTAATAATTGTGTGTATCTCAGAGCGTGTGATTCGTGAAAAAATCGCCATTTAATTGTTTATTTAGATATTTTCCTGTTTCAACGTACAAACGTAAAACATGTACTTAGTCAGTTCACTTTAAAAAAAAAAATTATATGCCAGGATATTTATACCGTTACACTACAAAAGTGTGACACATTTTACGCGTCCCAAATATCTATGAATGTAATGGTTACGTACGTACTTGTTATTCAGCCTGCAAACGTCACCAATACATTTGACTGACACACATGGCTTTGTACGGTAATGTATTGAGACAACGATCGTCGTGGCCTCGTAGGTAACCGGCTTTGATAGCCAGCGGTTACACGTTTGATTCCTGCTCGGCAGTGTTTTAAACATGGGTTTGAATTAACACATAGGGTACGTGACTTTTCAACCCGGACAAATGCACGGACATAAGTTATATTGGTGCTAAATTTCATCCAAATCCATTCAGGTATAATTGCTGAACGAATTTGGATAATCATTATTGCGTGAAAGAGTTATATTTAATTTTATATTCTATGATTATAATATTTTTAAAATATTATAATTATAATATTAGAACGATGTTAGTACTCATACATGTATTTACTTTAGAAATATTTCCGTCCATAAAAATAATTAGAATGTTAGAATTAATTATGACGCTCGCTATTTCTAATTACATATTACACTTTCCCTAAAAGTTTAGAAAATTTTATGAATAAATTTCTAATTATTAGACAGATATATTATTATAACATTTTTTTTACGTTGTTTACGTTATTTACTATGTATTAATTACTGGAAAAACTTTATTAGTTCATAAAAATTAAGTTTTATTTCTCCGTGAAGCAAAAGAGCTGAACGCGTTTCATTTCTATTTTTACTGACATCCAAAAAAGGGGTACTCAATTCAAGTTCGCGTGTGTTTTTTTATTGTTTGTTGCCTGAATGATCTGAAACGACAGGACCGTTTTAATAGTTATACGAAAGTGCAAAGTTGCTTTTTAACCGCGTGCTCACTTTTGATGACCGAGCAAGCGAAGGATTCTAAAATTAGAATCCTGAGCGTCAGCGAGAGAATTAAAAGAGCACAAGGTGAAAAATCTTTGCACTCGAGTGCATCACGTAACTTTTCATCCCACCTCAGCGAGGAAATGACTAAATACGAAAAATAAAAACCACTCATTTTAGTTTTTTCACTTATTTTTAACATAAGGTTTTAACAATATGACGTGACAGATAATGGCGCGCGCAAAACAAATATAAAAAAAAGTACAGCAAAAAGGTTCCGAGTCTGAGTTTTTAACAAAATAAAAAGAGGTTGTATAATGAATTCGGCACCACAGAAGTAAAAATGAGGTTTTTAATTCAAAAATTTAATTCAAGAAGTAAAAATGAGGTATTTAATTCAACTTAGTGCACACGATATTCATAATTCAAATTTAACTTATCCTCTAGCGGATAAAAATGGCTTTTGCACTCAGATATCGAATAGCAAAAATACTCTTTCCGAGATGGTGGGATGAAAAAAATATTTTTGTTTAAAAGGGTATTTTTTCGGGTGGTCTCATTTAATTTTATCAAAATTGATCCAGATTTTGAAATCGATATAACTAAAAAACGTTATATGTATCTCTTTTATGGAAGTCAGTACATATGGACTGTCAAATATAGCTTGTTATTAGTCTGACAGTTCATACTGTGTTTTGTACAGAGATATGTTACCACTAGATCCTCTACGCGCGTGGCCACTATAGTGCTTCTCGTTATTATTCGTCCGAAAGTATTGCCATAAAACTATAGTTCCCCTGGACAAGGGTAATTTAGCGCTGCAATATTTTTTTATCAATTTATGCTCTGTACCTATTGTTTCCAATTTATCTCAAAATAAGATATAGCGTGACCGCACATAATACAGTTGGGAAAATCTCCCAAAAAAGGTGGATATAATCAGTGAAATGCCAATTATGAAAACTCCCGAATTTCGTAACACGCACTATGACTGTAACTTATTTATTACTATTAGCCGTGCGCAAAATGTGTCACTGATATGAAAAGATATGTTCATTATTTTCACCGCTGCGAAGTATATCTATCTTCTAATTCAGTAGTTCACCTCTCACAGTTCAGATTTCGAACGCTAGTTCTTCGACGGAGATTATGTTGATAGATGATTTTGAAAATAATATACTTTTATGGAAATATTGTAGGTACTTATATTTTTATTAAAATGTTACAATCTCAAGTCCTATTCGTATGAAGGCTGGAGCAAAAGTGCCAGCAGTCGCCAAGCCACTGCACTCCCCTCCATTAGTTCTTTCTTTTACCATCTACCGGCTTGGCGCTGCCAGCATCCTTCCGCCAGTACTGACAGTTATGACTCAAGTTAGTATTGCCATCTTTGCAAGAATTTATGACTTGATTACAAACTATTTTTAATAAATTTAATACGGATCATTACATTCGGCCATCTGAACTAGTGCTACCTCCTGGTGCACTAATTAATAATTTACTGAATGAAATAGGTACTTAATCTATATATAGTAATGTGATAACTGTAGTACAAAAACTATACAGACTATAAATTATACCTATTCATTAAACTTACATAAAGGTTCCAACTAACTTATTTTTATTTAATTAAATATGACAATTATTATTTTAACTTTATTATTATGAAAATCCAAAACTAAATAAACCCCTAAAAAATATTTAGAAATAACTAAACTTTATGAAATATTCAATATAATAAAAATTTTATATACCTACTAAGTAACATTTATAATTTGCTTATTCACTATATTTTAATCTACCAATGCTAGCCTTACTCATAACTGTGTCTATTTCCCTATTCTACTTACGTTAACGTAATCAACAATCAACCTCTTGATGAGGTACGCAGGTATTTAGACTAATGATTACAAGTTATTTACATCGAGCAGCATTCATAATACACATAATTATCATAATTATGTTAAAAAAAATAAACAAATCATCAAAATTATCATTACATTCGCTTACTAAATCATAAAAAATAATCTTATCCATAGTCATTGCATGGCTTATTCTAATTAACTTGCATTCGGATTTAAATATGATCTCGTTCTGTATCATTATCTGTTTCACTTTCGCTAGTTGTTATTTCATTGGTACTGTCATTATCCATGTTAAGTGCGTCAATATGTATCCACGGTCTCATTCTATCCGCAGCAACAACTGTTTTATACAACCGTTCTGATTTAAACCCCGGTACATTTGATATTGATATTGTATCTATCATTTCCTAAGTTTTTTATTACCTTGTAAGGCCCTACAAATTTTGGTAATAGTTTTTTACTCTTTCCATCATTATTAAAACTTGACTTAACTATCTTCACTAAATCACCTTCAACATAAATTTTAGCTGGAGATTTGTTAGCATCATGCAATATCTTTTGTTTTTCTTGAGATGCTTTAATGTTTTTATATGCTACTTGCCTTAGATTTTCCCTACCTAACGTTGTATCTTCTGAGCTACTATCTTTACCAATGCCGAATTTATTCGTAGAAGCATTTCGAAGTTTTATGCCAAATAAAAGTTCTGATGGAGTCTTTTTCGTTGTAGTGCTAATTGTATTTATTAATTCCCCATTGTATACTACCTAACTGTTTGTCCCAGTCTCTTTCGTCATTATTTAGATTCTTTGAAGACAATGCATTGAGAATAATTTGATTAAAACGCTCAGCTTGCCCATTTGAACGTGGGCTGGCAACAGCGTTTAAAATGTGTTTTATACCATTTTGGACACAAAAATCTTTAAATTGGTTCGATGTGAATGAAGACCCACGATCAGAGATAATTCTTTCAGGTACCCCAAAATCATTAAATACATTTTCTAGCACTTTAATTACATTTTTGGTTTTAGTATCTTTGACGGGTTTGGCAAACAAATACTTTGTAAAACCATCTACAATAGTCAGAATATAGCTATTTCGTGATTTACTTTTCACAAAAGGTCCCAAATGATCTATATGAAGAGTATAGAACGGAATGTCTTTCTTTTCAATCGGATGCAAATATCCGGACTTAACTTTAGCAGCACTATCTTTGGTGTATGCACAATTAATGCATGCAGCTACGTATTTCTTTACGAACCGTCGAAGTTTGGGAAACCAATACTGACCTTGAATTCTTTCAAGGGTCTTTGCCTGTCCAAAATGACCAATATCGTCATGGTTCATCCTACAAACTTGCCATCGAGCATTGCGAGGTACCACCAACTTTAGCTGATCCCCAACTTTTCTGTGCAAAACGTTATCTTTTATTGTATAATTCTTTTTAATTTCTACAGCTTCATCATCTGTTTTTGGGTTAAGTATTTTAGTGATTCTAACAAGTTCAGGATCAGCTAATTGTAGTGTTAAGAGCCAATTTTCAGTGGATATGTTACGAACGATTAGATTTTCTGTGTCGTTAAGCATTCCTAAATTTGAATCCTCAACTACTGGATTACGACTTAACGCATCAACGTGAGACATTCGACAACCAGCGCGATATTCAATATTAAAGTCAAATTCACTGATTTGCAACCACCATCTTGCAATTCGGGGAATCAAATCTCGTTTTGTAAGGGTGGTCCTTAATGCATTGCAATCTGTAAATACGGTAAACTTCAAACCTAATAGGTATACGCGAAATTTTTTTAATGAGCAGACCACTGCCAGGGTTTCCAACTCGTAAGAGTGAAAGAACCGCTCCTCTGGTGTGGTCTGCCTGCTAAAATATGCGACTGGTTTCAGTATCCTGGGATTAAATTGCCATTGAAACAGTATACCACCCAAGCCTAGTGCACTTGCATCTGCGTGTAATTCAGTTTCCAATTTAGGATTATACAAGGCCAAAATCGGTCGTTCTATCAAACGTTCCTTTAATGTCGAAAAACCTAAGTTCTCATTTTCGCCCCATTGCCATGTAGAATCCTTTTTTAGTAACATTGTTAAAGGTCTAGCTATTTCTCCAAAATTTTGTACGAATTTTCTAAAATAACTGGCTAGTCCCAAAAATTGCCTAACTTCATGGACATTACGGGGAACAGGAAAGTCCTTGACGGCTATAATCTTCCTTTCACTTGGTTGGATACCTTCGGCAGAAATTTCGTAACCTAAATACTCTAATCGAGTGTCAAAGAACCTGCATTTAGGCAATTTAAGAGTAAGTCCCGCATCTCTCAGCAACTTTAGCACATCTTCTAAATGTTCGAACCCTTCTTCTACAGATTCCGATGGTATAAGAAGATCATCCATATACGCCAAAGCTGACGTAAATCTGCGCGACCCCAGTACCTTATTGATCATTTTCTGAAAAACCGCAGGTGCGTTTGCTAAACCGAACGGCATACGCTTAAATTCGTAATGCCCGTCCGGTGTAACAAAGGCAGTCAGATGAAGACTCTCTTTCGCCATCGGTATCTGGTAGTACCCTGATGCAAGGTCTAAAGTTATAAAGAACTTATTCCCACTTAAATTAGAGATTTGATCATCTATCAGTGGTAGTGGGTATTTGTCTTTTACGGTCTTATTATTCAGTGCTCTAAAATCAATGCAAAGTCTATGATCACCGGTTTTCTTTTTTACTAATAACACTGGACTAGCATAATTAGACTCAGATTCCTGCACAATATCATTGTCAATTAATTCATCTACTATTTCCCTAACTTTTTCACGTTCATAAAAAGACATACGATAAGGCCTATAGACTACCGGTTTGTTGTCATTTAGTTCAATACACATTTCAGCTTTTTCTGTACACCCCAGCTCACTAAGACTTGTAGCAAAGCACGACCTATATTTTTGTAAAAGTTCATACAGTTTTCTAACGTACTTCTCATCTAATTGTGATCCTATTTTAATGTCGTCTTTGTCTAATGGTAGGAAACTTGTCATATCTTCCGAATTAATTTGAAGGGTATGGCATTCAGCTACGGGTCTAGCTCTAGCAATTAAAACTTTTTCATTGAGTACTATAGGAGTACTGGTCAGCGCTGTAACAAAAATAAAACCCCTTCCTTTATCTAGTCTATAACAGCCACTGTGCAATCTATACTCTTGATTTGGGTTTAATCTAGTATCACCTTCCAAATAAATGTCACTTGATTGATTTTCTTTTGAACAGACCTCTACTAATCCCCCTTTATTTATAACTGTTCTGTTTACTACAAACAGGTCAATTTTATCTGTTGTCACATCATTAGCCGCTTGAATTGGACTATTGTAAAAGTATAAGGTTTCTTTGTCCTTCAATACCATAACATTAGGCAGCTCGGTAAAATTTTGGCCAACAAGCATAGGCGAGTGTAAATATTTATCATCTACAACTAAGACTTCTAAACGAGCTTCTATATCGTCTAATTTTGCATTGACTAAAGTTTTGAATAAAGGTCTTATAGCCGCGTTGCCAAAACCACGTACTATTGGAACGCTACTACTATCTTCAGTTACACCAAGTCTTTTTGCATCGGATAATCGGATCAACGTGCAGTCACTGCCAAAATCTACATATGCCTGCAATAATGTATTATCGATATTAATCGTCTTATAAAATTTTTGATTTGACGCTTCAATATTCGGCTGTATAATATCTGGCATAGCAGTGGAAATCTTTAACGTTTTCCTAGCCGGATTAACTTGCTTTGGATCAAAACTTAGTAAGGGTTTCTTCGTGCAATCACTGAAATCGTGACCTACTCTACCGCATTTTTGACATTTAGTCACTGGTTTAGGACACTTATAGAAGGTGTGACCTCTCTCTCGGCAATTGTAGCAGGTTGAACCTACTCTATGACTCGAATCATTAGCATCAGTACCTCTAGTAGCGCTGGGTACATTACCGTATGTATTATGATACTCTTTTCTCCTTAGATGACTATTCGTTTGGAACCCTATATGAACTTTGGGTTGCTGAGAAACTAAATAAGCTAAAAGATCTTCTGGCTCTGTACATTGTAATGCTTGAGCACCATTTCTAAATGATCATTAATGCCATGGATAACACAATCTACAGCCTTACGCCCTACAACTTCACAGCGAGTTATTAATGCCAATTTTTCATAAAAATATTCCTTAATATTTTCACCCTGACGACAGCGCTTATTCAACATTTCCTGTAAAATAACACCGTAATTCTCATCACTTGGGAATGACTTTCTCAATTTAACTTGCCACTCCTCCCAAGAATAAGTGAGAGTGGAAAGTGATTCGTACCACTTTTTGGCTAAGCCACATAATTTTTGCAAGGAAAAGTGTATCGTCTGCTTTTCGTTCCATCCATAAAGAGTCTCCTCGAAGCAATGATCTTTAAAAGATCCTCAGCAGTCAAACTCTGAATGGGAACGTCTGGTGTATTATTACTACTTTCCTGATCATTGACATTTTGTTTAATATCTTCGGGAACGTTTTCAATTTCAGATTCTGATGATGTCGACGGATATCGATCATAACGTCTCTTCTTCCGCGGAACATACTCTTCGTCGGAACTCATACTGGAACAAGCCAGACCACCATTCAAATTTGTTTCACGGTTTAGACTTTTAATTGCTAGATACCATACTTTTACTATAATGCTTTTAACAAGAATTTAAGTTGTTTGTTGTAATTAATTAATTAGTAATTGCAAATCAATGTTCGGTGTTTGTGTGATTGTCATGAACAGATATATGTCATTGATAGTTTTAAAAATTGCGATGTTGAAAGTTTGATAGTTATTAATGACACATCTAAACTACAAACTTTACGGAACGGTCTGGACTATAAAAGTCATAAAATATTATTGAGTTCATGTACTGTCTTAACTAAAACGTTCATGAAATAATTATTGAAGACACATACATGTCTTAATTATAAACTTCATTTAATTTTATTGAAGACACATACAGTCATAACTATAAAATTCATAAAATATTATTATTGAAGACACATACATGTCATAACTAAACTTCATTAAATTTTATTGAAGACACATACAGTCATAAATATAAAATATTATTATTGAAGACACATACATGTCATAACTAAATTTCATTAAATTTTATTGAAGACGCATACATGTCTTACCTATCAACTTCATTCAATTTTATTGTAGACATACATGTTATACTATAAACTGTATTCAATTTTACTGAAGACACATACATGTCATAATTATAAACTTCATTCAATTTTATTGTAGACACATACGTGTCATAACTATTAACTCTATTCAATTTTATTGATAACATATACATGTCGTAATTATAAATTTTATTCAATTTTATTGTAGACACATACATGTCTTAATTATAAACTTCATTTAATTTTATTGAAGACACATACAGTCATAACTATAAAATTCATAACATATTATTATTGAAGACACATACATGTCATAACTAAACTTCATTAAATTTTATTGAAGACACATACATGTCTTAACTATCAACTTCATTCAATTTTATTGAAGACACATATATGTCATAACCATAACTTTTATTCAATTTTATTGTAGACACATACGTGTTATAACTATTAACTCTATTCAATTTTATTGATAACATATACATGTCGTAATTATAAATTTTATTCAATTTTATTGTAGACACATACATGTCTTAATTATAAACTTCATTTAATTTTATTGAAGACACATACAGTCATAACTATAAAATTCATAACATATTATTATTGAAGACACATACATATCATAACTAAACTTCATTAAATTTTATTGAAGACACATACATGTCTTAACTATCAACTTCATTCAATTTTATTGTAGACACATACATGTCTTAATTATAAACTTCATTCAATTTTATTGAAGACACATACATGTCTTATTTATACAGTTTAATCAATTTTATTGTAGACACATACTTGTCATACCCATAAACTTTATTCAACTTTATTGTAGACACATACATGCCATAACTATTAACTCCATTCAATATTATTGAAGACACATACATGTCTTAATTATAAGCTTCATTTAATTTTATTGTAGACACATACATGTCTTAACTATCGACTTCATTCAATTTTATTAAAGACACATACATGTCGTAACTATAAACTTCATTTAATTTTATTGTAGACACATACATGTCATAACCATAAACTTCATTCAACTTTATTGTAGACACATACATGTCTTAATTATGAACTTCATTTAATTTTATTGTAGACACATACATGTATTAACCATAAACTTCATTCAATTTTATTGTAGACACATACATGTCTTAACTATCGACTTCATTCAATTTTATTAAAGACACATACATGTCGTAACTATAAACTTCATTTAATTTTATTGTAGACACATACATGTCTTAATTATGAACTTCATTTAATTTTATTGTAGACACATACATGTATTAACCATAAACTTCATTCAATTTTATTGTAGACACATGCTTGTCATAACTATAAGAATCATAAAATATTATTGAAGGTACATAAGTCTTCTTGAATCTTCAAAAATATTATTGAGGACACCTACAACGTCCCATCTTAAAGTTTAATAAAATATTGTTGTAATGTAGTAGGTATACCTACTGCTTCAACTACAAATTGCACAAAACTATTTTATTGTACCTTTTGAAATAGCAAGTTTAAATTCACTAGTTTATTGCTTTATTCAATTTTCTAATGAAAATCACACCCACAAAATATTTTGAAAAAATGTAGTTACATCGGCAGCGTAACGTGTAACATTATTACATTAAGTAGCTATCAAATTAAATCGTGCTTAAGATTCGTAAAATTATGGAAGGTACGTAGGTACTTTAAAATAATTTAATACCATACAACACATTTTAAAACAACACATTTTAAAAAGGGACTGTTCTTATTCTTTGGTGATAAAACTTAATATCACTGTACCTGAGAAATAATTAACTGAATAAGCAGACGTACATTCTCAAACTTTGTAAAAAGAAAACATAAAAGGGGGAAAAAATATCCTTTTACCTGTTTTATTCAGATTCAGACGGTATTAATAATTGGCGAATTAGAAAATCTAAGTCATTAACATTTCTCCGATTTAATTTATCACAAATACCCCACGAAAAATAAAAATGCAACGAATAGTATTTCGTGGAACTTTATGAACAGCCCGAATACAATATAACATTACAGAAATAAAATTTTCCAAAAGTACCTACATGATTTAACAGCTTAAATTCTGTAGAACCACGAATAAATAAATCATTTAAATCTTCTGATTTGATAAAACATAACTACCCTCCGAAAAATAAAAATGGGAAGAATAGTGTTTCGTGATATTTTTACAAACAGTCTGAATAAAATGTAACCAAAAGAAATAAAATTTGCTATAAGTAAATGATTTTACAGTATAAATTCTATAAAAAATAAATAATTAAGTAATTTAAATCATTAAATATCTTCGAATTTCATTAAACACAACTACCCTCCGAAAGATAAAAGTAGGACGAATAAAATATTTCGTGATATTTTATGAACAGACCAGATGAAAATATAAGCATGAAAGTAATAAAATCTGCACATAATTACAACATAAATCATTTGAAATCAAGAAAAATCCAATCATGGTACTTACATTCAGGATGTCACCAACCACAAATTTGTAGGCTTGGATTTACTATCGCACTTCTGAGATTTTGAAAATAATATACTTTTATGGAAATATTGTAGGTACTTATATTTTTATTAAAATGTTACAATCTCAAGTCCTATTCGTATGAAGGCTGGAGCAAAAGTGCCAGCAGTCGCCAAGCCACTGCACTCACCTCCATTAGTTCTTTCTTTTACCATCTACCGGCTTGGCGCTGCCAGCATCCTTCCGCCAGTACTGACAGTTATGACTCAAGTTAGTATTGCCATCTTTGCAAGAATTTATGACTTGATTACAAACTATTTTTAATAAATTTAATACGGATCATTACAATATAGTGGTACAAATAAACCAAAATGAATCTTAAAGCCATAACCTAAAGCTCATTTTCAATAAATATTGTATCACTCTAATGTCTTTTTTGGCTCTAAACAAATTAGACAAATGTGATTGTATTTTATACATTGCGTATACTCTGACGGAATTCCAAAATTGACGTTAAGCGTAACAAGCAACGAATGGTAAACTTAAGCAAATTTATAGTATCGCTCTTATAAGTTCGTATCTTGATACGGAAAATGCGAGTGAAATAGATAACTTCTTCAGTCAGCCGGGCTCGTGTCGTCTCTGTCGGTTCTTTCGGCTCAGCTCAGCGTTTCGTTAGCGTCGCGTCGCGTCGCGGTGAACGACGCGACGCGACGCTACGCCTGTGTGGAAAATAGCCCCAGTGCAACCTGTGTGGAAAATAGCCCCAGTGCAGCCTGTGTGGAAAATAACCCCAGTGCAGCCTGTGTGGAAAATAACGCCAGTGCAGCCTGTGTGGAAAATCTAGTTCATACTTTAAAACGCCCCAGTAATATTAAAAAAAAAACTAAAAAAATAAATCTATCGAATATTTTTGGTTGTGCTTAACGCTTTTTCTCCATTTTTCCAGATACGTCAAATGTGACAGCGACAGTGACAGCAGCGCAGTGAGTGACACTATGTGACGTGAGTGTGGACTGTCGCCAAAACAAGATGGCCGTCGCAAAATGGCGGACAAGACGCCTCGGCGCGGTGCTGTTTGCAATATTCATACAAGTTGTTAATGGTGAGTTCCTTCTACCAAAGATAGAATAATGTATGAAATCTACGCTAAAAACATACGTCTGAACCCATAGTGTCCCACAGCTGGGCACGAGTCTCCCCTATGAAGGGGGTGAGGCCACAGTCCACTAAGCTGGTCAAATTGCGGGTTGGGGACTTTACTTATCTATGAAAGTTATTAGCCTTCTATGACAAGCAGATTGCCTCACTGAGATTTCCTGAGTAGGTCCACTCATCAGGCGAGCTGGGTTAGGAACGGGGTCAGTTGAAGTATGAGCCAAACTATAAATGGTTAGAAACGACTTAAAAAAAAGCTATTACCACATGGTGCCATCTAGTTTGAAAAGTAGAAAACGTTATAAAATGGTTGAGTTAATATCAAATGCATGTAACTAAAAATAATTATGAATATAGATGTATCTACCTAATAGAAACCCCATCTCAAGAAAAAAAGTCTAAAACATCAAAATAGAATCCATGTTTACAATTTACAAAATACGAATTGGTTCGAAGAAATTATAATCAAAACTCTACAAGGTCCTTAATCATGCACTTGATAGACGCTACGCTATGCGAGTAAATTTTACCCCATCAGGGGCCAACGAAGCCTATACTATGTAACCATTGTCGACATTTGCAGTATAAAATGTGAGAATAGTAAAGTTACAATATCTCAAATTATATTTTACTACAGGTTCAAAGCCTTTCTTTTGACATCAATATTGAGCGAGCTGTGAAAAAATAACAATCCGCCATTTTGTGGCTTGTGGATTTTCATCAAACGTTGACTAATTTACTTGTCAAGCAAGTGAGATGCTTTCTTGATGACGTCATAGCGAAACTCTTTAGAATTAGAACAAAATCAAGAACGAGAGCTAAACGTTTTACGAGTAGTTACTCAATCTGTAATTTAACTTTTCAGTTACGCAGTCTTAAAGACAATACAATACAATAACTTTTAACTGTCACCACAAAAATACAACACAAAAATAATAAAAAACAAATAACATGGCACAAAAGGCCGCCTTATCGCTACAAAGCGATCTATTCCGCACAATCTTTAAATACCTTTAAAGATCTTTGAAGCAAAAGCTATCTAGCTAGCGAGTTATAGCGCCAGACGCTCGCATGAGTACGAGTAGCGTCCATCCGTCACGCACGCTCTAGAGATTCGACTGTCGAATCAATTCTGCCTCATCATAGGCCAACGACCGGCAGTCCTTGAGACTCGACGTGGTTCAACGATTTCACAACCTCTTATATCATCAGTACGAGCTTAGAAAAATTATGAATTTCAATTGATAGAAATGCTGGGATTCATTATACCACTATTTTAATTCTACTGCGTTTATCTGACGCAATAGAAATATGTTTATATATAAGCCTCGTTTATTCCTTCATAATACTTACAAAACATACTAAAAAGAAGATGCAAACAAGGGACTTTTTGATTAAACCATAGATTTTGTAGCTTGATAGTAATCAAATGCCAAACATGTTCTAAGGATCCTGGACTATAATATTCTCTTTCTTAAAAATACTACAAAATTGAGTTTAGATAAAATCTGATTTACAATTTTAAACTTATTATCATAGTATTTTTAACAAAAGCATTATTATGCGAGTACCTAAGCGTATTTACATATTAAGTGCATTTGCGTATTGATCTATAAAATATTATATTATTAAAGACCTCTCAACGAGTAAAGGCCTCCTCCAATACTTCCCATTTCTTTCCGTTCTTTGCTTTGTTTATCCAATCTGCACCAGCTAGTTTAATTATTTCTTTTATGCAGTTTTGTTTGGGTCTTCCTTCCATTGGGAAGTAATGGGATTGAATTGCAAAACAAAAAAACGTTAGAACTACTTTTTCTATTTGTTTTTTCATAGAAATAGTAGGATACAACTAATTTTCGAACCGCGAGCTCTTGAAGCGATTGACGCTTTTTATTGACGTCATAGCAAAACTTTTTGAAAAAAAAACTACAGTATTTTTTTAGTACCGTAAGTCAGCAAGCAAGCTCGGCTAGGTAACTTCCGTCTAAAGAACTAAAAGAACAGTAATTAAAACATTAACTAAACTAAATGTATTAACAAGTAAAAAGCAAAAATAAAAAAAACAATTTTATAGTGTAATATTATTTTTTTCTCGTCGATGTTCCAAGTAGATATCGATATATTCTTAATTATTTAAAAAAAAAAAACTCAACGACAACTTCTATTTGACAGGCGCAGCTAAGAACTGGACCGCGGTTTCTATAAAATGAATATGATGGAAACAAGATATAATATACGATTTCAAACAAAAATATACATTTATTCAAATCGATACATCAACCATTGATGTCTTATTTGGTGGTCCGTAAAAATATATATTTTTAGCGCCAGTACAGTCGATCGTAGATATATTGTTTCGTAATCTGTCATAAAATATAAGAGTATTTTTCATGCAAAAAATTATAATAGTACCTACTTAACAGTTCTCAGAACGTCTTGTTTGTAAGAAATATCTTCTGAAAATGAAAGTGATGAATTTACTCTTGTTGGTGAAAGTAACTTACATATTTTAATCGTATTACTAAGCAGGTATTGTATACATAAAGAAGTCTTAAATAGTGAACAACTGTACCTGTCGATAGCGTCTCACTGCCGTGCAAGAGCCCTATGAAGGGATGTGTAGACCGGAGTAAACGGGAATATGTATGGCTTCATATATATAAAACAGTCAGTTTTGCTAACGTACTTTTAACCGCCTTCTTAAAACCAGGTTCTTAATAAAAAAACATATCCAACACTCCAACACAGCTACTCATTTGACCACAAGCTCGCTCGACCACGGAACTCTATTTTATCAATTGGAGCTATATCTTTCGAACAAGTTCGTAATAAATAAATATAGAAAAAAATATTCTTTTTCTTTAACTTTTTCTCAGTTCCAATTTTTATACGTCAATAATAAATTATACCAAAATCAGAGCCTTAGTTTGACATACAAATCTAAAGGTAACTTATTTTTTTATGCGGCTTTAAATTTTTTTTACAGAAACTTAACCGTGGCTTTTCTCTTTCAGAATTCTTTCAAAAGTATTTATTAAGATTTAATTTTTTAAGTTAAATCTTAAAAAATACTGGCCTATATAAAAAGTCCCGCTGTATACCAACCAAGTTTCGACAAGATTTGTAGGAGACTACGTCCTGCACGCGAGTACCAGCATCCAGACAAACCTTCATACTAACAGAACCATTTTTTTTATCTTAGCTAAGACCACAAGTTTGCACGACCACGAAAGTCCGCGATACTGTAGCCCTAGATGGAGCATATCTAGTCTGAGATACACTGGCTCTCAAGGAAGGCTGCCAGAACACACCGTTAGATGCTTGGCTGTTATTCGAATTGTTCCAAAATTAAAAGACAATTTTGCCAAGCCATTTACTTTGAAGCAAACACGCTTCGCTCGCGTCGTCGTCTAGTTAAAAAAAAGCAAAGCTCATAGTACCGTCTAATGAACAGTAATTCTAACGTTATGGAGCAATGACTTCAAATCATCGTATCACCATGACGTAAGCCATTGCAATCAGCACCTTATGTCTGAGCTATTAGAGATTACGAGTTTAGTTAATAGATTCATGATTGTAAAGAAAGTTTAAAGAAATGTGTGACGTAGTATATGTGGATGGGAAGTTAAGCATGCGATTTCATTTGGCAACTGTATCTATCACTGCTGGCAACTGTATCACTGCTGGACATGGGTCTCCTCTATAAAGGGGAGTGAACCTAAAACAGGAATATGTATGGCTTCATACGTATTTCCGTACCTACTTAGTTCCTACCGTGAAAATAATCTCGCGTATTTATAACCTTAGTACTTAATAATGCTGAAATATATGTAAGTACATACTTACGTATGTAGGCTCGACACGCTCTTGATATATTTATTTTTACCTATAGACGTCCAAATGCTAAGCCAAGGCAAAGATTAGGCCAAGGGCATAAATAAGAATTTTCTTAAATTATAATCGGAATTTTCTTAAATATAAGTTTTATTTTATTTTATTTTTTTTTAACTTAATAAGCGTTTATTTGAAGTGGTACCATTAGATTGTACCATTAATGGTAGGACGATAAATTTAAAATCATACTAAAACTTACCCTCTACCGAGTAGGTACATATCAGTTGGGACTATTTTAAAATAAATTTGATAGCCAAAATATCAGCAATATGTTTTTTGGCTTACATATATACAGTTTCAACCTTAACAAAATCCAAATCAATCTAAGATTCGCTGAGAAACTCACACAAAGAAACCGAGGTATCTCTTGTCCTTTCCTTACTTACTTACTTATTTACTCCTTAGACGTAGTGACCCGAAGTAGGTGTTGGCCTCCGAAAGAAGAGAACGCTATTGGATCCGATCCTGTGCAAGTTCCCGCCAGTTGGCAATAAGGAGATGGCTTAGATCAGATTTTACGGCGTCTATCTATCGTTATCTAGGGTGCGTTCCATGCATACTTTCTAGGTTCAACTATTCGCTCTTCTCTCGTTCGCAGCCTCAGTGTAAATAACAACTGACGCGTTCGGAGCGTCGTTAGGTGCAACTATGTAACGATCAAAACAGCTCGGTAAAAAACGTACTGACATTTCTCTGACAGTTACATGGCTATAGTAATAAAGGCTACTTTCGCTTAAAGTGAGAGGTAGAGTTGCTGTCAGTGTAAAAACTATTTTAGTAATGCGTTCGGTACCTACGGACAGAGTAAAAAACAACAGAACAAATACACCCTGAGGCATGAAACACATCCCTAGTCCGGTCGACAGGACGGCAGCCTTTGGGCCGTTCTCTCTCTAGGTGGGAGTCTCTAGTACTATAATATCATCAACTATTTAGACTGTAAGAGCTGAGTGAAAGTCTGTCTGTCTATTGTTGTTTTGTACCCAGAATACGCAATACTTACTTTATATTATTATAGTAATTTACAACAGTTGTTATGTCGTGCCATTGTTGTGTAATACTCGTGGTGGTGACAGATGATTGAAACATTTGCTGGTTTAGAATCGTCCCTGGTTTCAGAATGTACTATTACCTATATACAACTTGTAACAGAAAGAAGGGACAATAAAATACTTAAGGGTGGTTTAGTCGACTCATTGAAGTAAACCCTGCGTAGTTAACATCATGCATAATAAAAAAAATGGTTTTATAAAACAAAAGTTCGATACGAGATCTGTCAAGTTGTACACAGATTTTACTTTGATATGTAGACGAACACCCTTGATTATTGTCACACCTTTCTGTTACAATTTTAGTACAACATGATTTTGAATTTTCCGAAATTGTTTTCTACGATGGGTTCACTTTGATGAGTAGAGTTAAGTACCGTTTTTTTTCTCTCTGTTTCAGGTTACGAAGAAATCTACACGATATCCCAACTATCACCAAAATCAGTCTCCAATGACCTAACACCTGAAGACGCAGTTCTCCAAACCAGTAACATAGACAATCCAGCTTTTAGCATAGAACCTAGCTTATTTAACGAAGAAGGACCCGTCGTAGAAGACATCATAAAAGAAGAAGAAGACGAAAAACACCACATCATAGCCAGATCTGCCGATCCTATAGTCAGAGAATCAAGATCTATAAACTTCGATGAGATCCCATCATCAAACAATGAAATCGATAACGAATTAGAATTGCATAATAAACGAAAATACTATGATATACATCCGACGAAAACTATAGATTATTTACATAGTAACGATGAGGTTATTCTGTCTTCTGAAGGTTACGGAGATAGGCTAGAGTTTAGGTTTCCGGGGGAAGGGAAAAGGGTTCCGTTTGGCCGTGCACTGATGCCATCGGGACCCAGGATCAGACCTACTGCAGTGCAACCCATATTCGCGACAGCCAGCCTTAGGAATGAAGGTAGACAGAACAGCGAAATACAAAACATCATCACTGGAATTGTTAAGCTACTGAATGGCAATGTAAACGTTCAAGCTAACACCCAGTTATTGAGACCAGGCCGTCCTATGGCTTCAAGAATCAACAATCGAGGGCCACCGAGAATATCTGATGTTCCACCACTACTAGATTTCGAAAAACCTTTGAATTCACCTCATGGTTTACATCCGACTAAAACACCGCCACCATATCCTTTCGAAAGACCTCCAGTCCATGTAAACCTACCGGAACAGATTGTTCCTCCACTACCTCCGCCAATAAATACTAGACCAGCAATTCATAGGCCGATGCCTCCATGGCAAAGACCTAGACCGAGGCCCCCAAATAGGAGACCAAATCCCGGCTTGCCGATGTACAAGCCAAACCTTCCGATCTTACCCGATTTCCCAGATGTTTCCGAAGAAGAAAGCCCTGAAGAAGTCACTGTAAACGAAAACGAGACTTCGCACTCTGAAAATACTATTCACCACGAACAAGACGTGGTACCAACACCTGAAGTGAGCACTATACAAGAAGAAGAAAAAGACACTAAAGAAACGGTCACTGAAACTACTTCTACTAGTAGTACTACTACAACAACTACTGAAGCAACTACAACAGAACCTACAACAACTTCAACGACTACCGAAAAACCTACTACTACAACAACTGAAAAACCAAAGACCGAAAAGCCTGTCAAACCTGAAAAAGACAAGAAGAAAGATACTCCTGCTATAGACAAAGATAAGGGCAAAGACAAACATAAAGTCTCAGAAGAAAAGACATCACAGAAGGCAACAGAAGATACAATTGTACCAACAAGTACTAGCAAAGTGCCACAGCCTACAAAAGCACCAGAAATCAATGTAATTACTGAAATCAAACCTCCAGAAATCAAAGAGTCACAGACTAACAAGCAACCGGAAAAAATAGACGTCACAGTTATTAAAAATAAAACTGCAGCAGCAGAAGTCATTCAATCTTCAATATCAGAGCCTGAACCTACTGTTTCATCAGAACTGGTCTCTCCTACACCGACAGAAGGTCTAATTTCACATGCACCTACTATTGTCGAGTCAACGAGTTTGAAAATTGAGACGTCTTCTATTAATTCACAGCCATTGCCAAGTAAGTTCATTTATTGATTTGAATTAGAATCAACTTACCTCAAACTTACACTTAGTGCAATACACATATTCTTAACTCCACAGAATCATTATTGGTACCTCTTTCCAGATGATCCCTTATAGTTTTTAATTTATAATCAGTCTTGGGGTTAAGTCTAACACAAAAAATAAATTGAGAAAAAATTGGGATGCCTAATTGTCGTTGTCACTTTTAAGAACCATTACAGGGTCATTTAAAATTGTTATGTGCAAGACTCATGCGTCATTAGGATCAATCCTACTAGTCCCACCGACCTGTAATACTCAGTTTAAACCTTATTTTCCCCATTGTCAAATGAGACTGATTAATTTATGTACCTAGTCTTATTATCATTATTAGTTAAAGTAAAAAAGAAACATTCAATTAATATAAGTTAAAAGGTTAAAGTATGCCGCTATGGAAACGCTTTACTACTCTGTGCCAATTGCTGTGGAAACCCTAGGCTGTTGGGGCTCTGAGGCTAGGGCATTTATTAACAAAGTAGGGCATAGGCTCAAAGTTAAGACTGGTGACTCCCGCTCCGGTTCGTTCCTGGTGCAGAGGTTGACCATTGCTATTCAACGTTTCAATGCTGCGAGTGTTATGGGTACTTTTGCACCAGGAACGGTCAGAGGTCTGTTATTTGATTGGAGTAATTAATTGTGACGTAATTTTTGTATTTTGATTTATTTATCATTAATATGTAATTAATATAAATAGGGTAATTAATCTGACAAGTTCAATTGTCATCATTCTAAACGACTTGCCTTTAAAGCGAATCTCATATTGCAATGCTACAAAAACACATAAATCCAATTATTACAATTCCAGCTCAATCCCAAGGCATACCATACCACCCGTACCGACCCCGTCCCGGCATCGTCCTCGACGACCCTGACTTCAAGCCTCACGGATCCAGGAGGAGACCAGAAGCTTCTGTCATCACAGCTTTACCTGAAACCCAGCTGCCAGGGTATGGAGAGATTTTCGACGTAACAGTCTCTGCTATACAAGGACCCGGGGGGAAGGGAGGAGCGTCAGGTAGGAAATTATCAAAAAATCATAATGTGAATACTGGATCTGTTATGTAATTCTAAACAAGCTATGTGCGAGTAAAACTCCTGTAGCAAGTGTACAAATTCTAACTATATGCTCTCTTTAGTTTGATGTTCTATGTATTGTGTATTCTCTTAAATACATAGCATGGAGTAGACAGAGTGTTAGGCCAAAAGCATATTAATTTTCATGTACTTTTGGCCTACCAGTCTATCATAAACATTTATTTTTATCGTAATAAGGATAAATTAAGATAAATAACAATATTCTCACGAACATTCCAGTGCATATAGAAAACGTGAACCTCAGGAATCCATCCGATGACGACATCATAGTATCAGCATCAGGACAACAAGGGTTCGTCTCCATCGACGGCAAGCGGACGTATCTGAACCTGTTCGACACCGCCACAGCTGCCAGCAGTGTTACACCTACTAGGGTTCACACTCACACACACAACTCAGGTGAGAGGGTTTAGCCTCAGCGCCAGCTCCGAGGAATCAAAAACATACATACATAACTCTACGTCCTCATAAAGACTTAATAAGAATGCTCTTGGGTCGAGGACACTGGGAACGTTTGGGATAAGGGTGCTAACGTGGACGAGATAGTTCGAAGCTATAATCTATAAGTTGTGTTTAGTCGTTTTAAGGTTTTAAATTTGACACGGTTTTTCTATGTACTTATATTTTATAACCTTCACATGTTATTGATTTGGAAAATTGTTTTCTTGTTTCAAAGATTATATTTCACATATAGATATTTTTTTAAAAGAGTTGTTTAAAAATGTATGGAGTTCCGGCTAGGATACTATACATGATACCATATAATACGTTAGGGACTATTAATCTTTAATATATCAACCTTCAAAACAACGTAACTTATCGCAGTGTACAAAATTAATTTCGAATCAAAATATTTTCATGTTATTTACGCAAAAAGGTGATTTATGAGTATTTCGCGTGTCAATTTAGACGCTTTTGATAGGCGGTACAATTTAAATACCAATGTGACCATTGGAGTCAACCTAGGATACTTAAATCTTCCAGGAGTGACATAATTACACTACAATTTACTGATTTTTAATATGTTTGTACACAATGAAGAACTGACGCATTTTCATTAATACACAATACGAGTATTAACCACATCTTTAGGCATTTATTGATAGACGTACACCGTCCTGGCCGAAAATGAAACAAGTTCGTTTGCTTCTCATACAAAAATTGGTTACGTGATCGGTCAAGTTGTATGGATGACGCAGTTGTTTTTATAGAAATTTGAAAAATTTTGTTCTACGCAGGGTTCACTTTGATGTGTAGGCTAACACTCTTAAGTATTGTGACATTATGATAAGTAAAGAACTTTTAATATAATTTATAAATTTAATAATGTATTTTTTAACATTCAGATTTTTAGGCATTTCTTGGTTGTAATACACCGTCCTGGCCGAAAACGAAACAAGTCTTTTGGATAACAAATCAAAATAGATGAAGATATTAGCTGACAAACAGAACTTTACTTTATTATTATCTTTTGCCCCCAGTGCCCCCGCTCGTCCAGCCGCCGCTTGCCCCTGCTATAGGGCAGGGAGTAGGCCAGGGGGTGGCTATACCTACTGACGACGTCCCAGCACCTCCAGTAAGGAGGCCCCCACAACATGCCTTGCAGAGACCACACGGGTACAGGAGGCCTCAGCCTACTGTCAGGTACATATGTTATAATTTATTTTTAGTACAGTGTTCTCGGTTAGAGGTATACTAAGTCGAAAGGGAGTTACAACTTTCACAATGGAGCCAACTCTGAATTCGAGAAAAAAACAGCTTATCGTACATTTTGTCGACGACCTATCAACTTTTTGTACGAAACAGCTGATTTTTTTTCTCGAATTCATAGTTAATCCCATAGGGAAAGTAAGGTAAGTATAGTGACACCTTTTTGTCTTAGTAAACCCCTAACCGATAACCCTGTATAATTAATTTTCAAATTAAAACGCTAAAATTATATTTAGAAAACTAACGCGTGTTTGATTCACATTGTTAAGGAGGACGGGTTTTCACTTGTACCTGATTGTTGTAAAGCTCCAACTATAATTCAACGATGACACGAACGGCTCATTTCATCCCTGACAAAGTTCACCGAATGTGAACGAAACTATAGTTGGACCTTTACAACAATCAGGTACTAGTGAAAACCTGGCTTCTTAAACAATACACTAAAATTAATCCCTATTTGTTCCCCTCAATGATTATGTCGTATTATGGGGGCAAATAGGAAAAAAAAACATGGCTGTCCCTATATCTCTCTTAGGGGGCTAACAGCTTTTTTTTAAATCCTGCTTGTTTTCTTGCGACGTAATGATCAGAGACGAACAAAATTGAATGTCTGAAGAACCGAATCAGTTTCTTGTAGGCAAGCTTACTTCATTTTATATTAGTGAATGTTAATCTTCAATTACTATGTAAAAGTATGATACATGGAGTACATACATAATTTATACTTACTTAAAATTAAAAAACAATCACATTTACAGGATAGATACTTGTATCGTGGGAGACGACTCTACGTGCGATCAAACTCAGAATGAAAAGTGTAGAACCGAATCAGGTATGTACTTATTGACCGAACGAGCGAAGCGTGTCTGTGCTACGAATATGTTATTTATATTTTGTCTGACAAATCAATATCATTATTAAAAAAAAATATTAAAAAAAAAAATAAGTCGTTAGGAGGACGTTACGTACAACTGTATTAAATTTAGAATAATTTTCATATTATATTTTTTACTATATTAAATAATTATTTTTTAGTCTCAACTAATCTGGAAGTGTTAAGTATTATTATATAGGTAATTAGCCAATGTCTAGATGTGTAGAATAATAAAAATACAGCTAGATTCCTCTACTAATTTTGTTTTTTATAAATTGCAAGTTAATTTAGTTAGTGATAATAAATAATATGGAACAACATCCACACAAAGGAAGGAAGTGTTTTAATTAGGAACTGTTCTAAATATATATTTTTTTTACTTTCATCGAATGTCAGGCATATCGAGCTGTCAATGTCGTCCGGGATACGCCCGGCGCGTTCACCGCGACCCCTGTCGTCGGGTGGTGTCACTGCTGATGAGCCTCAGGGTGGATCGGCTGTATGACAACAAGCTGTCCTGGGACAATAAGCTGGCTGATAAGGACTCCGAGCTGTACCAGCAGTTGAGCTATGAAGCTGTCAGAGCGGTAAGCATTTCTTTGATGATTTTATTGGTGTAGGGTATTTTGTTCGAATGCTAAGCTTCCAAGCTCATCTGTTGGAATGAGTCGTTCACGCGAGACTCGAACGTCTCATTTCATCCCTGATGAAGTTCACCGAATGTGAACGAAACTATAGTGGTACCTTTACAACAATCAGGTACAAGTGAAAACCCGTCTACTTAAACGATATGAATAAACACGTGTTTGTTTTGTAAATAAGATCAGAAGAAAGTCCAATACTCATGTTACTGTTCCAGATCGACTCGGCGTTCTCCATGACTCCGTTCTCCGATGACTTCGTGAGTGGAGCAGTCAACACGGTACATCGAGGTGATGAAAACAATCGAGGTGTTTTCGTTAACTATACTATACTGGTGAGATTCTTACTATATTACATTTTTTTTATCAGACTGCGAAAGAAGGAGGGTTGTGTTTTTCGAGTGTATGAATGTATATTTTTGGCGTCCTAGAGCCAAAACGGCTTGTCGTATTTTTGTTTTCGTTAACTACGAGTATAGTATACTGGCGAGATTCTTACTATTTTACTCTTTTTTATCAGTGTGTTAGAAGGAGGGTTATGATTTATGAGTATATTTATGTATATTTATTTGTCTCGCCCTAGAGTCTAAACGGTTTGTCGTATTTTGATGTGAGTGGTGTCTGTCATAAGGCTCAGTCGTTTAGCCGTGAGAGTGACACTGGGTATATCAAAATTAAATAATAATGATATTAAGTATGATACAGGTTTAACGATGTAGCTGTCGGGTTTTTTCGGACTCGTTTCTGACTGCTTGTTTATCCTTATCTATATATGCAAAAGAATATGTCTGACTGATTAATATTTGTAGAGTCTATACCGCTGACTCTAGAGCCATTAAATTTCGAGGGTGTATTTTTTACAGGGTGTAAGGGTGTACTAAGAAAGTTTTTTTGAAATGCATCTTATGAAAAGGGTCAAATGGGAATTGAATGTTTGAAAATTCTTTATATATTCTTTTCGCAAGTAACGCTACGGGTGACACAGCTACTAAGTATTTAATATAGGTATGTCGTTTCAATTTGTCTCTTTTAAGTGAACAAACAAGAAAAATATCCTTTTTATCTTCTTGCTAAATATTGTTTTTTTTGAAGTCGGATAAAAAGGACTTGTTGCATTTTCGGCCAGGACGGTGTACGTCTACCAGAAAATGCCTGAGGATGTGTTTAATACTGTATATCAATGAAAAATGCATCAGTCGCACTTTCATAGTACAAAAATATCTAAATAGTGTGAATTGTAGATACATTATGGCATCCCTAGAAAATGTATCCTATGTTGACTCCAATAGTCATATTGCTCTATTAATTGTACCACCCATCACAAATATCAAAATTGAATTGAATTTAGTACACTGCAGTAATTTATGGTTGATAGATGACAGATCTGTAGTCCCTGACGTATTTATGGTAAAATCTACTCTGTCCTGGCCGGAGCTCCATACATTATTGAAACATCTCTTTTAATATATTATTTCTTACAGATGGTGGAAAACGGTGAGACGCTTCGTCCAGCTGTGGCTACTGATATTCACAAGCACATTCTAGGTGTGATCCGACGGCGATCAAACAATGTTGGCGCGTCAGCCCTCTGGGTGGACTCGGTCGCCGGCAGTGTATTACCACTACATGGTTTGCATATTTATAAAGTCATAACAAATAACTTTCACTATGGGACTAACGATGTAGGTACATAGATTTTGTAGCGATGATGGTCGAGTGGTTAGTGGGGTCGATTGCCGTGCAAGAGGTTATAAGTTCGATCGCACGCAACATGCAATAAGAGCCTGAGCTACCGGTGAAGGAAAACATCGTGAGGAAACCATAGCATGGTGATAGGGCGTTTCCTATCGCTCGCTTAGCTAGCTCACCCCTCATGTTGTAAAATCTTTGGCCAACAAAGACAAGGAAGTCAGATACTGAGATAAAGAGAAATATAAGGTGAGGTGTGGAGGTGGTGAGGAGGAACCACACCATAAAAACAAAAATATTTTTCGATTTCTCACGCCGACATCAAGAGAAAGCAGGAAAACAATTAATATTCTTTATATACCATCTTATTATAATTAGATTTCCGCAAAGTAACGCATGATTACGTCACCTCCCGGTTCCAACGGAAGATCAACGCTGGTTGTTTCAACCAGCATTACGTTGAGTTGGGACCGGTGCGAGACAGAAAACAGTAATTTGTAACTTCAGTCTGACTCTAAATTGTATGATCAAGTTTGTTTACTGTTTCAAATAAATATTTTTCTTTCTTTCTTTTAATCAAAGAAAGAATCTTTGATTTATTAATTAAATTAAATTAATTAATTGTTTTATGTTTATTCTTCAATTTCTCGAAGAAGCTTTGACTTACAAGGGTTGTCCTTGTCCTCAGATGTAGATGAATGCGCATCACCAGATCTCAACGACTGCCACCAACTAGCCATTTGTATCAACACGTGGGGCGGATTCAAGTAAGTCTTCATATTTGTAACAAGAAATTGAAACGGTTTGTGATCAGTTTACATTGCAGATTTTCTACCGAATGGTAAGGGTCTACAGATTAGTTAATAATGTTATATTTGAATGAATGAATGAATGAATAAACTCTTTATTGCAGACACACAAACATCAAATATACAGGAAAAACCTTACATTTAGTGTCAAAAGCGGCGGCCTTATCGCTAAAAGCGATCTCTTCCAGGCAACCTTAGGAGGAAATAATTTGCAAAATAAATATAGTACAGGATGGAGTATACAGTAAAGAATATAAAAATGTGTAAGACTATAAATAAATGATTAACAGCAGAAGAGAGAGAAAAACGAAAAATAAACAAATACAGACAGCAGAGAACAGACAATCTTTGCTCAGATAGTAGCTAAATAGAACTTCTTTACCTTATTTTAAAAAATAGCGAGTTTTGCAGGGTTTTGTAGTCTTTTCTTTTTAACCCACGACGCGAAAACGACGGTGTGTTGTGTGTGTCTGTCTGTGGCATCATAGCTCCCAAACGGATGGACCAATTTAGATTTTGTTTTTTTTTTGGATGAGTGGTGTATTAGTCTGTAGGGTTTCGGCTATATTTGATGAAAATAGGTTCAGGATGTGCCACAAAATGTCATAGTATTTTTATTTCACAACTCTCTCTATATGCATGATAAGATGGCTAGAACAACAAATGCCGGGGTTTTTTAAATATTTTGAATTTTCTTGTTACTTTTCATAGGTTGAGTGGATTGCCCTTGTGTAGATAGAAAGATCAACGCTTTATTGTAGACATACAAAACACAACAAAACAAATATATATGTAAAGTGTAAATGTTTCAAAGATCTAAGAAACTCAAATAATATTTTTCTATTCTACAACCATAAAAGATCAACGCTTTTTTGCTTCTATACTGTTATTGGATAGTAATTCTTTTAGTAGTTTTCAGATTTATTCAAATGTAAATTTAATGTTTGTCATAGATGTACATGTCCCGAGACGACACTAGACCCGCGCCCGGAGGACTCTCGCGCGGGCCGCGAGTGTCGCGCGTGTCCCGCGTCGCACTGCAGCGAGCGAGGACAGTGCCGGTACTCCCACTCGCAGCCCACTTGCAGGTATGATGTTAGCTACTATCCAGACCTATTCCTAAAGCAAATCACACTGTAAATACGTGTATATAATATAATAAAAATATGTTATGAGAACTATAAAAGTATTTAAATAAGTTTTTTAAGTTTAATTTTTTTAAAGTAATTAATAATTCAAATGTAACAAGACTTGCCTGTAACGAACGTTATTTAAAGGACAATAAATATTTCTTATTCTTATTCTTCGGGGTTGCTCTTCGTTGCATTACGTCAGACACATAACGCACCGCAATAAGTTTGTAGCGATAATGGTCGAGTGGTTAGTGAGGTCGATTGCCGTGCAAAAGGCACGAGGTTCGATCCCAAGAAACATGCAAAAAGGGCCTGAGCTACCGGTGAAGAAAAACCTCGTGAGGAAACCAATAGCATGGTGGTAGGACGTTTTCCTCAACTCAAGTTGTAAAATCTGTCACCAAGCACATAACGATGTGTTCCGGCAGCCTTCCTTGAGAGCCAGTGTATTCTAGACTAGGCATGCTCCATCTAGGGCTACAGTATCGCTGACTTCTGTGATCGTGCGAACTTATGGTGAAATGCCTCGAAGAAGAATAGTATGAATAAGAAATATTTATTGGCCTAGCTGTGTAGGATAAAAAAAATCATAAGAAGAAGCTCTCAACTGTTGATTTTGCTCCTAGTTGTTCGTCCGGGTACTACGGGTCCCGTTGCGAGGTGGACGGCGAGGTGGTGGGGGTGGCGGTGGGCGCCTCCCTCGCCGCCGCGCTGGTCATAGCGCTAACACTCGCTGCGCTCATGTCATGGAGGTAAGTACATACTTTGTGGTAAATTACATACTTATATATATTATATTAAGCCTTAAACTATCAAACTGCTCGGATAGCTGTAGCATTCATCGAAATCCACATCGCCAAACTGAAAAAAGCTATTGGCTTGAATCGCCAAAGCCAAAGATTTTTTTTAAGCTTTGACACAGGTTATATAAATTTATAAAACATGAGTATAAGACGAAACAAAAGTGTTGACTTCCTTCTTGACAATTTACATACATAACCGAGCAGTTCCGCTTTAATTCTGGATAAATATCTTTGTTATTGGCACGTTTATCACTCCGTCACTAATGACACCATTTCCTTCCGCTTTAATTCTAAAAAAAAATTGTTATAGGCACGTTTATCACTCCATCACTAATAACACCATTTCCTTCCGCTTTAATTCTGTAGAAACATCTTTGTTATAGGCACGTTTATCACTCCTTCACTAATGACACCGGTTTCCTTCCGCTTTGATTCTGTAGAAATATCTTTGTTATAGGCACGTTTATCACTCCGTCACTAATAACACCATTTAATTCTGCTTTAATTATGTAGAAATATCTTTGTTATAGGCAGGTTCATCACTCCGTCACTAATAACACCATTTAATTCCGCTTTAATTCTGTAAAAATATCTTTGTTATAGGCAGGTTCATCACTCCGTCACTAATAACACCATTTAATTCCGCTTTAATTCTGTAGAAATATCTTTGTTATAGGCAGGTTCATCACTCCGTCACTAATAACACCATTTAATTCCACTTTAATTTTGTAGAAATATCTTTGTTATAGGCAGGTTCATCACTCCGTCACTAATAACACCATTTAATTCCGCTTTAATTCTGTAGAAATATCTTTGTTATAGGCAGGTTCATCACTCCGTCACTAATAGCACCATTTAATTCCGCTTTAATTCTGTAGAAATATCTTTGTTATAGGCAGGTTCATCACTCCGTCACTAATAACACCATTTAATTCCGCTTTAATTCTGTAGAAATATCTTTGTTATAGGCAGGTTCATCACTCCGTCACTAATAACACCATTTAATTCCGCTTTAATTCTGTAGAAATATCTTTGTTATAGGCAGGTTCATCACTCCGTCACTAATAACACCATTTAATTCCGCTTTAATTCTGTAGAAATATCTTTGTTTATCACTCCTTCACTAATGACACTGGTTTCCTTCCGCTTTAATTCTGTAGAAATATCTTTGTCATAGGCACGTTTATCACTCCTTCACTAATGACACCGGTTTCCTTCCGCTTTAATTCTGTAGAAATATCTTTGTTATAGGCACGTTTATCACTCCTTCACTAATGACACCGGTTTCCTTCCGCTTTAATTCTGTAGAAATATCTTTGTTATAGGCAGGTTCATCACTCCGTCACTAATAACACCATTTAATTCCGCTTTAATTCTGTAGAAATATCTTTGTTATAGGCAGGTTCATCACTCCGTCACTAATAACACCATTTAATTCCGCTTTAATTCTGTAGAAATATCTTTGTTTATCACTCCTTCACTAATGACACTGGTTTCCTTCCGCTTTAATTCTGTAGAAATATCTTTGTCATAGGCACGTTTATCACTCCTTCACTAATGACACCGGTTTCCTTCCGCTTTAATTCTGTAGAAATATCTTTGTTATAGGCACGTTTATCACTCCTTCACTAATGACACCGGTTTCCTTCCGCTTTAATTCTGTAGAAATATCTTTGTTATAGGCAGGTTTATAACTCCGTTACTAAAAGCACAATTTTATTCCAACAGTCGCAAGTGGTCCCGTGAAGCGAAAGCAGCAGGCATGGGTTCGCCAGTCTTCAGCTACATGGCTGCTAATACTGTGAAAACGCCACCTGTCGGCCAGCCGCCGTATCAGGTAATACCAGTATTATAGATAACAACCAACGGCAAACAACTTGAACCAATGACCTTGGCTGCGATGATTTGTGGGTCTATTTTGTGCGGACATTACGAAACAGCAGGTATTCGTCGAGACGTGACCTGACCGGTGACTCGTTAGTAAGAAGCTGAGATCCAGGATCTATGTATACTTCTTATTATGCATACGCAATTATACATAGCTCACTACATTCCTCTTATATTAGGTCAAAATGTTTGCCCGGTTTTGTACTTATTAGAAAAACGGTCGTCATATTGAAATTTATTTAAGCTCCTATTTACATTTGACATAACTTTGAATTGCTTTTGAATAATAAATCGGAAACTCATATACTCAGATTTGACTCAGATTAAGTTTTGTTTGCTGTTGAAATTGTGTTAACTAGGTTTTTATTTTAATTATTTTGACACTACTAGTGACACACAATTAAAGCGCGGGTGGGTTGTTATGTCTTTGCTAATTTTAACGTTTCATTGATTGCAGGTGACCATGGAAGAGAGATTGCGGTGGGCGCAAATTGCTGAGGCAATGGTACAAGCGAACCATTACGCGGTGAGTTCATAATAATAAGGATTTCATTTGGAATAGAAATAGAGGTTATTCAAGAAACGCTATCAAACCATATCGATCTGCACATAAAAGATATTCATACGAGTAGATTCATTTGTTTGCCGTGGTACTAATAGGTAGTGTACCATTACATCTATTTCAGTTTTCTTTGCCGTTATGATGTTAATGATACCACCGTTTTTGCCTTTGTCCTGTAATCGTAGCTCGCTCTTTTTTTGGTAACCAATAAAGGTACATCGAAAATAATATTTTTGTCGTTATACCATTTTATATACTGCGCTGTGCAATTAAATAGATCTTTAATTTTTATATTCTATGTTGCTCAGTGATAATGAAGCTTTTAAATTTCGAAAGAAAGTATCAGTCTTGCACAATTGTAGTTTAAATTTTTTTCAAGAAAGTGAAGTGTGAAAGTACACGTAATTCTCGTTTTTAGGGAAGACTCATGCCTATTTAAGCTGGTACAAATATATAGAAGACCTGCTTACAATTATAAATCTAGTCATATTTCCAAGCCAGACGTTAGTTAATTAAGCCATTTTAATCTCAATAGAGACAAGCCCACTTATCTGCTAAAGTTAAAAACAAGAGCAAGCAATGACGTTGATATTTGATAGATTGCTGCTTCAACGCTGTCAAATATCGATGGCATCGGTATGAAACATTTTATAGGAGATAGTTCTCCTGTATCTTCTTGTTTCTATTATAACATTTTTTTATTATATTTTATCATTAATTTCAGTCGGAAGCACAGACGATGCAAACTCGGCCATCATCCGCCATGTTTGGTGGATATCCGACGCTACCGCCCGTGCCATTGCCGAGGTATGTTGTGATTTATTCCTTTCTTCCGCCATATGTCCCCTTAGGGGCACAAACAGGAATACATTCATCTATCTGTCCTCTTGACAGCGATAGGGAGACAGAATGACAATTATTTTTTCCTTTTTATCTTCCTGAAATAACTTTAAGAGGTACAAACCAGAATTGAATTTCTTATTTGTCCTAACTTTCTATGTATGCTCCAATTGAGGCTTAGCTCTAGAATAATATGCTTCATTGGTTGATTCATTTATCTTCTATAATATAAAAATGAATAGCTGAATGTGTTGCTAAGCGCAAATCTCGAGAGTAGCTGAACATATTTTGCTAATACGTTTTTTAGAATATTCTCTAAAGTACAAGGATGGTTCTTACGGAGAGAAAGTTTTTGAAAATTGCCTGAAAAGGTCTAAAACAACACTTTTTTATACTCCTATACAATTGATTTGTAATAATACTTAAAAGTCGATTTGCACTTTATTAACAGAATAAGTACAAAAGATACGAGGTTCCATGAAATACGCAAAAAAACCTGAGCTACCGGTGAAGGAAAACAATGTGAGGAAACTATAGCATGGTGGTAGGACGTTTACTATCGCTCGTCCAGCTAGCTACCATCCTCAAGCTGTAAAATCTATCGCGAAGAACTTAACGATGTGTTCCGGCAGCCTGCCTTGGGAGCCAGTGTATTCAAGACTATCCATCTAGAGCTACAGTATCGCTGACTTCCGCGGTCGTGCGAACTTGTGGTCAAATGCAGGATATAAAAAAAAGTATTATAAATAAATGTAGAATCGACTGTTAGGCGGTACGAAGTTCGCCAGGTCAGCTAGTTATTAATAAATGTTTTATGTTTAGGATGGGTATGCACGGGCACCACAACGGCACGCTGAACACGGTAGCGTCCAGGGCTAATACTGCTGCATCACATCATAACTTATACGGTAATTATGATTCTCTTCTCATTGTTTATCTTTGTCTACGTATTTATTTTCAGCACCATTATACAAGGTGTGACAGAAAGGTGTGACAATACTTAACGGTGTTAGTCTACACATCGAAGAACCCTTTGCATAACAAAATTAAATAGTAAAATTTAGGTTTACCACACAAAAATTAGTCATGTGATCGGTCAAGTTGTATGGAGGACGCAATTTTTATTATAGAAATTTGCGAAATGTTGTTCTATAATGGGATCAGTTAAATAGGTATATTTAAAGTATTGTGACACCTTTCTGTTTCACGTTGTAAATAAGTAAAAAACTTTATCACCGCTAAGGAGCAATCCTGACATTATGCTGAGCGCTGATCTTTTTACCTTCGACGTAAAAACGACAGGGTTTTGTAAGTTTGATGTGTGTCGTACTCTGTCTGTGACATTATACTTTTTAAACCGTCAATTTTTTTTTGTCTGTGTGTTTTCGAAGGATGTACCGATTGTGATCAAGGGGCATGACTGGTAAAACTATTCATTTAAATCTAAGATGGCCGCCACCGTAAAATGGCAGTGTCGGTTTTTAATAATTTTAATCATTAAACTAGTTCGCACGGAACACTGATAAGTATTATTATAATAGTATGATGGCGTTATATTGTCCAAGCTCACATAAACACAGTAGATAACTTTTACACTATATATTTGCACTTAATGATGGTTTAAACTTAATTCAATACATTTATGAGGAGCCGTCGTTAGGCGTATAATGCATGAAACGGAAGAGAGCGAGACACCCGATAAATTTATTTCTGTTAATTTAGTATGGCAATGGTAAACAAAGTATCAATTTGTTTCTATATTCCCAAAGCTTACACGAACCACATGGCGATGGAGTCGACCAGCTCCGAGGCGTCGAGTCACGTGCAGGAGCGAGCTGATCTCCTGGTGCCACGACCCAAGTCACGAGCGAGGAGTATGCATGTAAGTACTCACATGAAATATATTTAACATTACATTTATATATATCACTATTTTTTTGTTGTGTTTGTTATTGTTAGGAGAAGGTTCTTACTCGTATGAAAGAAAAAAAATTAAAATATATACATAAATGAATCCGTTTGTTTCACTCAAACTCGAGAACGGCTGGGCCGATATAGCTGATTTTAGTCTTGAAATGATTGTCGTACTCCAGGGAAGGTTTAAAAGGTGAGAAACATACATAGCTGTTAGGCGGTATGAAGTTCGGAGGGTCAGCTAGTTTTGAAATAACTATACGCTGTCTAATTTAATTAATAAATAGCTTTTAATCTCTTCTTAATCTTTGTGCGCAATGAAGGTCGTTGGGTTTTGTCCGTCTTCGCGACTTCCTATCGAAGATCTATGTCATTTGACTTGGTGAAGTAGCTGAATACTTAATTTTTTTTTAATGGTGAAGTTTATCACTATATCGGCGAGGGAAGAAAACACAGAGGCAGCGCGTACGCATGCCTATATCGTATAGGTGGTATTCTACATCCTTGTTTAAGGGATCACGGCTGCATCTTCAAGCACGAGGATACGGCGAGTCTAGGACTCGCCGTATGGTGTAGGCGTCAACAGCCTTAGTCTAAACTTGGATTAACTAGGATTAGTCCAAGGGTTCCCTGAGCTTTGGACCCGGTGTCCCAACCCTTTGGACCCGGTTTCCCGAGTGATCAGACTAAATTATCTACTGACCTCAGAGCGTTGTCTCCACTGATAAAGTGATCCGTTTCTATCAGCCTTACGGTAGCTATAATGTACATATGTTACTGATATTCCTGTTTTGTTTCAGAATCAAAACGGAATTTACTACGACGTGGAATATGAAAATGCTCCCGAACCTATCTACGGAACGAAAGGCATACCTCTATCTACATACACAGTTGGCAGAGGACCACCATTTTATAGAACCTAGTATTGTTTTTGTCCAGAAAGTTTTTTTTATAATATTTTAGATTAATCGATAATGCGTTCGTATCTGCGACTAGTGGATTATTCACAACCCTATGTGTCACGGTCAACCCTAGTAAAACTTCTATGGCGACAATTATCCCTTTCCGATTCCATTATCATACAAAAATTGGTCACTTGATCGGCCAAGCTAATTTTGATTAATTTTAAAACTTTTGTTATGCAATGGGTTTACTTTAATGGGTAGACTGGGTAGTGGGTAGTGGGTACCCTTAAGTATTGACACACCTTTCTGTTTGTATAAATCATATTTGATGTTGATCGCGTGTATATAATATAGGTAGAATAAATCGTTCAAGTGTCAAAAGTTTTACCACACTAGGACCTCTGCATGTTTTTAAATTATCGAGTTTTTAAATTCAACGTATCATCAAGCCCACGGTAGCGCTCACTTGTAAATGCCATTCTTTGATGAAGCATTCAAAGTTAAATTATAATTATGATTCAATAATTGAATAAGTAATATAGTCATTGAAGAAAATTATACTATAGGAAGTAGTGAAAGAAGTAAGGTTAACGTTTTGTGAAGTAAAAATTATATTTAAAATACTCGTGAAAAATGTAACATATAATTAAGACAAAGTGGAACAAAACGCAAATTGGACCCTCTGAAAAAAAAAACTTATCTTCAACTGAGATTCTTTTTTTTTATTTTAAAAAAATATTCCAACGACAACGACAGAACCTATTCCTTTTTTGAAATCTTTAACAATATTTTTAATTATTAAATTTGTGTTAATTATATGCCTTTGACCCCGATCCTGTCAGGACAAACTTACGAAACGAACTAATTTGACAGTTCTAAAATAGTGTCGTCTCTTTTTGTCTTGACTGGACGACTTGGGGTTTGTATTAAAAGTAAAATATTCTAGGATATTTATATAGGTTGTTATTATGTCCAGAGAATGAAACGAAAAATAAAAATAATAATATAAGACTGCTTTCAACGATTACTTAAAGGTGTATTCAATATGTAATTGTTTGTACTTTTATATTTACACATATTTAATTTAAGATAGATGAATATATAAGAATTATGTAGATGAATTTTTTTGCATACTTAAGTCATTGCATTTTATATAAAAAAATGTACATATTTTTGCCGATAAGTTATATCTTTAAAATAATTATAGTTTTAAAAAAAATACCGTAAAGTCAAAATTTGTGTAATATTTCATAGAAATTTGAACTGCTTTTATTTATTATCCATAGATTATATCAATACTATGGCAAGTAAAATTATATATTACACAATTTGTCAAAATGTCTGTTTTTTAGTATAATATCAAAAAAATAAATAATGTGAATGCATTTATACTGTATAAATATATTTAAGGAAAAAATAAATATTAAAAGTCTTCAAAGTGTTTGTACTTATTTATATATTTGTTTATATTAATGTATCTCGACAAACTTTCGAAAACTTAAAGTATTTCTGGAAATAGGTTAGATTTTAGATGTAATAAATCAATTAAAAATGATATTTTAGCATATACGAGTATACTAGCCTAGACGTACTTAAATCAGTGCCTGATGGAAAATCAGTAAAAGAAACATGTATTTTAAAATCTTTATTTTTCAGACAATTTGCTAAACAAAGCACAAAATGTTACAAAAATAAATAATTATTTATTTCATGAACTCTATTCATAATAATCTAAAACTATGTAAATGCATCTGATATATCTCCATTTTAAATTATATTGCGCATTGGCCGAACATATTTCTAATGATGAAGGATTGGGACACAAACTAAGACCTATATTTATTTATTTATAAAAGGCTAAGTATTATATATTTAAAGTAATTTGCGTACACAAACGTCTAGTGGGAGCGATGTTTTGACCAGAATGCTGGCTCTTATTTTGGGCTATAAATCAGCATTGCCATTCAACGTGGCAATGCTACCAGCATTCTTGGAACTGTCTCTTCTACTAAGGGTTTGTTAATTAAAAATGAAATTGTTTATCTTATTCTGTCTTTTTTTTAAATCAAAAATATAATCGGCCAAGGCTCATCTATACAGAATCAAATAACGTACTATTCTTAAAACAATTATTATAACTCTAACAAAATACGCGAAATTTTGATAAATTTTATTGACACCGCAATAAAAATCTTCACATATTTAAATGCAACCATAGATTTGTACCTATCTTACAAAGCAGCGAATTGCTATATCAACATAATGAAGTATGTAATAAAATGAGTATTGTACTAAATCATAAACACTAGGCGTGTAACTCATATATTATAATCTGACATAGTTACTATGTATAGTAAAATTCACTAATGTTAATGTTGTGTCTTTCGTTTCTGTTAGGAGCACGATGAAGTCCAATCATGTTGATTTGATCGTATTCATCTACAAACTGCACTATTGAAAAAATATGGAATATAGAACCATCAGTCTTTACAATAATCTTCGGCTTTGAATTCGTAGAAGAATTCAACTTATAACTACGTTGATTTCGCGAGCTGCTGCGTTACAAATTATGATACAATATCTAGAGGTTGCAATTATTCAGGACGTTATAATCGAACCTGTAGCCATTCTCGTCGACACCGTCGGTGACCAGGTTGTCCGAGTGGAAATGCACGTACAAAGGACCGGCGGGAGTAGCTGTGGACAAAGATAAACAATTCAAAGAAAAGGTTTTGATGTACTGTATATAGAAACGGAAGAACTTTCGTCACAAAAAACTGATAAAACTTGGTTTGAAAAACCAAGTCTCATACGCTGGGGTTTATTTTTGACCCCGGTGTGTCCTCGTCAAATTAATCTACTACTAGCAGTAATCTAATGTTAATCTGCTAGTAGTAGATTAATCTAGATTGCAGCTAAAAATCAGATGTGTTGAAAAGTAAGATAAGATGGATTACTTACACACAAGCAGGTTAAGATTTACATAGAAAAAATATTTGGGTTCAATAGAATATGTTGAACGATATATTAAATAATATAAGTGATTGCAGAAGGAGCGTCGTGTCGCAAAAGATTGCAGTTAATTTATGACAAAACAACTAAAGGCAAGGATTACATCAGTCTTTATCTGTCGTGCAGCGACGAGTAAGAGTAAGAGTGCAGCAAGTGTTACATAAGTATGGATAGTGAAATAATCTAAAATCGTAAAATATTATGTTTTAATTAAATATTTCGTAGCATCCGCCGATACAGCATTTGATCTGAACAATTTGAACAGACTCAGACAACACATCAGATATTTTTTTCTTCCTTTCTACGAGTATATCACAAGACATATCATAGTTAATTTAAACAAAGCATCGCCTGATCGGTTATAATGCATATTATTCAGTATCATGCATGCACTTCGCAAGCAATAAAGATATATTCCAGTCCCCAACCAACTACAGTAAAAATATTAGACTCGACTGGTCTGGACAGCACTGCTAATTACTTATGCAAGTAAATATCTCTCTTTTTATTGTTAGATAGATCAGAATATTTATAACGAATAAAATTTTAGAAGAAAAGAGATTAAAAATTCATTAGTACATAATTACGCTAGAAGAAAGTTTCTATGCTCTACTTATAGGAAATAATATGTTGCATACTTTATGTCATAATTGCTTACAGAATCACAGACCAAACCTGCGAAGGTTAACGAGTCCACAGAGTTAATATGAAACTAAGAATATATAGTAAATTTTTAACTACTGAAGACATATGAATTCGTATTGACCTATTATAAAAAGCAGTTGTTCATAACGATGTAGTGGAATCGGTAGCCATGTTCGTCAATGTCATCAGTGACCAAATTGTCAGAATGGAACATCACATACAGCGGCCCGGGCGGCGTAGCTGCGAACAAACAGATTTACAATAAACACATCAAATGACTCCTCCTCTCTATGTCTATTATTATAGACGCCAGAAGAATACTCGTACTCGTTACTAATAAAAATTGCAGCATTTCAATATGACATGTTTTGCTAAGTTTGAATATATAAAATCTCACAACTAAATTCTAGACGTTAAGTTTTGCTGCGAAGGATATTGATTACCCATGTACAAAACATCTGAATTTGTTAAACGTGTATTTTAGAATTAATTTGACTCAGTAAACAATTATGACTTAATTTTGGAATTCTGATTCTAAGTATTTTCTTACAAACTGTATTTTTTGTACAACCAAAACACCCATATTTTTAATAGAATTAATGAAACACTCACAGGCCGTAATTTGATTAGCGGCGGAGGTACCGCAGAACTTGGAACCTCTTAGCCCTTCAGCAGTTACAGCTTCTGGTATCAGGACATAATCTTCTGACTGAGGTATACCCTGGGTTACGGGATTCACTTGGCAATCTGTGTCGAGGTGTAAGTTGTATTCGTTTCGGTACGCCATACCAAACGTAGCCGCTGTAAGCCTGAAATCATACAAAATGAATGCAAATTATTTTGTGTAATAATATATAATTAATTTACTCTGGGTTTAGTAAAACATGGGAGAAAAATCAAAAGCGAATAGACTCCGCTAGATAGGCTGCCTAGGGAGACCTGCGTATCTTTAGTATTGACATTAAGATATATTTTGGAATAGCAAAGGGTATTGTTAGGGTAAATAGACCTTAAAGTCGTCGGTTAGCTACACATTTCCGATTGATAGGATGTGATGCTCACATGATCAAAACTGAAGGAGTATTATACATCAAATGCCAAGACCTACTTAAAAACGTTGCAGGAACTGATATTGTTCCAATCATGCTTTTAGAAAATATATTTTATACTCGTAAATAATAATTATGTACTTACTTAACCCCGCAAACATCAGGCGTTCTTTTAAAACAAGTAGAGTAGTGTAAGTTTCCTATGTAAGGACCTGCACCTCTATTGTAGTTGAACGATTCGAAGGAACCTGCACGGTCGGGGTAGTACTGCAGGCAACCAGGAGGCGCTGCAAAATAAAATTGTTAAATGTTTTATTTTTAGTATAAAAAAGGCATCCAAATACTTTTGATGAAACAGTTACGCTATCAGTGAGAATAAATAATAAGTTACTTAAAGTTATGCATTGCCATTCAACGTGACAATGCAGCCAGCATTCTTGGGACTTTCCTTTCTACTGGAGGTTTATTATTATAATAGTTTTTATAACCGTAAATGTTTTTTTCCCTTAGCTTTTTTGCTTTAATAAACTAACTTATGAAGTAATGGTCTAAAGGATATTGTCCAAAAAATACATTTCATTTTGGCGTTAATAACATTACAATAATTGCGTAGGTATAAAAATCACTCACCAATCATATACTCATCTCTGTCAGCACTACTTTGGAAAGGAGTTGACGGCAGGGAGGATGTTATAGCTTCCAAAATACCATCTCGATATTTACTGAAAAAAATAAGAAACTTTGTAAGTTTATGTACAATTTTTGTGTCTTTTATGACATTTTACAGCTATTGACATGGGTAATGCATTTCGGCTAATAAATTACAGATCAGATAAACTACTTTAATGCGATTACGTACTATATTTTAATAAAACATTATGGCGATTCTAATAAAAAAGTATATTGCAATCGAATCTAATAAGGATTACTAAAATTAAAGTGCAGGCAACTTGATTTTTAAATAATTTTGATAGATGATATGCTGATCTTACCCTAGTGTATTAAAGCACTCGAGCTGAGTAACTTTAATTTTCCACGTGGCCTGGGGTAGGTTAGGTTGCGTGCTGCGGTCTGCTATCTTGAAATTAATGCGAATTGAACGACTGTTGGTCGAAGCGTTTACTCTGACGTACACTGAAAAATAAAGTAATGCATTTAAAAATTTACAAAAACTTGCCATATTTCATATTGAAATGTATTGTTATTTTTTATTCACAATCCAGTAATTTGATAGTTCTATAAGTTTAAACATGGTGGCTAGACGCCAAGCTCAAGACGTTTTATCGACCTAGGCCCATTGAGAGGCTATTATTATCTAGGCTCCTTACTTTTATTTTTGTTAAAAAACTAAAGTCTTAACTTTTTTTTTCCTGCCGGTGATTCGAGAGATATTCACGCTGGTTTTCCACTTTACTAGGCGGCTCGCCTGGATGTTAGTTTCTAGGACACTCTCTTTGTTTATAATTACCAGTGTACCTATATACCGACACTGTACAACCAGGTGGTCAAGTCTGTTATTTGAATGTCTCAGAAAAAAATTGATTTGAAAAATGAAAAATTATAAGAAAACCATAACGTTTTTACAAAATTTAAATAGATAAAGATGTTTGTCCTTAATTAAAAACACAGCATATCTTTTAATTTTAGCCAAAAAATGTAAGTTACGACGATATAAAACTTATATTCATTAATTAAGATTACAGAAATATACTGATTATAACGATATGATAGTAAAACTCACAATGCTGTCCACTGTTATCTCCACACAGAGATGGCAAGAAGTCTGAGTTGGCCTGCAAGTTGGTGACTTGGAATATGTCGTTGCGGCAGGTGTACCCCGGCCGCTGAGTTACGTTTTCTACTGGTTCTACCTATTATCAAAATTCAATAGTAAGTTGTTAATCTTAACAATATATAAAAATCTGTTATCTATTGACAGAAATCTATGTTATTTTTCTACAAAAATCAGTGTCCTTGTACTGAGTTCTAATACTTATTTTGTATGTGTAAAGTGGAATGAAAAAAAAAGAAACCTAATCCGGTATATGTAGGTAGAGTTCCCAAAATACTGACCTCAATGCTTTGTTGGTTTTTTCCTGTTTGTCACCCCAATCTATCCCCTCAAGGTGACAAACAAGAAAAAAAATTCCGTTCTGTCCCCTGTTGTCTGGGTGGGCAGTACGGAACTTCTTTTTTCCGTTAGTCCCCGTGCGATATTTACAGGGGCTCATTCAAGAATTTTTATTCCTGTTTCCCCCTTAAGGAGGCACATTGAGGTGACAGACAGGAATAAATCCTTCGTTGGATATCAATCATTAGTTCTTGCAAGTACTTTGGTCTAAGGTAGTCCCTGCCAAAAAAACTTTGTAAATTAATTGAAGTAGGTAGTATCATAAGTCCATCTTACCGTTGTGGGAGGCGCGAGGTTGAAAGTCTCGAAATCGATTCTCATCTGACAGACATTGTTATTGTTAATTTCTACATTATAGGAACACTCCATCCCTGAGGATTCCTTATTGAGCGGCGGGTTGATAAACACTGCCACTTTGGTGTTGGTACGGATATCGCATGCGTTTACTGAAAATTAAATTTAACGCCATCTGTTATAAACTACTGTGATAAATTTTACTTTAGAAAACTCATGCGTGTTTGATTCATATTGTTTTAGAAGACGGGTGTTCACGCGTACCTGATTGTTGGAAAGGTCCAACTATAGTTGCGTTCACTGAATGCGAAAGGTCAAACTATATAGTTGAACCTTTCCAACAATCAGGTACGCGTGACAAACCGTCTTCTTATACAATATTATGATATATCTATGTCTTATTCACGTCAAATAATTAGAATATTACTCACAAGAGCAGCAAGTAGCGAAGACCCCGCAGAATCCTATAGCCTTCCCACCCTGAGTGTTACACTGGTTCCTAGACAAGCAAACTCCGCCGGTCGAGCGGTCTGTGCCCAAACATTGCTCGCCGTTGCCCGCCGTGAATATACCGGGCACTGGTGACTGACGGGGGGCTAGGGGATAAAACACTGCGTTATATTATAATAGTCATATACACGAACTTACGATATGTTAATATCTACGTGATAGTGAATTATCCGTAGTAAAAAAACATAAGAGTATTGCAATTGTTTTTAGACACGCCCATTCCGCCGGTAGAGCGGTATGTGCCTAAACATTGCTTTAGGCACACAGGCACTATTTGCCATTTCAGGCATTTTTGAGTGTTGTAATGGTTTTCAGACAGGCACATTCCGCCGGTAGAGCGGTATGTGCCTAAACATTGCTTTAGGCACACAGGCACTATTTGCCATTTCAGGCATTTTTGAGTGTTGTAATGGTTTTCAGACAGGCACATTCCGCCGGTAGAGCGGTATGTGCCTAAACATTGCTTTAGGCACACAGGCACTATTTGCCATTTCAGGCATTTTTGAGTGTTGTAATGGTTTTCAGACAGGCACATTCCGCCGGTAGAGCGGTATGTGCCTAAACATTGCTTTAGGCACACAGGCACTATTTGCCATTTCAGGCATTTTTGAGTGTTGTAATGGTTTTCAGACAGGCACATTCCGCCGGTAGAGCGGTATGTGCCTAAACATTGCTTTAGGCACACAGGCACTATTTGCCATTTCAGGCATTTTTGAGTGTTGTAATGGTTTTCAGACAGGCACATTCCGCCGGTAGAGCGGTATGTGCCTAAACATTGCTTTAGGCACACAGGCACTATTTGCCATTTCAGGCATTTTTGAGTGTTGTAATGGTTTTCAGACAGGCACATTCCGCCGGTAGAGCGGTATGTGCCTAAACATTGCTTTAGGCACACAGGCACTATTTGCCATTTCAGGCATTTTTGAGTGTTGTAATGGTTTTCAGAGAGGCATATTTCGCCGGTAGAGTGTGGTATGTGCCTAAACATTGCTTTAGGAACATACTGCTTTACCAAATGTGCCTAAATATGTTTCACCGTTGCCGTGGATCTGAATATGCCAGGCACAGGGACGGGGAGTTAAGGAATAAAACGTTGCCTTAAATAAACAAGCTCTTTATTTGCTAGCTCCTGATATTACTGTCGAGTATTAATATTAGAGGTAATGTAATCAGTGAAGACAGGTGTTAATTTGCGGAAATTCATTTCTAATTAAACAACGAGTTGAGAAAGTCGGATACTGACAATCAGAGAGATAATAAAGTGAGGTGTGGAGGAACCACCGACCAAAAATATTTTTCGTTTTCTCACGCTGACATCAAAAGGTAGCGTTAAAAACATCTTATCACCAGATGCCTGCATTTTTGACTATCTTATCTTATATATTTTTCGTATAAGCAAAGATCATATTTTTCTTTGGTATAAGCAAACAAAGTAAAAAGTAAACAATCCTTTATAATTTTTACTATTTTTATATATATTTTTCTTATCTGTTTTGCACCACTGTTTACGCTTAATTTTATTGTTATATTCCATTCCTGCAAAGATTGTCCGGAACAGCGAGATCATAAGCGATAAGGCCGCCTTTTGTGTCATGTTATTTGTTTTGTATTCTTGTTTGAGTGTTGTGTTTTTGTGGGGATTATAAAGAACTATTGTATTGTATTGTAATTTAATCAAAAATACTCACTCCTATTCAAATCGAAAGTAGCTCCAAACTCCGCTGCAGTAAATAGCAGAAACAATCTGCATAATAACTTCACCGCCATATTGAATTTAATTTATGTGAATACCTGAAACAATAATCTATATCAGTTACTTACACTTTTTCATAACTCAAGAACGGCTGAACTGTGGTTTGGCTGACAATTGGTGAAGAACATAGCTTATGACCAGGACACAGAAATAAAATACTTTTTTAATCTTAAATAAAAACAAAACCTGCTAATTTATTTCATCTAAGGCAGAACAAAGTCCGCCGGTCAGCTAGTTATAAATAATTAAGACTTGAAGAGTTGAAAAGAAAACACACACGGCTGCTGTTTGATAAAGATAGCACACTGGCTACGCTGCTAGATCATAATAATTTCTTCTTGTGGGTTCAGAATCAGGATCATTTAAAAGCCACAAAATTTCGAATAAATAAGAGAAACTATTTGTTTTAAAAATGTGATACAATTCAGAGACAAAAAAAATTAAATTTTTCTTTACCCGCGACATTTGTTGTGGCAGTCATCTTTAATTTGAAATTATCATAATATTGAATTATTCTAATAGTAAAGCCCTTTCATTTGATACCCATGTTTAAAAGATCTGAAATATATTGCAATAAGAACACTCTTCACTAATATACCTTTTACACAAAAATAACAAATCGAAATCGGTCCATCCGTTCGGGAGCTATGATGGCAAAGACACACGCACACTGTCGCACACACAGACCAGTCAAAACTTCGTCGATTTTGCGTCGGGCTAAAAGAGTTTAATGCTCTTTAATATCAATAAATCGAGCAAAGAATTATTGATAATCCGACTGGATTCACTCTTACACTTTACTAAGCATGAGATTTCTTCTGATAGCTAAAAGGAAAACACCTGGTCAAATTTTGCACCGCAAGCTCCTAAAGCAAATGATAAACAAAAAAAAAACGTTACTTTTAGTTTTTTTTTTAAGTTTCTTTATTTTTCTTTATTAAATATATTTTTTTCAACATTATTTTTTTTGCGTCATATTAAAACTTTTTAGAACAAAACAAAGAACGACGGAAATACTTTCATGTACTTAATCAGTCCCTTAGCAGCCATGCATATATAGACCTCGTGTCCTGGTGATTGATATTCTGGATCTTCTATGTCTACCTATTATTGAACTAGGTGTTCCAGTTAACAAAAAATTCTCAAAAAACATTTGTCCTTAACTAATCGGTGTTACTGAGAGCTGGCTCACTCCTAGCTCAAAGGATTTCAGTGGCAATTCAACGCGGGAATGCTGCCAGCGTTCTTAGGACTTTACCACACGGACATCAATGTATTTCTAAATATATTTTTTATGAGTACCAAAATTGACAATAGTTTCTGTAGCAGTAATTCTTACTGTTGCCAATATTTATATTCAAGAGATAACAAGGTATCTACCGAAAGATTTCTTCTATGATCTAATGTAAGAAAACCCTTACAAATAATAAAATAATAAAAATATTTTCAATTTGAAGCTAATTCTATATATCTAACTTAATCATTATAAACATCAAGGCACCGATCTCCAAGCACAGTTATTTAATTTTAAACTGCCATTTATAGACCCGAGTCTATTATTAAATATGATGGGTCTATTACCCGAACATAATTCCTGTTCCACCGTAAAACATGATTCTACACTTGGCTTTACTCATAAACGTGATTTCCGCTACAAGATGTAAGGATATATTCCACTTTGTTCACCTGGGTGATATCACTTGAGTAAACAAAGTGGAAATTGAAGTGTCCTCAATTCACCTTGAGGTTTATAGCACTTGGATCATATCACTCAGGTGATTTGTGACAAAAAAATCGGTGTAATTTGTTGACTTTGGAATGTAATCACCTAGGTGAATATGGCCCACTTTTTTATTATATTTTTTAAATAACCAGGCAAGTGCCTTTATTACCAAAAACGGAATGACTAACTAAAACAAGAAAAAGACAATTTAAAATCTACAGATAATCCAATGAGCCCACAACCACGCTGAATGGCAATGCTTATATGTTAGGCCGAATAAAAGTTTCAATTATTTTGTGTACTTTGATCACCCAGGTACAGCACGTATACATATTAATTAACAAAGTGGAATATACCAGTGTAAGCTAGGATACTTAGAACTGGCCATCCAGGTAATTTATTGGAAAAAAAAATATTATGACACATAGTTCGAATTAAACTTGTTAATAAGCTAACATATCTGTCACAAATGACCATGATTCTTAATTGGACTTAATCCAATCGTAATTTTGAATTAATTCAAAATATCAGCCTTAGTATTTTTACATCTTTAAAATTAAATAAAGGTCGGATTTTATTATGATTTATCGTTCATAAGTATAGATTGTCGTACCTAAATGAAAAATAAATGAATTGAATTAGTCTTAAGCTTTATTCATCGCTTAGCTTTACTCAAGTGCGTGAGTGAAAAGGGATATGTGTAAAATAATGACGTAATTTAGAGAAGGAAGTAAGACCATTATATCTAATAGTATATCTTCCTTTAGTTTTTAAGCGACCTTTTTACCGTAACTAAGCTTTATGTAACGGAATCTACGTTTTTTACCCGACTGCGAAAGAAGGAGGGTTATGTTTTTCGAGTGTATGTATGTATGTTTTTTTATAGTTATTAATTAATTAATTTATATAAAAAAAATCTTGTTCCCGTAACAAGCTCAATCATTTCCCGAAGTCACTTTATTTAACAATGAGACCAACGCTTTTTGAGAGTTCTAGATCAATTTATAATTTCCTTCATATTATTGCCTTTTATATTCGGCGTCATACGATTAGTGCATTTTGCTAGCGTTAAAAGACTTTTCCAAATTTCAATTCACCGTAAAAATCTCAATAATTTCCCGAGGCCAGTTACACCATAAGTTAAGTACAGCAATTGACAGCACCGTTAATCGTTATTTATAATTTATTGATAGATTAAACCTCCGGTTAACAGTTAGTTCGTTCAACTACACAACCAACCGGTTTTGACGCGAGTTCATTAACTTAACCTAGTTCTTCTATTGATTAATAATTGGCTGAGCTTTTTAATTAATTTCCTTTGAAGGCTGGTGGAAAAATTGAATAGATTTTTTTTTAAATTATTGTTAGGATAGCGAATAGACCAAAACTAACAACCTGTTTTACCGTTTTCCTTTTTTTAAACGACTGCGAAAGAAGGAGGGTTATATTTTTCGAGTGTATGTATGTATATTTGTTTAGCACGCCCTAGAGCCTAAACGACTTGTCGTATTTTTATGTGAGTGGTGTCAATAGATTCGTTTCAGTCGTGAGAGAGATACTGGGTACATCAAAAATTAAAAAAAAGGATGATACACAGGTTTAACGATTTAGCAGTCGGGTTTTTTGACGTCACTTCTAACCATTTGTTTAATTCTAGTTTTTATTTGACTTAACCGACATCAAAAAGTTCTCATTCGATTCTCTATTCGAGTGATTATTTTTTTACTATTTTATGATGGTTGCGCTATAAAATCTAAATCGAGTTGATGATTCTATATTTTGGTTGATAGGTCTTATATCAGAGGTAGTTAAAATTTAAGTTTATCAACATGTAAGGTCAAAGGTAGCTTAGTCGATAAACCACTGGCCTCACAAACAAAAGGGCCACGGGTTCAAACCCAGGTACAAGCATGCACTTCTGTGGTTTCAGTCATGTGCATAATATAATTAATTACCACACGCTTAAACGGTGAAAGAAAATAATACAAGGAAACCTGCTTGTCGGACAGAGTTAATAATTTTCAAATATAGGTAGTCTCCAACCCGCAATCTTGGTAGACTAAGGTGAGTAAGATGTTTTGGGTTTAAACGTATATAAAAATAAATATTTTTTTTTTTTTTTAATATAAGTTTTTATTGAATCGATCGTCAGTTATCTCATTTCGAAATTTGTTTACTTAATACTTACTAGTATTATTTTCTGTATTTCTTGTTCTAAGACGTACACATTAGCAAAACTTTACAAATAAATCTCGCGAGAAGAAATTCTTGTAGAAATTGCAAATTCTCCAAGAATTATATCTAAACACACACAATTCTCAAAACGCAGTAAGAAAATGAAGAACAAACCGGCTAGATTCCTAAACAAACTAAGGTATGTATGAAACAGCAAAACTAGCAATGGATATAACTCTTCACAAAAGAAACATTACTCGTACCAGCGAGAATCTCTATTGCAGTATTTATGTGGGAAGTTAAGATAAGTGTTAAATTTTATGACGTAGCATGACTGTCCATTGTTGGGAAGAATAAATATATGGGAGTAATGTAGCTAGGAAAAGACAGCAAAAGAAACGTACAATAAAAATTTAAAATCCCGACATAAAACAAAAAAAAAACTCGCCATTTTGTAATGGCGCCTATCTTAGATTTGAAATGTCTAGTAGTCAAGTTCGTTGATTATTACTCAATACTTTTTACCCTGAAAGAAGGAGGGTTATGTTTTTCGAGTGTATGCATATATACTTATTTCATTGGCAAGCCCTAGAGCCTAAACGGCTTGTCGTATTTTTATGTGAGTGATGTCATTAGATTCGTGTCGTCGTGAGAGTGACACTGAACACATCTATAAAAAAAATAAGGTTGAAGTAAAGTAAAGTAAAGTAATATTTATTGACCTTTAAATAACGTTCGTTACAGGCAAGTCTTATTACATTTGAATTAATAATTACTTAAAATTTCAACTTACAAATCTCATTTATATACGATTACTTAATATTAGTTCCTAGTTGAATAGTTCTCATGACAAATATTTACATTATGATTGCTTTGTTTAGTTATTAGTAATATTTTATTACAAATATAATAATCTAGACAGTGGTTATATGGCTTAAAAAGACGGGTTTTCCCGCGTACCTGAGTGTTGTAAAGGTCCAACTATAGTTTCGTTCTCATTCGGTGAACTTCATCTAAATGTGAACAGAATGTAAACGAACTATAGTTGGACCTTTCCAACAATCAGGTACGCGTGAAAACCCGTCTTCTTAAACAATATGAATCAAATAAAAGTGGTTACTCGTGCCCTGGGGACCGGGTGCAAAAATATTTTTTAAAGATCTAACAAAGCGTCTGGTTTACGCTAAACGAGACCACAATGCTGGCCTCTACCTGGGTCAGCGCATCAGCATTGCCATTCAACGAAGCAATGGGGCCAGCATTTTGGATACTCTACCAACTGGCAGCGGTTTGTATGTTAGTTTTAATTACTAGGTATTTCGTATATATAACTTTTTATCATGTAAGTTTTATTTAAATTTAAGTGTTAGTTAAATTCTATCATGGTTTTATAAGTTTGTGAAATATACTCGAAATCTATTATAAAAAACTACGTGTACGTGACTTTAGAAAAATTATCTAGTGCGAAAAATTTTGATACTCAAAGATTTAGGTAAAAATACCTTTCTTCCAATACACCTACATATGTAGTTTTTTACAAAGATAAGAAATAAGGATTTATTGTACGATCATTTTTATATTAGAAAATAGCTTAATATGCATTAGTAAAGATAAAAAAAGCTCGAGAAACTAAATTACGGATATCAATCAAATATAAATAATTTGGAAAAGTACATGATAATGATGATAACTATATAATACAATATTTTATTGACATTATAAAGTGACCCTAGACTCTAAATCGCTAAACGAAGAGAAATGTGGAGGGCTTATTTATTAATAGGGTGTAGAGGGTAAAGAAAGGATTTTCGAAAATTCAACTACTAAGAGGGTCAAATGGAAGTTCAAATTTTGAATCATTTTTATATTCTCCTTTATGTCCCGGATAACGTCTCGATTAAAATTATAGTGACCGGGTCGCGCGTATATTAATTAGAGCATAGATAGTAATTTTTATTTAAAATTTAACACGTTGCACCTCTAATAAATGTATGTAATAAAATTTCGTCGCTGATCTACCGCAATTTTATTGGCGTTCCGCAATACTTGAATATTGCAAACTAGCTTGGCGAACTTCGTACCGCCTAACAGTGGATTGAGTCGACGTGAGTTTCATATATGGTTTCGCGAAGGTTTTTCTAGATATGTATGTTCGATAACATTGTAGAATATTTTTTTGTTATATCATCGATACTTACTATTGCAGCTTATACGTTAAAAGATATTTTATGGGTAATTTTTTACACCTTGTTATGGTTTTAGAAGGGATAATAAAAGTAATAAGGGTCGCTTGGTTTTAGTGATATAAAAGATTATATTCTAAACTTTAAGCCCCTTTATAACCCCTTGCGGTAATTTCTTCCGAAACCTTCATCTACACCTTTATCTGAACATTCCTTACAAATTCAAATTCATTTAATTAAAATGATTTTCAAGTAAGTTACAATTAAAAATGGATGTCTGTCTGTCACTCAGAAAAAAGCCCTTTTATAGATATATAGACAGTCAAATTAGGCAAATATTTTTGAAAAAATCATTTCTTCTTTATCTATAATGTACCTTTCAAATAACACATTCATTGATCCGTCTAATAAAAAAAGGAATCATTTATTAATTATATTATTAATTAATTATCAAATATTTATATCAAATATTTAATTTAACTTGCCTAGAACCAAAAAGGCTCTAGAAATGGAAAAGATTTTTTTTAAGGATTTTATCAACTAAAGTAAGGTAAAACTATCAGAACCGATAATTAACATACCTAATACTATTGTTCAAAACTTTCAATTAAAATAAGCAAAGCAGAAATTTTATAAAAACTGTGCACAATGTTTTTGATATATTTTGAAATCTTACCTTAAATACTATTTTTTTAAAAACCATTTATAAAGTACTACTACAATTTCACTTCGATTTTGATAATATGCAAAAACCTAAAAATGTACACTTTTAAAAAAAATATTCGTCTAACCATTGCGGTCAGCGGCTGAAGAAATTCGAATACTTTATCCTATTTGAAATCGGTTGATAAACTACATATCATTTTTCTATTTTAAATTAAGTAAGCATTTAATATTAACGACATTATCAATATATCAATTTAAAAAAAAAACAATTCACATATATGACAAAAGAAAATAATAATAAAACGTAAAAAATAATAATATTCATATATAAATATATAAAATTAAATTAGAGAATTTTTTATTTAATATTATTTTGACGATTATTAAATATTGTTCTAATTATTTATGAATACTATTTGCATAGTTATATAAACATAGCAAAATTAATGTAAAAAAAAACTAATTATGTATTATATAATATGAACAAAATGTACGTACGTGCGGTCCCCTGAGCTACTCCCGTCGGAAATCATATAATTATGTAAGAGAGTGCTTATATAGCCTCAGCCTTGGCAATGACCGCAGCTAGTCCGGGAGCCGCCGGGCTAAAGCTCTCACGAGTGTAGAAACTTTTTATACAAGTACATATTTTTCTCAATATAAGCAAATAAATATACAGTTTAAGTTACCTTCTTTTCCATGGGTAAGCCTTTAATACCAAAACACGAAATGACTATCTACAACAAAAACATAGCAGAAAAATACCTACAGACCATTTAAGATCTGCAGTTTATCCAAATGTCAAAATTACTAAAATCAAAAAATTATAAAATTTAATGCATCTTTACTTTAAGGTAAATATGTTTATCCGCTTCTCGTCTCGTATAAAATGACAATATGATCTAAGATGCAGCATACTCGAATAAACCAATTCATTCGCGTCATGAAAAGACCCAAAAAAATTAAATGTTTCATAACAATATATTTCTCAATTATTAGACTCAGTTATTTTTATTTTCAAACCTAACTTCTGTTACTTTATCAAAATCTCCACTGCGGAGTCACGTTCGTCATTTTTTTCTAATAAGTTACTATTTTGTTTCTGAAGGCATTACGTAATGGAGTCTATAATTGTTGTTTTATTTTACACACTATTCTTTTTTGTTGTCAATAGTTTCTTGTTAATAGTCTACATCCACAGATTTACTCTAAGACACTACTTTCAGCGATAAGGCCGAGACTCGTTACAATGGAAGTAAAATTTATCTCGTTGTCTATATTCTGGATTTTTACCTAAAAAGGTAAAAATCCAGACTTATTGTTTATTACTTAGTGGGCTATTCGCGGGTGTAATATGGAATAAAGGCAACTATCTGTATCTATAGAGGTATAATCTACAAGTAATATTTAAAAAGTGGCAACCAAATTTAATTCGGCAAATTAGGAACATCATACTTTTTAAAATACTTTAATAAATAACATAGAAATCCATTCCAAGGTTGCCAGGAAGAAATTTCTTAAGGCGATACGGCCGCCCAATGTACCTACTACCGATGTTTTGTTTTTATTTGTATTTTATTGTTGATATTTTGTTTTTGGTGTGCAATAATGAAATAATGACCCAGATTCGGTCGGGCCAAAATTACTAAACTAACCTAATTTGACAGTTCTAAAATTTTCTCCTCTCTTTTTGTTTTCACAAGTGAGAAAAGGATGGGTATAATTTTAGGAATTTTTAGTTTAGTCAGTGTGTCTGGACGAATAGTATTGTATTGTATTGTATTAAATAAATAATTATAATAAGAGACAACATCAACACAAAGGTGTTCAGGTCGCCAACTAAGCAAAGCCTGTGCTATGGTAACCTGATGACTGATATACATCCTTAATTACCTAAATACATATAATAATACATAATAATGTAACAAACACAGGTCAAACAGACATGTTCATGCACACAAATGTTTGACCAGTCCGGGGATCGAACCCGACGACGAGAGAGACGAGACGTAAATGATACATCCCGGTAGCTCGTACACTACAATTCTTCTCCCGGTCACGACACCTTCACTTACGCCACCTCACACATTCGACAGATCCATCTGACTGATGGAAGCTGCCATTATGTTCCGCGCTAACTATCGAGCCCATCACCAGCTTACTTAGTATTAGTAGACCTGCAAACGGTAGGCCTCGAGAGTATTAATTTATTTGCGGAGTCAAAACTCTTAGTCAAAATACATATATTTAAATAAATTAATGTTAAATTTAAAGTATTTAAAGAGCTTGATTGACAACATCATTAATAATAGAAGCAAAAGAAAAATAACGTAATAATTTTTGAATAGGTATACAAGTTCAGCATAATGTTATTCTCGTCAAAAGCTCGTAGAAATAAGATTATTATTGGATTACCAAACTACTTATTCACATTGTATATCTCACAAATAGCAAAAAAAAATTAGAATGTCAGATTTTTTCCTTGCTATACAAGCAAAATAAAAACTGTGTTCAAAATTTGTAACTTGTAAATATTTCGCTTAAGAAAAACATATTATTTTGCATTTTTGCTTTACAAGCGCTGGGAAATATGTTCACGTAAGCGATATTGCACAAATCTGGGTGACGTGAACGCGCTTGACGTTGCTGTGACCTAGTTTCGCATCCTCTCTCTCTCCTTTCTCTCTCTCTGTCCTCTCTTTCTCTCTCAATCCCCCTTCTCTTTCTCTCTCTCTCTCCTCTGATTATTGGAAAGGTCCAACAATCAGGTACGCGTGAAAACCCATCTTCTAAAACAATATGAAGGCTTTTATTACAAGATATAGGTAGCTACACTGAAAAATATTTATTTTTTCTTATTTTTTTCAAAATTTATCCGAGGGTTTGATCGATTCGTCGCGTGACCGGAATACCGGTTTTTATCTGGCCCAACGTATAAGCATTGCCATTCAGCGTGGTAATACGGCTAACATTCTGGCACGCTGCCCTCTGGTAGTGGGTTGGATTATTTTGGCGTTTCGATTATCTGTCGATCTTAAATGGTCTATATAGGTAATCTTTCTGCTATATTCTTTCTGCTATATTTTTCAGTAAGTCATTTTTTTGGGTAATAAAGATACAGAATATTTTTTATACATATTTACTTACTTATATGCTAATTTTTACCCGCGGGCATTTTCTAATATAATTTTTTTTTTAAATGGCCCGCGTTATAATTTATTTGCGCATAACTAATGGTCAAACTAATATTTCATTGTTTGTTCTACATACGTTGTTGGTCTAACGGTTTTTGTTTAAGAGTACGACTTAAGGTATCATTCCGAACTACAACGCAGAATTACTGCTCCCCATATGCTCTAAAGATTTATATGACACTAGCGACACCCGCGGCATTGCCCACGACTTATAATAGAATATACTTAAAGAAGTATCAAAGTTTGAATCCCTTTAATTGACAACATTTCATTTTTGAAAAGTGATGGAATTTCGAAACTGATTTCGAGATAATGTAATGAAGAGTTAATACTAAATATACCAGATTTTTATATCCACTTTCTGCAGAGTTATTTACAAAAAACTGATAAACAAAATTCTCGTACCTATTTATGTTAAGACCGTTAGTTGCCACCAATAAAAAATATGTCATCTGTCATCTGTGAACCGTAACAAAACAAACAACAAAAATACAGATAATTAATGACATCATTTCTTACGAGCTTTGGATGAGAATAGAATAATTTCAAAACTTACCATGCCTACTTTTAATGTGATAACTGCCACTGACTGCTTGGGGATAATCCTGTCGAATTATCTTTTTACCCGACTGCAAAAGAAGGAGGTTTATGTTTTTCGAGTGTATGTATGTTTATTTGTTTGTCACGATCTAGAGTCTAAACGGCTTGTCGTATTTTTATGTGAGTGGTGTCCATAGATTCGTCTTAGTCGTGAGAGTGATACTAGATACACCAAAATTAAAAATTTAAGGATGATGATGACAGGTTTAACGATTTAGCAGTCCGGTTTTTTTAATCAGTTGTTTTAAATTTTATAGAAATATTTATTAGTATTTATTGTTCCCGACAGCTATAATCTCGGTCTATTCAAGTCACGAATGAATCTGTTTCTTCTAGGCAAGCGTGCTCCATCCTAGACCGCATCGTCGCTTTACATCAGGCAAGTTGAAAACTAGTAAAAAAATAATTACAGAATCAGTGCGGCAGCCAGCACTACTGCTCACTGGCTAGGCCGGAATCATACCTTAAGCTTTTAGAGTTCTATTGCCTGTGTGTAAATATATTTTTAATTAGTATAATACATTTATTAAAACACAAAAAAGGGAAAGAAAAAAAACATTTACAGTTATAAAAACTTATCTAATAATAAACCCCCTGTAGAAGGGAAAGTTCTAAGAATGCTGGCAGCATTGCCACGTTGAATGGCAATGCTAATTATTTGAGCAAAATAAGAGCCAGCATTCTGGTCACATGTCGCTTGCACTAGACCTATTGATATTTCTAGATTTAAATTAAAGCATTCGGATTTCCCAAGTCCCCAAGTTTCTATTGCAAATGGCACAAATATGAAACCTCTGTCAAGGTTTTCATATTTGCGCCGCTTTATGAATACTGTACCAGCCTGTACAGACGTTTGTTTTATTTATGAATTAGTTACGCGAAGAAGTAATTAATGATGAATCCAAAGACTGTCAACTATTATTTATTTATTCATTTTTTTTACGAGATTGTATACATGCGGTTCATAAAATTAAATGACTTATTAAACCACAAATATAAATATATACAGATAATCTAAATGCTCCAACTTACTACCAGCGGCAGTTCACCCAGTTTGCTAGTGGCATTACCACAATCAATGACAATTTACTAAATTATTAATATATTTTCCGCTTTTAGTTCTTATTAGTATATTTAGACGCGAATTTCATACAATACGCGAATTTCATACAATCAAAAGAATCTAGAGTTTTGGTACCTAATCTATTGACCGAGCGATCGAAGCGTTTTTTTTTATTTATTAATTGACAAAAAAAATACATAAATAATATTTAACTGAAAAAAATACGGAATAAACTTTGTAAAAAATTATATGGGCCAACTGAAAAACTGAATATCAAAACAAAAAAAAAGAATTTTTCAAATCTAATCTCAAATCGCTGAGAAATCTGGAAACATACATACGAAAATCCGAAAAACTCAGAACCTCCTCTAACATCCATACAGTGAAGAGTGGCCGGGTCAATGTCTGGTCAAGAGCGAGTCAAACACTACACTTTGACTTTGTAAACAAAACGGACCACGCACTCATAAGTGCTTACTTTATCTATGAGTGTTTTTAACCAACTTCAAACAAATCTATAATATAAAAATGAATCGCTGAATGTGTTGCTTAGCGCAAGTCTCGAGAGCAGCTGAAATGATTATACTAATTCTTTTTTTAGAATATTCCTTGAAGTACGAGGATAGAAGTAAGGAATAGTACTTTATAGGATTTTTTTTTAATAAAAAATCCTATAAAGTTCCACAAACAACACTTTTCTATACTCTCTTACAATCGATTCGTAATAATACTTAAAATTAGCGACTTTGTAGCAGTTGACAGTTGACCGGTGGTGCTGAGTACTGAGGACCGCAAGGAAGTATGGAAGAGTAAGGAGCTGCACGGGAGGTTCTATCGAGCTCTAACCGGGCCCGATGTGGACCTACACGCTTCGGTGAACTGGCTACGGTTCGGGGACCTCTTTGGGGAAACCGAAGGTTTTGCTTGTGCAATTACCGACGAAGTAATGATGACAACTATAGGATATATATCCTGAAGGACTTTACGGTCGACATGCCGCCGTCCCAGAGAGTCTATCAGGCATATTATTTCAAAAAATGGTCGTGCGTTGCTCTACTGAGACCGCTCTATCATCACGGACAGGACTATTGTTTGCCTTAAGCCTGATATCGTGCTGGTAGACCGGTCCCAGCGCAGAGCAGTGCTCGTCGACATCACCATAACGCGTGATGAGAATATCGTGAAGGGTGAAAAAGACAAGGTCAGCAAGTACCTTGACTTGGCTCACGAGGTGACCGCCATGTAGGATTGTGATTCGACGATCATTGTTCCGATAGTCGTTTCGGCAAACGGCCTGATAGCGAGAAGCCTCAACTAACTTCTTAAGAGACTTTCGCTAGATGGTCCAACCATCAAGGGTCAGATACAGAGAGCGGTGATCCTTGATACGGCGCGTATTGTAAGGAGGTTCCTCTCTCTGTAGTCCTTACCACCTGCACCGGTAGCTCGGCTCCTACCCACCTGCTGGCGGCACTCTAGGTTTTAGTTTTTTGTAACAATTATTTTTTTATTTTAATTTAATTTATATTGCAAAAAACTTAGGTTTAAGCAATAAAATGAATACTTTAAATTAATTTTGTCTTTGGTAATAAAGGTAATAAACCCATGAAAAAAAAGTGTTAATGAATCTATATTAAAAAAAAATTTCGATCAACTAGATCATGCTTCAAAGTTATCAAATTATGAATATGACACTAATATTATAAATACGAAAGTTTGTGTGTGTGTATGTGTGTTTATTCTTCACGCTCAAACGGCTGAACGGATTTGGATGAAACTTGGTACTTGGATAGCTTATACCCCGGACTTAACACTGGCTACTTATTATCCCGGAAAATTGAAGGGTTCCGTGAAGGTGATCAAATATCTGGGTCAAACCGCGGGGCGCAACAATTAAACTATAAAGATAAATTATAAATAAGTCTTGCAATACAGCGGGGCAACGCAGCCAGCATTTTGGGCACTTTGCCAGAAATTCAAAATTTTTGAAGTGACAAATTTATTTAAGACTTTTTTTTAATAACTTTTAGATACGTCTATACAGATAATCCTAGATGGAATTTAAAAACATACACAAAATAGATTCAGGTATATTAAAGTAAATTAATAAATCATATCGCCACTATTAAAATTATTTTCAATAGACATTATATTTTACATATAAATATCTAATGTATATGTTGTTTCGCACCATTATATTCGGTTCTTAGATATTTAACCTTCTTCGTGTTATAATATGTCAAATTATACCAACTACACACCGCATAAAGACTCAAATTAAATTACTATTACGAGCTGCGTTAGCGTATTGGATGGCGATGTTCAAATCTCCCTCTAAGTTCAACTGTTGAACTAATTGGGTGTGTATATGAGCCTAAACTAAAATTTGCACTAGAAACATTTTGGATTTATTTATTATTTTCCACTTTTTTGGGCAGTATCCTTTCCCCTATTGGGAATAACCCTTGTATCCGTCCCTGACTAAAAGTGCGTTTATCTAAGTTCAACGCGTTGTTATGTGTACCATGCCAAATGTTGCAATGTACATGTTTAAAGGAAAGTGTTGATTGACATAGTGGTCTTATCGTTAAAAAGCGATCTCTTCCAGGCAACCCAGATATTTTCCTAACAACCCTTATTGGAATGGAAAATTTAATTATATTTCTGCATTATTTCTCGTGGAACACGAGGGGCCGTGATAGATATATCAATACTTTATTGCAGACATACAAAAAAAATACAAGTGAATTTTTTTTACACAATTTAGTGCTACAAGTGGCGGCCTTATCGCTAAAAGCGATCTCTTCCAATAACCTATATAAGGTATGAACTGAAAATGATACCTATTTTGAAGTACGAGTATTGTGAATATCTGGGCTATTGGAAGAGGTACGGCACTCGCCAATTCTTCCTCTTATCAAAATATATATATTGCAGCGGGTGGTGACTTGCCACCCACTAAACGGGCCCCCCACTATAGCTGCCGCATGACGTCGCTGGTGAGGCAACGTTGGTGTGAGCGGCTAGGGGTGCGGAGATTTGTGCTGCCAGTTTACTATGAGCTACTAGCGGCGTTATGCCCTTTAACACTTCCACCATGAAGCTTAGGTTCTTAGCTTTTGCGTTTTCCATCCCTGGGCTAATTAAGGCAAGCCAGGGGACAGGAGGTCTCATTTAGCCCCAACGGTATCAGATACGCGGTGTCGCTACACACCAAACGGCTTGCCGCAAAGCCGCTCCTGCTTTAGCATTATTTCTTATTATTGTTTACTATATAAATTATTTAATTTAAGCAGCGAGCAAAGCGTATTGACGCTGTTTTAAGTCTAAAATATGGCCGCCACTTACATGTAATTTTTTTTTGTATTGTTATTATCGTAATCATTTAATTCTCTATATAAATATATACAATTGATTAGTATATATATATATATATATTATATTATTATACCCGTTCGCTCTCCGGCAGCCGCCGCAGAGGATGCCAGTTTGAAAAAGAGGTTAAAGTATGCCGCTATGGAACCGCTTTACCACTTTGTGCCAATTGCTGTGGAAACCCTGGGCTGTTGGAGCTCTGAGGCTAGGGCATTTATTAACGAAGTAGGGCATAGGCTCAAAGTTAAGACTGGTGACTCCCGCTCCGGTTCGTTCCTGGTGCAGAGGATGCTATTTAACGTGGCAATGCTGCGAGTGTTATGGGTTCTTTTGCACCAGGAACGGTCAGGGGTGGGTTATTTGATTAGAGCAATTAATTGTGGCGTAATTATTTAATTTAATTTATATTATGTGATATTGTACAGTAAGAAGGATAAATAGACAAAGATATATAAATTTTAATGTAACTTACAAAAAAAATTAATTAATTAATTATGTACCGAAATACTCATCACAATGTGCACAGCACCTACACTAAGTAGCCTTGTGCAGTAGGTGCTGCTTCTCTTGAGGACTTGAACAATTTTCATAGGAGTGAATGAATGAGTTTATGATTAGATGGTTAGTAAACTAGTTTAATATTATTATTCTTAAGTAAGAAAATTTTACATATATTTTATTTGATAAATTAATTGAAGTATCGTAGATTAATAGAAGGCAAATTAATAGAAGGTCGTTAAAGGTTCTTCCAGCGTCATATTAGTAAATATGTAAAAAAAAATATGTTTTGTTTGTCTACAATTAAGCGTTGATCTATCTATAATAGTTATTTACGCTTTGGTCCTCTCCCCCGGTCAAATCTCCTCAATCCGTCCCTGTCTAAAAGTGCGTATATCGAAGTTCAACGCACTTGTTCTGTGTACTCCTCCAAATGTCGAAATGTACAGGTTTTGAGATAAGTGTTGATTGAGTAGAGACGAATAGCGGACGAATGTTTGATTAACATCTACATTATGATAATGTGCGAGGCAGTTTGTATGTAAGCTGCTTTATTTCTAGGAATGGACGTAATTAAGAGTCTAGTTTTGGATAAATTGTGACAAAAGCTTAAAAAAACAGTAATTAAAACACTAACTAAACTAAATCTACTTACAACTAAAATGAAAAAAGGCTAGTTAAAAGTACATTAGTTGAGGGAAAGGTGGCAAATATGCTGGCAGCATTGCCACGTTGCATGGCAATGGAGATTATTTGAGCCAAAAAAACAGCATTTATAAGAATTTGGCCAAGCGTTTGGTAGACTGTACAAGTGACAAATATGCTGGATAATAATAATAATAATATTTATTTTTTTTAAATTATTTTTTTTTGTGTTTATTTTTGACACTGCCCAGTGAGTGGCAAATATTTTACTAATTTTATTATTTTCCAACCTTCCAAATAAAGAGGGGGTCGATTCAACCCTTAGGTATATTTTTTCTGATTACTCGCAGGCGGATGTTTTTTTGTTTGTAATTGTATAATTTTCGCGTTTAAATATTATCAAAATATTAATTAGACTTATGCTATCATATTTTTTTATTATTTTTTAAGCCGCGGTAGGGGATTAGATTATAATATAAATCATTATCATTTACGTGCATGGTTGCCTGGAAAAGGTTGCTTTAAGCGATAAAATATGACTAAAGAAAAGTTTATAAGTATGTACCTACTAGCTGACCCGGCGAACTTCGCCCGATTATTTAGTTTTTTAACTTTTTAATTACTTATTCTGCTATTCGTGACACCGGGTCAGCAAATATTGACATTAATTAATATTTATACGATACTAACGTTCAATTGTTTCACCTTCCCGGAACCTCTCCACTAACACTTGAACTTTATGTTATGGTATTAAAGTTCCAATTGACTTTTAAGTATTATTACGAATCGATTGTATGGGAGTATAGAAAAGTGTTGTTTTTAAACATTTCAGGATTTTTTTAATGTATATCTCCATAAGAACCATCCCCGTACTTCAAAAAATACTGGAAATAAATAATTAGCAAAATCCGATCAGCTGCTCTGGAGATTTGCGCTTAGCAACACATTTAGCGATTTATTATTATAGATTTTTGCTGGTTCTTAAATAAGGAGTTGTCTCTTATTTTATTTGGATCATCTGCAGCTTTCTGTCCAAGAAGTAAAATAAGCCGCGTGTTTTTGGGGCGACAAGCACAAGGGCGCCTCAAACCGTCCTTGAAACATCACCCAGAGGGGCACTATCGAACTGCCCTATCATCCCAGACAGGGTTTGCCTAGAGCCCAAGCTAATATAATAATGGCATCTTAGCTAAATCTTTTGGTGCGGATTTGTCCAAACCTTCCTAAAGAAGAGAAATAAGCCCTATGCATCTGGATGATTAATTAATCTAAACTAGCTGTGCCTTGTGATTCAGCCGTTCTTGAGTTCAAAGGCTAGCCTCGAACCAGGATACAAAAGGACCCTGCCAATCGCTTGGCATTTAACATACGCTTATTGAAGAGCACTGCCCCGGGCTAAGCCAGATCGCTGTCGTATTGAGACGACTTGTCCAAGGCATCCCGGCCAGTGGCGTAGATCCTAAACTATCAACTATTTAGGCAACTGGTTGGTTATGCCCTGGCCTACCAGACTGGGAAGGAGACTGCTTGACAGAGTATACCGGGATCTACGATAAATACACCTTGGCTTCCTGGAATTGCAATATATAATGCCTTATCAATCAACTGGCTGAATTTAATGGTTTTAATAGAGCAGTATCTCACCGTTTAAGACGAACTTACGAACTAGGTTTAATAATTTAGGCCCTGCGTTAAACGTGGCCCGTGAAGCAGTCAGTCAGAATTAACTTTAAAGATTAAATATAATATTATATGCATTTAAATAAAATTAAAAGTCATAAAATTCAAATATTTCCGTCAGCAACTGTACATAACCGCACAAATTAATTAAAATACGGCTGCAATATGACTGCATTACCTAAATATCAAGTTACAAAGACATAAAAAAGTGTATTTTAGCGTATTGGTGTGAATTTAGTATACGTACTGGATCGAAATATATATGTTTGTACCGTTAGATACTCACTTGTTTTATATTTGGATCGTAAACGGCTTGAAGTAAACGGCTTTGCCGCAGAACGTCCCTTTCGCGAATATCCCGCCTGCTTGCAAAAAGCCGCTGTATCAGTATGACGACGCGCTGGACGTCGCGTAACGACCCATTTAAATTTTTAACATTTGATCTCTCTGAAAAAATACTCGATTTAAATGGGTCAATGGTAGGTTAAACTAAAAAAACTGACTGCGGTGAATGTAGAACGAAGTGGTCAAGTCTGTTTTTTGAATTGTCTCAGAATTACAATTGGATTGTGCCAAAATAGCCGGTTCGACATAGAATAGATCAGAGTTAGTATTAAATAATATGTTTTGTTCATAACTAACTGTGGCATATTCTATGTCTAAACGACCATTTTGGCAGAGAAAGATTAGATAGTTATCGAGAAGTATTCTGTTATGTATGTTTTTGATATCTAAATTAATTTCTTATTTTAATAAATTTGGGTAGGTATAGGTCCGGTGTTTTTATCATATAATCCGTATTTACGACTGCTTTTTGTGAGACGTATACAATTGAGGCAGTTATAATATGATTAGTAAGTTATCTTCTACACAATATTGCTAAAATATAAAAACTTCAGAACTCAATTTGGTGACTGAGTTTGGTGACGTGCTAGACGTATTACACCACAGCGCCACCTATAAAAAACTTACGAAAACATGAACACACGGTGCTGTAGACGAAGAATAATATTTCTAAACATAGCGTCTTCAAGAATTATTATAGTTCGATAGATTATGAATAGATGTCGCTTTATCAAATTTTGAGATTACTATCTAGCGGTTTATAGAAAAGGAAAGTTAAGAAAGTTCATTAATTTATAAGACGTAATTGTTTGATCTTACATCTGTAAATCTTTATTTACCTTTATGAATAAATTAAGTAGCGATATAACACTCTTACAAAATAATAATATAAAAAGGATGGAGGAGGAGAAGAATTACATTTAACTCAAATAATCTATTAAATAATTAAAACAAAATTTGTTACAAATAAAAAAAACTTTGACTGTAAAAAACCGCAATAAAAAATTAACTACTAATTTTAGCAATACATGTCGTAACAAAAAAAAATATGCGTCTTTTAATTGTGTTAGTTGAGATTGAAATTATTATTTTGAGTTTACTGTCGTGATTTTTATTCCAATAAGTATTGTATGTTGCATTTAGTGGTTACAAGTTTAGGTATTTTCCGTCTGTGTGAAAATAATTAAATGGTCAAAACTGTTCAAAACAGTGGTATAACTTTATGTAAAATTATTGTAAAATGAACATAAACTTCACCCACGTCTCATATCGGTACCTATTAGTTTTACTGACATCTAGCGGCGGGTAGAAATATTCATGAAGTCATTGTAGGTTTTACGCAGTTACTTATCTCCCATGCGGATGTCGCATTCTCAAAAGGGTTTGGACACTACATTATTTTTATAAGGTTTTTGTAATATTCTGTGCTAATATTTTAAATCATTTATATATATCAAACAGTGTAACAATAATTTGGAACTTTTTCACGCTATAGTTTTCTTCTTCAGCGCGTTATTCTCCAATTTCTTTTTGATTATTTTCTCTCCTATACTTTCTGCATGTATTGAGGAGCGCAAATATTCTTGGGTCATATTATTTCTTCGTATTTAATAAATGTTTACTTTAAACAAAGAGAAAATTCTAAAATCGACAGAATATTTTTTGTGTATGTTGTCCAATTTTTTAGCGACGTCTGTGACAATTTGAAAAAAAAAAAATTATCGTTCAAGAAAAATATTTTTGCAGTCATTATAAATGTTAAAAGAATCGGTCTAGTTGTTAGGTATTTAAATAGCAAAAAAAAAACATGAAAACAGGTTTTCTTTTCAAATTAATCCCTATTTTATAGACAGTCCCAATTTTAATTAAACGTATTTATTGTCTCATTATTTCGATCACAATTTCCACGTTATATAATAAAACAATCTTAAATAAACGGAAATATCACTAATTTACCGAGAAAGTGGTAGAAAGTAACAATTTGGACGGCATCATCATGGTTTTATCTCCAGGGAAATAATTCCGGCACATAAATGATGCAGCGCAATCCATTCCTTCTGCTAAGGAATATTACTTTCAAAGCAAACACATAGACAATATATAAGCTCTGAATTAAATTTATCTCGGTTATTATTATTATTTTCGTTATATTATTTGTATTTTGTATAATTTTATTAAGTACTAGCTGACCCGGCGAACTTCGTACCGCCTAACAGTCGATTCTTTAACAGTAATGTTACCATCGTACATATATTGACATTAATATTTATACGATACTAACGTCACTCAATTGTTTTGACTTCCCGGAACCTCTCCACTAACACTTGAACTTTATGGTGTGGTATTAAAGTTCGAATTGACTTTAAAGTATTATTATGAATCGATTGTATGGGAGTATAGAAAAGTGTTGTTTTTAGATCTTTTCAGGCAATTTTTTTAAATTTTTCTTGCCGTAAGAACTCTCTTACTTCAAGGAATATTCTAAAAAAAAAGAATAATCAAAATCAGTTCAGCTGCTCTCGAGATTTGCGCTCAGCAACACATTCAGCGATTCACTTTATATTAAAGAAAGATAGAGATTAGTCCTCTAATGGTTTTATGATTTTAGAAGATGCAATTGTATATTACTGGAACTGTTGACTTAGCGACTATTTTTTTTTATTATAAAAAAAGCTCAAACTACTTCAAAATAAAAGCTGCTCAAATCATCGGAATCTTATTTTTTAACGACCCCAAAAAGCAAAAGTTCTCACGTCGGATTCTTTCTTTTCTGTTTTATTTATAACATATATATAGGCTCTTCTCAGAGACGCTAAAAAAAATGTATGGCAGAAATTCCACGAACTCGCACTAAACTCGCTTTGCGTCGACTTTTATTGTGTAAACTGCCAGGTTGTGGAATTCACTGCCAAGTGCTTTATTTAACGATATATATAATCTCGGTCTCTTCAAATCGTAAGTGAATCGATTTCTTCTAGGCAAGTGGGCTTTACACCAGGCGAGATGTCAGCGCCAGTCGTCTAGTTTATAATTCGAAATGATGCTCGTTATAAAATGCAAGCGAAATTAAATTCGGTGCATCACTTCTTTAAGCATTGCTTATTTTCATTAAAGGCATTATAAACGAATATTTATTTAATCTAACATTGCTTTGGAAAAAGTTTTTTTCCACTTGGCTGGTCTAATTATGATGAAAGAACTGAGTTGTTCGAAATGTAGCATAAGTAGGGTGCAAAAGGGTGAACAATTATGGAACAAGATTTTCTAGAAAGGACAAATAGGAAATAAAAAAAAACATTCTTTGTTAATCTTACATAATAGTAAAAAAATACTTTAATCCAACTTTAAAAATGTAGGAGGTTCATAATGTGTCGGTATATTTTTTTTTAATGCACATTTCCCATTATTACCTATTAACACCTTCTTAGGTTGTCTCAAATAAATTTTACCAAAATCATGTCAGTACTTCGGTTCTTAAATTAATTTTAACTGAAAAAAAATAATGTTACTTACTATATATAACTTCTGTCCCATATTCAGTCGTGAGGGGACAGACAGGAACTTTTTTCCTTGTTTATCCCCGTGAGATATTTACAGGGGGAGAAAAAAAAGTAATATTCCTTTTTGTTCCCTCAAAAATATCGCACGATAACCGACAATTCCTTGTGCAATAGGATAAAAAAGGTATTTCTATTTCGGTTCGAATATGTTTGAGTTTATAATAGTATATTGCGTATGGTAGTAGGTCGTTTCCTATCGTTCGCCTGGCTAGCTACCACCCTCAAGTTGATAAATCTGTTGCCAAGTACCTCACACTGTTAGGTACTTGGCAACAGATTTATTTTATTTTATTGCGGCGGCCTTTCTTGAGAGCCAGTGTATTTCAGGCTACGCTTGCTCCATCTAGCCCTAGATGTACGGTATTTATTTTAATATATTTTATGTAATCAGTAAATAAAATTGTGGGTCACTGTTAGAGTCTAACAAAAGAAAAATAAATTAAAATATATATTATTATTATTAATTTATTTTAATTATTTTAATTTTTTTAATTTTCCTTTACTAAACAATAAGTAAAGTGTCGATGGACAAATTCTTAGAGATTTTTGTGTAGAATTTTAAGTTAAATTTAAATTACTTATTAGCCTTAAGCTAGATTGTAATATTTCTAGGATTTTTTAAAGGGTCTCCCTTAAGCAGAAAAAAACGGCTAGTAGGTAGTCTAGTACATAAGGTGTAATTTAGACTAGTAGACTATTCCAGCTCACGTTAGGTCTAGACTCAGCTCCGAGATAGGCAGAAGGCTGGAGTCGACTTGTTGAAAGAAAACCTATGTCTACGAATGCATATTTTAATCCTAAATTATTACTACTCTGGACCTCTATAGAGACGTTAGCACATCTCTTTTTAATATCCGATGCAAAAACGACAGAATGTTATATGTCTGAAGTGTCGTGAAATCAAAAACTACAAAATTTAGAATTACATTTATTTAATTTAATGTCAGGTTAAATTTTTCTTACTTTAATATTTACTAGCAATTTGCTGCGCTCTTTTTAATAGACAAGTTTAGAACTCCCATTTAACTCCTTACGAGGGTCTATTTTTCAAAATTCCTGTCTCCAAATTCCAGGCTCTGAGTTGATTATCTGTCAATTCGTTAGTCGGAATTATCAAATCAAATTTTACTAATACTTAACAATATTATGACGGCAAAAATCAGTGAGAATATGTGTTTGTTAGGCTGAATCGGCTGAAATGATTTGGGTGAAGGCGCTATGCAATTATGCTCGTGCCAACCCTCATCCAAATCATTTACGTCCTGGACAAAGCCGATTTTTGATCCTTATGCTACTCCGTGTTTAGTTGATTATTCCATGGGAACACTAAGTATAGTATTATTCGTCGGATATAGTAGTTGTAACATCTCCATATATTGCGTCCCTCTTCATCCCCGCGTTGCACCCGCGAATGATCCACCACTTGCTAGTCGTAATAAGTCTGGATTTGCAACGGAATATCCACGTCACTGGCAGACTACCAAACAGAGCAGAGCTTAAAATGTCTAGCTGACAGTTAAATAATTTTTTGCCTGTTTTTTTTCTGTTACGCTCCATTTTTGTAGTGCAATCGATTGTTGGCAGGAGTTTTGTTATTGTAGTTGCAATTTTTTTCCACAAAGAAAGGTAAAAAAAGGCACTCGCCCATTAAATATAATAATAATAATAAAGAAGTTATTAAACTATTAAATATACATGCGAGTAGTACAGACCTTAACATAGATCAGAACACATGATCGCGGTTGTTCGATTGCAGGTAATATTAGACAATTTTGTCAAGCAAGTAAGTACCATAAACATTAACCCTGTCACGCTGTAACTTGAGAACGGCTTTACCTATTTCTTTCACCTATTTTTAAATGTTTTCCAATTCTTAGCAGAAGGTTCATGTATTAAAAAAAGAAAGATAGAAGCCGAAGGCCGAGATATGACACCTTGCGAGTTGCACCTTTTCTTCAAAACTCCACCATCTTGCGCAGTTGACAGCTAATGTCATTAACAATATCTTTCATCGACTGTTAGGCGGTACGAAGTTCGCCGAGTCAGCTAGTAGTTTATAAATATGTTAAACTATCATAGTAACAAATTTCATTTAGGTAAATTGGTGAGATCAAACGTTGTTATAAGGTCAAAAAATAATTTCTATTAATTTAATTTTTTTTTTACCTAAATACGCCATTCCTCGTCATATCATTTGTTATTTAAGGTCGTTAGTAAGTTTCCCTAATAAAATGAAAATTAAATAAAATATCAGACAATGTCGTAATATCCAACCTTCCTACAACACATCCCGTAAATACAGTCCGTGATCCCCACATTATTGAAGATGCACATTTCTGATCCTGCAAACAAACCTTACAGGTACTCGGGCTAGATACAATGCGAAATTACTCAATTCGTTTCTTGTGGCAACAACAATAATAAATGATTCATCTTCTGTCTATGTACCAGTATCTTTCTTTTGAATAAGAAATATTCATTGGCCTTTAAATAACATTCGCTAAAGGCAAGTCTTGTTACATTTGAATTAATAATTACTAAAAAAACTAAACTTTAAAACTTATTTTAATATTTTTATTTATTATATTATAGACAAAAAATATATACGTTTTTTTTTAATTTCCTAAAAAAAATATTTGTCTATTATAAATTTTTGGATTTCGGGCAAGGAGCCCAAAATGCTTCAGAGCCACGTATCTTAACAACGTGAAATCGCGGAATGCAGCTAGTATAGCGTATGACCATCTGCAGGTGAACACGAATCTATTGACAACACTCACATAAAAATACAACAAGCCGTTTAGGATCTAGGACATGACAAACAAATTTACATACATACACTCGAAAAACATAACCCTAGGCTCCTTTTGGCATATTTTTACCTGACTGCGAAAGAAGACGGGTCATGTTTTGCGAGTGTATATTTGTAAAGTATGTATGTCTGACTCTGGCTATATTAGTTCAACCCACGCTTTTATTTGGTTTGTTTCCAAAATTAAAGTTAAGGAAGGAATCTGAAGAAAACTTAAATCGACACAAATTTAAAACAAAATTTAAACTGTAATATAAATTAACAATAATAATATAGTATATAAGTACATACACAAAACAAACAAATTAATTTAATTATATATATTCTTAAGGAATTGGAATTATTCAGTATTTTTCTCAAACACGTAGGTACATTCATTGTTTGTGTGTACGATTAGGTACGTCTTTAACAGAATCCAAAATAATCAAAACAACGACGTAAATTAATTATTTACTATGTTTTTTTGAGATGATGCCTTTAAAAAAACATCCTTCTCTTATAAATATACTTATTAACGCTTTTTACCATTTTTTTTTAATTGTCTTCTTGTGGCACGTTATTGAAATTAAATATATTAAATTAAATTAATTTTCTGAAAACGCTCAAACACGTAAAACATTATTCGACTTGCCGGTTGGCGCAGTTGGTAGCAACCCTGCCTTCTGAGCCGCTGGTCCCGAGTTCGATCCCCGGACAGCTCAAACATTTTTGTGCATGAACATGTCTGTTTGAGCTGTGTCTGGGTGTTTAACTATGTATTTATGTATATAAGTATGTATATCAGTGATCAGGTTACCACAGCACAGGCTTTGCCTAGTTTGGGACTTGAACACCTTTGTGTGGATAATATATAATAATAAATATGAAGAACTGGATCATTTTATTCAATATTGCTCGCACAAATTTCACCACGACTCTGACTCTGACTCTGCCTCTCAATGAATTCACCAAACATATAAAAGTCTTCAATTTCTTGCAACGTCCTATTCTTGGTCTCAGGAATATACTTCCATACGAAAAAACCACAAACAATTGCATTGAGCATAAAAAGCAAAAACGTGCCCCATATATTTATCCACATAAATAAATATGGAGATAATTTCAATGACATAGAAAACAACGAACTATTTAAAATTACATATACTGCTCCACCTAAACCGCGATGCTTTACCGGCATTACTTCAGAAACTATAGTATAACCTACTGCTATAATCCCAAAACTATCAGATGCTACATAAGCTATTAAAAAATACAAAGACAATATGGATTCCTTAGATAAAACATCAATTCTCTGCAATAAGGTTATAACAAAAACTCCAAATAGAGAAATCACAGTACACAAAACGCTAAAAAGCAAGATGGTTTTGTTCAAAAATTTGTTGTTGAATATACTGCTGAGCAAAATCCCTAGAAACAGCATACCGTTTATTACAACGCTACCAATAAATGCTACGTCTTCGCTTTGTGTAGTTTTCTTTATAACTTCAAAAGAGTTGATAACAACCACAGCAGTACCACTCCAATACTTCAGATGAAGAATCAAAAATGTATGAATAACTGGTATATAAAAATCACGTCTTTTCACTTTATTCCAGTTCAGTTTCAAGCCCAATTCATTTCTTTTTCTCCGTGATAAATTCTCTTTCTGAGCTGCTATTAGATCTTCCAATTCTTTCTTCGAAGTCTCATCAATATTTCTTAAACTCATATAAGCTGTGTACGTCTCATCGAATCTGCCTTTGCAAGCTAACCAAGATGGCGATTCTGGCCAGAACGCAGTCAAAACAATCGATATTAAAATAGGTATTATCATGAAAATGCAAATGTTTTTAGAGCTCAAAACCGTTGATAAAACTCCAGAGACAGCCATACCAAAAGTTTTGATAATGCTGAATAACTGAATGTAGATATTCCTGTATTTTGGAGCAGTCATCTCCGTGATTGTCAGAATGGCCACGACTAATATGGAGTTGGTGCCGAAACCGTGGATGAATTCGCTGGTGAGTATGATAGGTATGCTGTTGGCGCAGTACGCAATGATCCAGCCGAGTGTGACAGCGATGCAACCGAACAGGAAGGCAACTTTGCGTCCTCTCCATTGCATGAAAGATGGGATGATGACGCTGGTGATTCCAGCTAAGCCGTGCATAGCGCCTGTGAAAATATACAAGAAAGAATTATATTACTCAAATCTAGACATCTTTCACTAATCAAAAATTGCTCTTAAAATTGAAATTGACAAATCTCGCAGGTTCGATAATTAATTTTCTTTTCATTTATCTAAACACCATTATTATTTTCATATTTACGAGTAATGACTTCGCAGACACATACAATACACGCACGTTAACTGTTGTAATCTCGAACAAGCTCTTCAATGAGTGGTGTATCGTGCAACGAGTGCGTATTTATTACCTTCATCATAATAAGATTATTATAGCATGGTATGGTATATATAATGAGTCGCAATTAGCAAAATGTTATTTTTAAAATATATGTAATCGTTAGCAGTAGAAACCTTGGAGACATGGGGACCGAGCGCTTTAAAATTATATCTAGAAATATCAAAACGTCTGGTGGAAGCGACATGTGACCAGAATGCTGGCTCTTATTTTGCTCAGAAAATTAGCATTGCCATCCAACGTGACAATGCTGCCAGCATTCTTGGAACTTTTCCTTCTGCTGATGTTTATTATTAGATTAGTTTTTGTTAGCTGTAAATGTTTTTTTTTCCTTTATTTTTCTGTTATAATAAATGTATTTTTAACAATTGATTAAATAAACTTAAAAAATAAAATAAACAATTATAATCGTGGTAACCACTTCTATCCACGTTATAAAATAGCACAACTCTTTCGTTTATCTTAATACTTTTTATATCCGGCTCGAAGGACCATTTATGTAAGGGCTAATATAATAAATTGATTGTAAAATGATAGTTGAGTTCTGCGCTGGCGGTAGTAATAATAAACGCGTCAACTGATTTATTAGTACAGGCCGATTCAAACTTAATGGCGGCTGTGAAGTGCGCCTCAAGCGAGACTGCGTTTGTACATTTGGGTTGAAAATAGCTGTTAAGAGTGAATTCATACTAGGTACATAACATACATGTAGTGAATATTCAGATGGGATAGTGTAAACTTATATGTCTACTAAATTAGAATAAAACTATATTTTACTTACTAAGATTTTTTATAAACAATGTTTAGTATAAAAATAATACCTATTTATCCGAGATAATAACAGTCGGAATTCACCGATCGCACCACGTACCGGCTATATGGGTAAAAATTAATACAAAAATTGTTATTAATTTTCATTAAATTTAAATGTATATATATATATTTAAAAGATTGGTGTTACTTACACCATCAATGCTAACTTCTCGGCTCTTCAACAGAGTCTCATTGGAAGAATTGGAGCAGACAAAAAAAAACAAAACTTATAACAATAAATAATTAAACTTAGGCAGGTAATTTTTAATGGGGTTGTTATACCTTATAGTGACTCAGTCAAGAACCTGGGTATTATGATAGACCAAACTCTTAGCTGGGAGGTCCAATTGCAAACCATCAGCTGTAAAATGTTTGCTTCTGGTGCATCTCTGAAACGTCTTCGTAACTTCTTGCCCACTGCTACTAAGGTTGCGCTCGCACAATCTCTCCTCCTTCCCATCTTAGACTACGCTGACGCCTGCTATTTAGATCTTCCGAGTGGACCAGCTAGACAAGCTTGAGTGGCTTAAAATTTCTGTATCAGATTTATATTTGGTTTACGCAAATATGATCACATCTCTCAGTTTCGTACTAAGCTCAAGTGGCTGCCAATTCACATGCTCAAATCCTCTCTCTTAACTATAATATCCTATTTAATCCCAAAACACCGCGTTATTTAAAATATTGAGTTTCTTATTTGCACGATTCCCACACCCTGCCTCTTCGGTCATCGGAAAATCTTGCTCTCAAAATGCCAACTCACTGTAAAACTTTTTTCAAAAACTCTTTTGCTGTTCAATTAGTTATGCTCTAGAACGCCTTACCTACACACATCAAAAAAGCATCATCACTCGCTATTTTTAAAAATAAGGTGAAGAAGTTCTATTTAGCTACTATCTGAGCAAAGATTGTCTGTTTTCTGCTGTCTGTATTTATTTATTTTTTGTTTTTTCTCTCTCTTCTGCTGTTAATCGTTTATTTTTAGTCTTATACATTTTTATATTCTTTATTGTATACCTCGTACTGTACTATATTTATTTTGCAAATTATCTCCATCCTAAGGTTGCCTGGAAGAGATCGCTTTTAGCGATAAGGCCGCCACTTGTGGCACTAGATGTAAGATTTTTTTCTGTATATTTGATGTTTGTGTGTCTGCAATGAACAGTTTATTCATTCAGTCATTCATTCATAACTTTAACAAATAACTTGCAACGATAATGATTACAACTGTACAACCCAGACAGAATATCTGTGCACCTCGCTGGAATGCGGCGCCTCTCCCGCTCCCCTGTCACCTCTCCGCGCACTCCCCGGTGCGACAGTACGGTTAGCACACCGTACCCAGACCGCCGATATGACGTCACGAGCTCAGGTGCACAGATATTGTGACCGGGTTGTACTTCAGCTAAAGGTCGTGCATGTGTGCAGCGTATCGTCACAATACGCACACTAAGGCACACCACCGACAGGGCCCCGCGGGAAGAAGGAGGCTAGTGGGCGGTGTGCTCCCGCGTCTCGTCTCTCTAACACCCGCGCATACGGTGTTTTCGACACTGCGCTGCCGTAACTTCACAGCCGCCATTAAGTTTGAATCGGCATATACTGAAGTACGAGTGGGCTCGTACACTACTGTTAACGTTTTTTAAAGGCAATAGACTTGCGCTTGTCTGCAATTCCGCTGATGCAGCGATGCAGCCTAATATGTAGCACGCCTGCCTAAAAGTAATCGGTGCCTAAATTCTCGACTCGAAGAGATCAAGATTAAAGCTATAAGCTATCGTACGTATTCCAAGATTTGGTTTATTTTCAATTGTCCAGAGCTGAGTTTATCTATTGTCTAGGATTATAATAGTAATATGGGACAACATCCACACAATGGTCTTCAAGTCTCAAATTAAGCAAAGCTTGTGCTATGGTAACCTGATGACTGATATACATACTTATATATATATATATATATCGAACTAGATCCAGGATTAGAAAGTTTTAATTCCTAATTCTAAACTTTTTTGTATTAATTCTACTCTTATTACTCTTAAATTTACTCCTTAAATTTTTTTCTTAAGTTTTCTGCTGTTTTGCTTTTATTTAAGAAATATTAAATTATTATTTTATTCATTGATGATTGATGATATAAGTAAGTCTTTATGTTTTGTGTGTCTGCTTGTATTGAGCTTATATATCATCATCATCTTCTTTGGATGGGTAGAGAGAGAGGTTCTAATGTATGTTTACATACGTACTACAGTACCTAGAATTATATATATGTATTAAGATTATGACGTATCACTATTCTAAGAAGATGGTCTTACCTATCCAGGAGGCTGAGTCCAGGTCCAGCTGTATGGGGCTGTCTTCTCCCCGGAGCTGATGAAGCATCACAATGGGATATCCCATAGCCCCCCCACTGGATAAAGCAGCCAGTTGACATGCCCCCACTACGATCAACTGAAAACAAAATTATATATTCATATTAATTTATTGGGAAAAATATTACACGTTAAAATATTAGTTAAAATAACATCATTACTTTAAATAACACTTTGTAAAATATATTCTTAAATATAACTAGCATATAATCTATAATATTATACGAGTAGGTACAATATGATAAAATACAATAGAATATTCATATACCTAAATAAAATTAATTTATGCTAATAAATTACAATATTAAAATAACCTACTGGGTAATTTATATCCAATAAATTCAATTTATTATTATATTATATTCAAAACTTTTTACTAAGCAGTAACAAAATAAACCGGCCAAGTGCGAGTCGAAGAGAGGCAAAGGGTTTCGTACCGTGATCTGTACAATATTATTAACGTCGATAGCAAAAATTTACATTCACTGTATGGCAGCCCCCCTTAAATATTTATTTGATTTGTTTTTTGTATTTGTTGCTATAGCGGCTACAGAAATACATCATTTAATTTTGTGAAAATTTCAGCTTTCCAACTATCACGGTTCATGAGATAGGTACAGCCTGGTTACAGACGGACGGACGGAAAGCGAAGAATTAATATTAGGGTCCCATTTTTACCCTTTGGGTACGGAACCCAGAAGCAACCCCTTCCAGCATCCTTCTACAATCGGACTAGTAGAGATACTGCAAGACTCCACCGCTATATGGTAGAAATTCCACTTACTCGCACTAAACGCTTTGCGTCAAGTTTTATTCTACACAGCCAGGCATTTGACCTTAAGTTCGCACGACCACTACTATACTAATAGTATGAAATAGCAAAAATATTATAACTTCCGCAACCAACTTAGTTCTTAACATATAAATAACGACAATTTTAATAAATTCGTATATAAAAATTGAGCTCGTATCATACCTCTAGGATACCTAAATATTGAATTCCCATTTGCCCCATTAACGGGGCAGATATGGGAGCAGATGGAAATATACCATATACTATATATGCTATAATATAAAATTAAATACTTACTTGACGAATTGTAGGTGTGATTAACATATCAAATAATAATATATTTATTAATATAAAAAATAATAGTAAAAAACACTTAATTATTTTATTATTTATGTTTAATATTAATAGTTTTTTTTAACAACTTTATTACCACACAACGACTCTTAGGAGTTTGTATAATACTTTTTTTTTAGGTATCTAAAACATTTTGATTTGTTTTTGTTTATTTATGTATTTAAAGTTTTGAAAATAAAAAAGATTTATGTCATGAATATGTGATAACATACAAATTTTGAGTTTCCTCGTAAATAAACACATTATCAAAAATTAAATATGCAAAAGCAATTTGGATGAAATATATCTTAATTATGCAACTACGTTTAAGGCGAGGTATGACTAAAATTAAATAAAAAATATTTTTTTTCAGAAAAATAATTTTGGAAAATTTATACAAATTTATAAGTATGTTTACAAAGTAACAACTTAACATTTTTGATTTCAAACCAAACCTTTTTTTACGTTTGGAAAGCATTTGACCCCAAAATAGCCTGATGTAAAACAGCGACGCTTTCTAGGATGTAGCACGCTTGCCTAGAAGAAACGGTTTCACTCGCGATTTGTTTGCTATCGTGAAATAGAGAATTCCGCAGCGAATTGCACAACCTGGCCATTCGCATAATAAAAGTCGGCACACAGCGTTCAGTACGAGGTCGTGGAATGTCTACCAAACTTTTAACCGAAAAAGATACATTTACGAGGGACTGCATAAAAAATAGTATTGAAAGTCCCATTTACTTGATAACTTACATATTAATTTTTTTCTTACTATTTCTATTACTAGCTATGTTTATCTACTTTATTGATGAGACAATTAAAGTTAACACTAAAAATATTAATTATTTTTTTTAAATATATTTGTATAAATAATAAATAAATAAAATTAGCGTTAAGTACATTTGTGTTTTAAATCTAGATAAAACGCTTTTATTTTGGGGTTCATCAGCCGTGCTATCAGTAAAATGCATGATAATTTTAAAGTCAAATTACAAATAACCTACACATACATGGTGTGAATTAAATTGTAGAAATGCATTTAATTACTTACCCTTATTAATACAAACGTCTTAACTTAGAGCTTCGTTATTTCTTGTTCTATCCAATGAAAAACGTCAAGCGTCAGAACAAGACAAATGACGAATAAGGTTAAGACGCGTTTATTAATAAGGCTGTTATTATTTCATTAATAAACGCGTTTCATTTTTGAGCATCTTGTGTCTGGTTTTATCAGACAGAGAAAGTTATGTAACGAAACAAGACTAAAGACACCCAATATCGAAACGCGTTTCTTAATGAGACCGTTTATAATTACTCGTATGAACGTTACGACCTACAGCCTGATTCAAATTTTGGATCCTAGATCTACTTATATTTAAAAAAATATGTTAAATATAAAAATAAATATTCGAATCAAATATTAATAATATATTATCTTAAATATTATTATTATAAATTATTAACTTATTAACAAAAGGGACGTAAAAAATTAAATGAATTGAATTATGTGAGAATTATTTTGTAAACAAAATAACAACAATACCTAAACTCTGAAGTACTAAAACATTTTGGTATATTATTTCTTTATGACTCTTTCAGTTTGTATCCAAATAAGTACCTAAAAATATAAATTGAACAAAAACCTTGAAGACCTATTGAAATGCTATTTAAAACCTAACATGACTTGATAAGACTCTCCATAAAATCATCAACGTTGGCAAGCTGAAGCAAACATATCAAAAATCCGTTTCGTGTAATGAAACCGTGAAATTTAAAAAAAAAAATACTTTGAAGATTTTTTTTTAAAAAGTAACAAAAATATAATGACTAACTAAAACAACAAAAAAAATATAGCAGAAAGATTACCTGTAGACCATTGAAGATCTACAGATAATCCAAATGCTCCAACCCACCACCTGCAACACCGGGCAGCGTGCCCAGTTACAAGCCTCATTACTACGATGAATGGCAATGCTTATACGTTGGACCACTTTCTGGTTACGCGTAGAATCGATCAGAAGCACCGATAAGTTTTGTAAAATAAGATGAGCTCCCGGTCCCCACGGCACTAAAGTCTCGACTCCAAATGGCTCACATATTAGGCGAGGCTAGTATACATTCGCCGATTTCATTTATTTAGATCTTACTACATTACTCGTTAGTTAGTTTTTCCTCGATTGAGATTGTATCATCAGATCCTGACTTGATGATAATTTGACCACCTCATTAGTAAAGGAATCATCATCCTCTTGAATATCGGTTTATAATTAGGGAAAAGATCGATGAACATAGTACACAAACAAATACATTCAACTGAACACAGAACTTTCTCCATTTTGAAAGTCTGTTAAAAATGAAGGCGATTTCCAGTTTATCGGAATATTTATAGAGTTGTGTATTACGAAGAACCTATTGTTATGTTCTTAGGATCTTATAGAACTGTGCGTCCAAGTGGCAATGAGTACATTAGCTGTGGTCCAAGTTGTCGCTGACGTGTGCGTGTGCGTCCTATATATGTCATGTGAATCGAGTCGCATTTTTTTTTCACCCAACCAAAATATCATTTTCGGTATCAGTAAATAGATCTTTCAATATCAAAATTAGGTTTCTTGCATAATTTTTTCATAAGTTTTATCGAGTCGTTAACGAGCTGACCTAAATTATAAAAGTACGCTGGACTTCATATTGTCAAAGTGACAATGAATACATTAGCTGTGGTCCATGTTGACGCTGACGTGTGCGTGCGCGTGCAGTGTCAGTACATGGAACTAATGTCAGTGATGGGAGACATGACATGTTTATTTTACAACACTCACATTCACACCACCCACTACAAATATACATAAAAACAACTGTCGTTTTCTTGCGAATTTTGAGTCCATTTCAACGCCGAGTTTTCCCGCGTGCTCTTAAAAAAAATGGCGTCATCATCTGTGTTTTATTGCAAAATTAGTGATTCTTCAAGAATTTGTGTTTAATAATGTTAGATTATTAACCATTAATGTCTTGTTTATGGGTGGGCAAGAGATATAAAGACGGAACAACGTAGTTTTCGTGTTCGCTGGAAATCTCCATAGAAACTCTAGTAAAATCTCCGCCGCTTTACTAGAGTACATATCATGACTTTAACTTGACCACGATGACTTAGGACTTATGTAATATTTGACTTATCCAATTGATTAAAATAATATTATAACTTGACAATTGAAACCACGTGAGAACTGGCACAATACGCATAGTGTGAAGTCCAAAATAAATAAAACTAAGTTATTGTTAACGGCACTATGTTGATTTGGTGCGGGTTTGTGATAGATTAGCGTAGTCAATATATTTTGCAAAACTAGTAAATATCATAATCTGTGTGTTTGTAAAGTTGATTTACTGTAACAAATAAATCAATATATATATATATATATATGAATCAATGCCACTTTTCGCTGTAATTTTTTACCTCAAGAACGTGCTCACCTATCTAAACCAAATGTTTAGGCTTCGTTCGTACTATTCAGTAGATGGTTTATGTGAAGTTTGCACAAAATCGGTCGAGCGGTTCTTCATTTATTACATTTTTTGTAACAAATGAATTCAATAAATGGCGGATCTCTTTGTTAATGGGGATAGTGCTGTCAAATTGAAACTTTTTCAGTGTTGACAGTACAAGCATGTTTATACGTAGCGAAGCACGTACTCACCCGCTAGTGTATATCTATTTCTATTTATAAAATAATACATGTCATTGCCTACGGGCCCGTGGTTGGGTAACGTTGATCTAAAGTATATTATGCGAGTTTCGTGAGCGTGCATGTAAGCGTGCGCAATGAGGCGGGTCGGACAGGTGGGGCGGATGACAACACACCTAGGTTACGTTAGCTATAGCTATTTTTGAGCTATTGCTAATTAGGTTTATGCGCAAGTAATTAAAAATAAACTAAGCTATAGGACAGATTTTGATAATAATATGGGATCCAAATCAAATACATAAAAAAAATGCGGATGCCGTATGCTTAGCTAGGATAAAAAAATTCGCCTGACTAAACTCTAAATCTGCTGCTCCTAAACGTTGTGTTTGACACACAACGTTTAGGAGCACCGCTCGAATAACAACCTTAAATAAACCAAAAACATCCCAACATTAGGCGCGTTCGCCGAGTTTAAAATTTCGCCGTATGGATAAAAGTCAAATTTTAATCTGCTGTCAGTTTTGCCGATATGTCTATGTTCATTGCTTTGTTTTTTTCTTGATATTGGCATTATACATAAGCATATTTGCCAGCCGTCAAGCAAAGGACTTATTAATTCGTCTGTCAATTTGTCTGTATGAATATTTGTTTACAAGAAATTTCGTACTCGCGTATAGGCAACCAATCTTGACGAAACTTGGTTTACAGACTATATTCAGTTTTTTTTGTCGGCGGGGATTTATGATTATTAGATTATTTCTCTCAAAAAGAGAGGAAATTTGCTACAGCGCCATCTACTGACCGATTTCAATAATATTTGATACAAACATGCAGAACACAACATTAATTAAGATTACCGAGTATAAAAAAATCAGTCAAATGGTTGTAATTTTTATTAAAAAAATTGAAAATCGTCGTGGTCGTGAGGTTATTTATCCTACGCAGCTAAGCATTTGACTACAAGTTCGCACGAGCAAGGAAGTCAGCTATACTGTTGTTCTAGATAGAACATACCTAATCTAGAATACACTGGCTCTCAAATAAGGCTGCCGGAACACACCGTTAGGTGCTTGGCGACACACTTGAGGGTGGTAGCTAGCCAGGCGAGCAATAGGAAACGCCCTACCACCATACACGTTGTAGGCCTTTTATAGTATCTTGTCTAACTAGTAAGTCGTTGATTTAGAGAACACATCAGAGGCCTTTCGGAGGCCTTGAGAACTTGACAAAGTATTTAACGTTAATAGTAGTTATAACAAGACGCGTGAAGTAAATAATATAGCAAAAGTTATTAATCCTAAGTACAAATTGTAAACATATATCAGTGAAGTGAAGCTAGCTACAGTATACCATAGGGTTGGCACATCGTCGCTCGTCCACAATGCGCGGCCGGAGCGGATCTCACTAATTGGTACAGCCCTAGGCGGTCTCAGCACTACGGATGCGCATTTTTCTCGGCTAGGAGTTGCGTGGAGTCGATAGGTTTGATATAAATTGGATACTATTTCTTATTTTCGTATACGGTGCCTTTTCGTTCGTCGAAAAATCTTGCTCTGAAAATGCCAACGCATGTAATACTTTTTTCAAAAACTGTTTTGAAAACCCGTCTTCTTAAACAATATAAATCAAACACGGATTAGTCTAAATAAAATCTAGATAACAAAAAACAGACGATCTATAATCAATTGCCAAATAAAACTGTTTCACTTTATCTATAAAAATAGCGATTGATTGATTTGTTTGATTTGTGCAATCAGTCATGCTCTTGAACGCATTACCTCTGGACATCAAAAGAGGTTCATCACTCGCTATTTTTGTGGATAAAGTGAAAAAGTTTCATTTGGCAACTGACCATAGATCATCTGTTTTCTGCTGTCTGGATTATATTTAGAGTAACGCGTGTTTGATTTACATTGTTTAAGAAGACAGGTTTTCATGTACCTGATTGTTGGAAAGGTCCGACTGTAGTTTTGTTCACATTCGGTAAAATTCATCAGGGATGAAGTTTACATGAGCCATTCGTGTCTTCATCCTATTCCTACACGTGAAAACTCGTCTTCTTAAACAACATCTGTCTGGTTTTATGTATTTTTTACTTACATATACTTGGCCCTGATGAGATCGGGATCAATATCACTACACGATGGAGTCCTAGCTCGGCACGAGATCGTGGCAGGCGCCCCACAAAATGGTGCAAAGAACCCCAAAAATTGACACCAACTGGCAACACACTGCAGAAGATCGACAGACTGGAGAGAGACTTTTGCCCAGCAGTGGGACATTACAGGTTAACAACAACGAAAATAATTATATAATTTATAAGCAATTAAAATGCAATCAGTTAAATTATTCTTACTTTCTCCGTAGTATTTGAGTCTAGACTCTTTTTGCGTTGTTGATTATACTTTAATTTCTGAACGGTTTCGACACAAAATATGGCATTATCCAACGAGCAAAATGTTGTTTGTTTGAAAGGCTAAAGGGTCCCATGTGGTATCATTTTAACTTTATCAGAATCAGTCCAGAGATTTGCTTTTTAAATAGAAATATCTGCAAAAACTCACCTGCGCCTTCCATAATAGAAGTAAGTAATCACTCCATTGAAAAATAATTATTGTGTAATGTTTATTTCAGCAAGTGTTAGTGATATGAATGGCAGGACTTTTAGTAAATAGTTCATCTTTTATATTGTTAGTCTAAACCCTTCAGGTCCAGAAAGTTGAATTTGCCAAAATGTTGAATTCTTATAAAGTTGATAACATCAAAAGGTTGAATCCTAAAATGTTAAACTAGCAAAATGTTGAATTTGCAAAAATGTTGAATTTTCATTATGTTGAATAAGATAATACCGTATACAAGTATACAAAATTAATACAACCAAATCGACTCCACACCTCTCTAAATCTTATCAAAGTTCAGTAAAGTATGTTTTTCTTGCTCAAAAATAAATATATGTAGATATTGCGATAATTATATTCAACAGCAACAAATAGGATACATACAGACGCACTAACAAACATAACATATATATACGGGGGGAAACTTCATTGGCTGTAGAATTCATACAAAACCAACTCAATATTCTCTTCGACGTTTTTCTCTATTAAAAGTTTGAAATGTTGAGAAAAGTTTTGTTTTTATTTTTTGACAATAGCAAATGATTTCAACTTGTTGGTAGGTGAGGATCTCCCATATAAAATAAAGGTGTAGGCTAAAACATTTTTTTAAGACAAAAGTGTTTTTTTTTTAAACAAAAGTTTTTTTTTAAATTGTTAGTAAAAAGTTTAATACATAGTTGTGTATGTATTAGTTCTATATATTGTACTTTTATGTATCTAGTTATGTTTATTATATATTATTATGTTTATCTCGCTAAGGACGCTCTAGTTTTGTGATATCTCGTACGTGCATGGTTGCCTGGAAGAGATCGCTTTACACGATAAGGCCGCCATTAGGAAGCTAGCATGTTTTTTGTATTGTTTGTTTTTAAATAGTGTTATAAGCTGTTTTTTTAGTAAAGAGTAGTATTATCTTATCTTAAGGGATTCCCCTATAAGGAAGGTAACTTTTTTTAAGTTTTTGTCACAATTTATATTTTTTTTTTTAATAAAAAGTCTTTTTATTTATAATTATCAGTTTTAAAAAAAGCATAGTCCACTACGCTGGATACATTACTAGTTGGGGATCTGTCTTTTAATGTGTTAGCTTTCATCGACAAGCAGTTTACCTCGCGATTGACCTTTAAATCATATGAAAATGCTCTCTGTGATTCTGAACTAGGATTTTAAACCATGGCATCGTTCGAAAGCCGTGCATTTTTACACGAAAGAGGCCTACTGGTGGCCTTGAGAAATGGACTATCTTCTCCGTCTACGATTTGATCACGTTAAAGGCCTTCGCGACGCTTTGAGAACTTAACTAGCACAATCTATAATACCTTTTTTTATCTTACACAGCTAGACATTTGACCACAAGTTCGCACGACCACAGAAATCAGCGATTCTCTAGCCCTTGATGGAGCATGCCTAGTCAGGATTTCACTTGCTCTAAATGAAGACTGCCGGAACACACCGTTAGGTGCTTGGCGACAGATTTTACAACTTGTGAGCCAGGCGAGCGATAGGAAACCTTTTATTAGCCTTTGATGATATCTTTTTTAACTAGTAAGTCGTTGATTTAGATAATGAATGAATGAACAAATGAATTAACAGTATCCTGTAACTTCCTTAATAGTATCCTGTAACTTACTTAACAGGAAAAATCTTACATCTAGTGTCATACGTGGCGGCCTTATCGCTAAAAGCGATATCTTCAGGGAACCTTAGGATGAAGACAATTTACAAAATAAATTCAGTATACTAATCAAAATTTAGAGAACACATCAGAGGCCTTATGAAGGCCTTGAGAACTTGACAAAGTAATTAACGTGAGTAGTAGTTGTAAGTGCGTCCCTTAAACTCGGTTAATGTGATGTCTAATTAATGACCTAAATAAATATGGCGGCGGAAACTTTTTCCATCTTGAGCGGGCGGCGGTTGGCAGGGCGACTTGCACCGGTTAACGGATGGTTAAATTATAATTAATAATAATAATTGATGTTGATTCGACGATCATTGTTCCGATAGTCGTTTCGGCAAACGGCCTGATAGCGAGAAGCCTCAACCAACATCTTAAGAAACTCTCGCTAGATGGAAGGATCAGGGTTGTTTTGTATTTGGATTGTAAAAAAACTTATACTTAATATATTTAATGAATACGGATTATAATAATAATAACAATAAGAGTCTTAATCTTAAGTGGCTCTCGCTAGATGGTTGGATGAAGGATCAGATACAGACGGCGATGTTCCTCGATACGGCACGTATTGTAAGGAGGTTCCTCTCTCTATAGTCCCTCTGTAGGTTTAAGTTGTTTATAATATTTATTGTTTTGAATTTATGTTGTAAAAAACTTGTACCTAACATATTAAATGAATGCGAAAGTAATAATAAGAGACAACATCCACACAAAGGTCTTCAGGTCCTAAATTAGGCAAAGCCTGTGCTATGGTAATTTAGATACTTTCAGATTTTTAATTTTGGCCTTCTTTGACCGAACCAGTAAAGTGTCTCAGCTATGTCTCTGGCAAATTATTCTTTCGTATATCCACCTTAAATAATAATAAATAAATAAATAAATCATTTATTTCATCTCGGTTTAAATTACCAAATTTGAGGTAGGGTCTATCTTTTAGGGATAATAATAATCCCTGTGCCATGTAATCCCGCTCTTCCTTATCTTAACAATACAAACATAATATTTAGAGTAGATTTTAGGTAACGATTTATATAAAGCAATGTAATCTAATATCAACTTAAGCAACAGAAGTTATTTGCATTTTACATGATCACATTTAATTTTTTTATGTGAGTGCAGTACAACAATATTTTATAAAATTACGTACAGCTTTAGCGCAGTGACCAACTTGAAATGACAACAGGACTACAGAAATGTGGAATTACAAAATGTTATAGGTAAAAAATGTTTTTTATTTTGTTTTAGATTTTGTTGGCTCGTTTAATTTGAATAAAGCTTATTATTATATGGGCCACATATTCTAAACTTAACAAAAAAAACATCAAAATCGATTCAGTTTTGTCAGAGTTAACATTTAACAAACAAACAAAACCTGTCGAATTGAGAACCTACTTCATTATTGAAGTCGGTTAAAATATTGCATTGAATTCATTTGATTATCTGCAGATTAAGTGGTCAATATGTGATTAGACTGCATTTTTAAATATATATATTTTTTTTGGTTATTTAATTAAATTAAATTTAATAACCTACACTTGTATCTATGTCCACATTTACTTCTACACTAATATTATACACAAGACTTGTTTTATCAACGAATTCTTGAAAAGGCTGTTCTAGAATTACAAATATTTTATACAGAAGAAAAAATGAATTATTGTATGTAACGAATAAACTTAAAAACTACTTAACAGATTACAAAAATTCAATTTTTGTTAGACTACTATGTTATAACTTATTAACATAGGTTATATTAATTGCAAAAAAATTCCATCCGTGCGCAACGGGGACGTGCCGCTAGTTACTAATAAAACCACCAGTCCGGTAAAATAGCATTAACGAAATTAGAAAAGCTAGACCAGCTAGATACATTACAGACCGACTCACTAACCTAACTACAATCTAGGCTATTTCATTCAACTGTCTCGTTAACAAATGGTTAGACGCCATTTTACACCGAAAGTTGTAAGGCTTAGCATAATTGGAAGGTAGACAACACGAATATTTTATAATGTATTTACCATACCTCCGTTTAAGATTTGAAAAAAATCTTTTGTATGTCTGTCCGGCGGATATCCAGCTTTTATCTCAATAAGATTTTCATTATCATCATAAACGGCTTTCTTTATCCCATTGCTGGATATAAACCTCTCTCACATAATGCCATCAGCTTCGGTTCTATGCCAATCGTATCCGGGCTGGACCTGCGACAGTTATTTTATCGTTGATCCATCTTGCAGCCGGTCGACAAACACTCCGCTTCCCTAGCCTCCACCACCACTCATATACAACCTTACTCCACGTGTCATCATTTCATCTTATTAAATTAATAAGATCAAAGCCAAGTTGGCCAAAGCCAACTTGATTCGTATCAGAAAAACTCCATTGACCTAAGCTGTAGCATAGCTGACAAATTCATATAGTTTGTAAAAATAAGATGGTATATACAAAATATTTAGTGTTTTTCCGCCTTGTCTTGATGTCAGCGTGAGAAATCGAAAAATATTTTTGTTTTTATGGTGTGGTTCCTCCTCACCACCGCCACACCTCACCTTATTATTTCTCTTTCTCTCAGTATCCAGTGAGCAACAGCTCACTTTCGAGCGAGCGCTTGAAGAGTCAACATCTCCTGAGGATGCCTTGTGCTAAGGCGAAACACGTGTCGAGGAAGTCGGATACTGAGAGAAAGAGAAATAATAAGGTGAGGAGTGGCGGTGGTGAGGAGGAACCACACCATAAAAACAAAAATATTTTTCGATTTCTCACGCTGACATCAAGACGAGGCGGAAAAACACTAAATATTTTGTATATACCATCTTATTATAAATGGATTTCCGCAAAGTAACGCCTGACTCTATCAATCATAGTTTGTAAATTTTTAGTTCGTTCCGACAAAATTTATAATAATTATGAATTTTGGATTCATGCTATAATTTTAAGGAGTGCCTTTTATATTTTTGTACTCCTAAACTTAACGTGTGGGCTATCACCAAATCGTTTAAAAAATGTTTTATGCGTTTACTTACATACATACGACAACATCTTAATCGCTACTTAAAATAAGATTAAATATATACCATAATTATTTTTTTTAAATAAAGAGATCATAGAGTATACAGTATATACATTCAATAAAAGTCATTTTAAGTAGTGGGTTTTAAATCAAAATAACTGATAAAACTTGAATTCGTATCTACCGAATAGTAATTAATCATATTTTTCATCAATTTTATTCGTTTTTTCTGTTTTACTTGTAAAACTGAATGTTTACAAGGCCAACTGATCCTATCTATATAGCTTCACTAACCAGCAGTTAACGGACGGTTGGTTATTGTGCGTGTAACCGGGCCGGCTCAGGTGTCTGCTAATGCCGGTCGAGTGACTCGCTACATCTCCTTATATACAACTGCCGCTGAACGTATCTGATAAATAATGTCGCTATTATATACCGCAATGTCGCTCACTAAAATCTTACCTCAAGTTTATAAAATTTGTCGCCAAGCACCTAATGGCGTGTTCTTTCCTTCCTAGAAAGTCAGTATATTCCAGACTCGGCATGATTCATCTAAAATTCCTAAATCTTATATATATAAATCAAATGCTGTTTGTTAGTCTCGCAAAAACTCGAGAACGGCTGGACTGATTTAGCTGATTTTGATCTTGAAGTGTTTGTCGTACTCCAGGGAAGGTTTAAAAGGTGAGATACATAAATTACTGTTAGGCGGCCACTATTTGTATTGCTGTGCTGCTTGTGTTTGTAAATCTCGCACTGAAGACACGAACGTCTCATTTCATCCCTGACGAAGTTCACCGAATGAGAACAAAACTATAGTTGGACCTTCCCAACAATCAGGTACAAGTGACAACCCGTCTTCTTAAACAAAATTAAAATGTTTTGTGTGAGTCCGTGGAATTGTTACCATATTGAATGAAAAGCAATTCACCAACGTTATGTTGCCATGTAAGATTTTTCCTTCATATTTGATGTTTGTGTGTTTGCAAGCAAAATAAAGAGTTACGAGTAATTCATTCATTCATGCATGTTCAGTTTAATTGCAAATTGCAATTGTACGAAAGTATCTAGTTGTAGGCTTGAGGCTGCACTCATGATGAACACTGATTCTCGATTAATGATGCATTTGGTTTTAAACTACCCGCTTATTTGTAGTTTTACATGTAACTAGCTTTTGCCCGCGGCTTTGCTCACGTTATGTTGATCTTTCCAAGAAAAAAGGAAGAATAGGAGATTGCTTTGATAATGTTGAAGACAGCGACGAAGAGATTGAAGATTCGTTTACGTATGTTTGAAAAAACCTGAACAATTCTGCCTGCTGAATTGAAGATGGTTTTTTATTACCCGACTGCAAAGAAGGAGGGTTATGTTTTTAGAGTGTATGTACGTATGTATACAGGGTTATCGGCTAGGTGTGTATTGACCCGAAAGGGGGTTACTATACTCATCCTGAGGATCAACTATCACTATGGGACCAACTCTGAATTTGAAAAAAAAATCAGCTGCTCCATACAAAAAGTTGATCGGTCATTGACAAAATGTATGAAACAGCTGATTTTATTAGCGTTGTACTAATAGTGAAAGTTGTTCCTAAGGACGAGTATAGTGACCCCCTTTCGGCTTAGTACACCTCTAAACGATAACCCTGTATATGCATGTAGGATATATGTATATTTCTTTGGCACCCTACACTATGGGTAGGTATATAAAAATTTAAAAAAATAATAAAGGATGATACACAGGTTTAACGATTTAGCAGACGAGTTTTTTCGAACTCCCTTCTAACCACTTGTGGTTACACTTCTAAAACAAGTGGTTAAAAGTGACTTCATAACACCCGACTGCAAGAACTTTATAGCCAAATATTTCAACAAGGGAAACCGCGGGATGCAGCTAGTACAGCATATGACCATCTGCAGGTGAACACGAATCTATTGACACCACTTACATAAAAATACGACAAGCCGTTTAGGCTCTAGGACGTGTCTAAGAAATATACATACATAGGTAAAATTATCATAACTTTGCAGGTGTTTTATGCTAAATATAGCGCCCAATTCAGTGATAAAAAAGAAGTATAAATTCAAAAGAATAGTTCAAATAACTGCGTTCTATTTAAGTAATAAGAGCAACGTCGAAAATATACAAACGCGCAAACTTTGGGCATTCACTTCATGTTAGAGATGTCGTGTGTGTTTTGTACGATTTGTCGATAAGCTAAATTTTATCGATAGATTCGCCCGAACGACGCGGACTCTAAGAGTAACTACTATTATTTCTTTTGTGGTATATTTAAAAAAAGATAAATCCATTTTAAAAATTTGTTTATACAGCATTTGTGCAAAACAGAAAATCTTTGGCTTCAATAATATAATTTTAATCAAATCTTATAATGGATTGATTGAGGTTTCTTTATAGTTTGAATGAGATTGGGAAGTTGGTCCCCTCTTCCTCTGATTAATAAACCATAATACATAGAGTAAAAAAAACAGGTTTTCTCGCGTACCTGATTGTTGGAAAATTTAAATAAAATAATACATAGATCATATCTTTTAAAGCTGAGAACCCTTGCAGAAATCTTTTAAGAAAAAACATGTTGAGCGTAATGATACGATAATTTATCAAGAATATATTTAATATTAAAAAAAAATCATAATATGGAACAACATCCACACAAAAGTCTTCCAGTCCCAAACTAGATAAAGCCTGTGCTATGGTAACCTGATGACTGATATACATAATTAAATACATACTTATATATATACTAAACACCCAGTCACAGGTCAAACAGACATGTTCATGCACAAAAATTTAACCTGTCCGGTAAAATCGAACCCGAATTTGAAACCCGAAATTAAATTTTATTTCTCACACTCGTGTTATTAATGTATCGATAATTCATCGACAACAGACTCATCTCACTCCTATTAATTTTTTCCGCCACTCAACTACGGGCCCGTTCAAAAAGTTACCTATTCACGAATAAATAAACAACAAAAACACATATTTTCACGAATGTTGCACTTTCATACAAACACTTACTTACTCATATTTTGATATAAAAATAAAGCTTTTTTTCGTACGAATTTTCGTTCATTTGAAATATTTGATAAGAGTTCATTGATAGTAATATAGAGGAATGATATTGACTAAAATAAGCTTTGAATTTATAGAAATTTCGCTGAAAACACCGAAATTCATCAATACCTTTAATATAAACTACGTGAGGTAAATGTGTTGAGTGAGGGCAAACCATTAAATTAGATATATTATTATAGTTAGAAAAGTGAATTCGATTATATAATATTAGAAATGTTAATAAAATTAGAAACAGTAAATAATAATTCCTACTTTCACAATTTTACAATAGAGCTTAATCTCAGTCAAAGTTGTATTTGTCATTTGCTAAAAAATCATCAACTTTATAATAACATTTCTTAACTAAAAACTTTTTTAAGGCATTTCTGAATGAATCAGGCTTTAAGTCCCTTGGAACCTTATTGAATATGCGAGGTCCCATACTCATAATACTATTATTCACAAGAGCTGATTTACCGCCATATGCATCAAAAAAAAAAAAACAAACCGAGAGCAATCCGACCCCCGCAAGCAGCACCCGTTCACGAGTTGACGCATGTGCCAGCCATCGCTCTCCTCAACCATATCGGAAGGAAGAGAGCGACCCGACACACGACGCCGCACCAAGAAGAGTGCCGCTTTTTTGTGAGCATGAGTACTCTGGGTATGCGCGTGATTACTACTATACTTACTATTATTCCAAAAATAAAAATAATTAAATCTCCAAATAGTAAACAATACAATTGTAAAAATTATGTTACTTCTAATCGATCTCCAAGGGCCTCCACCACTACCTCGTTTCGATCTTTCACATCCATTTTGAGGTTGTACTCAGCAATAGTCTTTGGGGTCGCTGTCCTTGCCCGCCGCACGAACCTGCCAATCGCGTCATTATCGTCATCGGCATAGTAAGTAAAAGTCTCAGTGTGCCGCGAAACTGCGACGACTGCGTGTGCGACACTGTCATGCAACTTCAGGTTGCCTTTAGTCTTTATGACGATTACTGACTCATATATAAGTCCCTGAGCTTTGTGGATTGTGAGAATTCACGAGTCCGGACCTGCACCATAACCTTGGCTGACAAGGGTCACCTTTTCTTCTTGCGTGTGTACCAAGAAAAGAGTATTAGGGAGGTTATTTGATATTTGGGAACCCGAAAACTCTCTCTGCTCTAGGGATCTGATTTGAGCAGCTGAGGAGTATATGCCTGAGTATATCTCTCTCAGTGTTTTACTTAAATTGATATTTAGATTATTATTGTCAATCCACGAAATAACTGATGTCAAAGACGACTTAATATCAGATTCATACAAGTCAATTTCCTTACGTGCTATTGTTAAAGTGCTGTCGTCAGCAAAAGTGTCATAGGTTGGATGGTCGCACATGGCAAGTCATGTATGTAAATAATAAATAAAAGTGGACCCTATACGCTACCCTGTGGTACTTCATATGTTATAATGCGCTCATTCAATCTGGCTAACTCTTCACGCATTGGTTTAAAATTTAATGTACTTATTTCTGTAATTTGTTTCCGATCTGCCATGTAGGAACTTAACAATTCTAATACGTTTCCGCGTATACCATATGCTAGAAGCATATGGTATTGTTAAGTTTGGTCAAAAGAATCTTATGATCAACATAATCGAACGCTTGTGTCATGTCACAAAAAATTGCGCATACTAGTACTGGAGAAGATTTATCGACCTTCGGATAAATTAGTTTTAAGAAGTCATATATGGCCATATTGATATTTTTTATTTTTACGGAAACCTTTTTGCTCTTTGCGGAGAAGGTCTTGTTTCTCTAAGTAGTTGTTTCATTCAATATACATACACATTTCAAAACATTTCTGAAAATATCGATATTTGTGCAATTGGTCTATAACATTCTAAATTATGTTTGTTTCATTTTATAAATAAGGTTTTGACTATGGAGGTTTTTAAAGCCTTTGGAAATGTACCTGTAGAAATGCATAAGTTTATTATGTAACTAAGTTTATCACCATAACCAACACTACTGGTATTCTTAAGGTTTTTTATAATGCTCGTTATGTCTTCTGGGCTACAAGGAGCGAGAAACATAGTTTTGAGTAATTTCAATGTTTGCGTTTGCCTTCTTCCAGAATTTGTTATAGGTTTATCTTATGCTTTAGCAATTTCTATAGAAGGAGTCAAGCATTTGTCACTTAAATTAATTTTGAATATTGTCTCCTTGGGAAGATTCAACCACCTAGTAGTAATAATAATCGATTTGTTAGTTGACATTTGGATTTTATAATTATTTTGAGTAAGTTTAGTTAAATTTATTATTTTTCTAAATAGCTTTGAGTAGTTGTGATATTTAGTTTTGTTAATTTTGGTTGGATTTAGCCTAAACTTTCACAAAAGCCTTCTTTTATTTTTACTGCAGATTTTATGCCCCTTGATAGCCATTTTGTTTGTTTATTTACCTAATAATTACATACAATTCGATACGGGAAACACAAATCGTAATACAAATTTAAATTGTTAATAAAATAGTCATAAGCATCATTAGCATCTGTCATGTTGTACAAATTCTCATATGGTAAATGGTTCTCATTTTGAATTTACTTTGATTTTCTGTTGAGTACTCTCGTCGTTTCTTGCGCCAATATAAGCATAATCGTGTGTTAAAACATCTAAACACAACACATTATTGAAATTTTCGACTCGTTGGTTATATAATAAATACTCTCTCATTGCTCCATGTTTGTAGGTAGGAAGACGTATTATAATATTCGTATTCTGCATATTTTTTAATGTTGTTCTAATATTCGTGATAAGGTAACCGTAATTGTTTGTTTTGTTGAAGTCCTCTCCTCCTATCATTAAAATGCAGTAGTCATTCATGGTAAAAAATTTCAATGTTATGTCAATTCCTTTTATTAAGTCTTTTACCTTTTCGCGAGGTTTTAAGTAGTGACAAATATTCCTGCTCTTCAGTTCGTCTTGCGCGATTGAAAGCATTTTGTTGCGCTTTGTGCATCTAAGAATGCAAATCTTTCGAGGTGTGATGGTTTGTGTCTGGGATTTATGCTTGATTAGTTTCTTTTTTTGATTGGAGTCTGAGAGATCATCGTTCTTACATAATGCAGGCGAGGTAGGTTCTCTGGTATTATCAGAATTATAACTCACATGATTATTTTTTGGCACCAGAATGTGTTTGCAATGTTCATTTTTAGCTAAAGTTTTTTTTTCAACTGAAAATTTTCTTATGATAATGCTTCAATTCCTTCATGAGCACTTTTAAGGTGAGCTGAGCTCGAGGGCTAATATTTGATCGTATAGGTGTTTATTATCATTTAAACTTTAGTCTGATATATCTGGAAGAATAGCAAATGTCATATCTTGTGCGTCTGACACAATTTCGCTGTCTGTTTTATTCATTGAATCGGACACTGTCCGTTTTTGACGAAAAGTAACGAATGTATCTACAAAACTCATTTTGCAGTAGGTAGTTCTTCTAATATTTTTGGTCGTAATTCAATAATATTAAAAGAACACGCTAAGATATATCTTATAAAGCCACGCACGACGTGCGAAAAGATATGATCGGTAGGTACCTGTTTTAACTTTCAAAATATTTGAGGTTATAAAAACCTGAATAACACAAACTTTTCATCCTTAGCACTCATAACTACATCTTTTACGACTTCTTAGTCTTATCTGGCTGGTAATGACTCTTATTTTCATTTAATTTCACAAATTTTGCACTGTTTGTTTGATAGTCACAAGTTTTATTTTTACATAATAAAATGAAATTCTTTGTTTAGTATATCTATCTATCTTCTATCCACGAGTACATCTACATATAATATAAAAATGAATCGCTGGATGTTTTGCTGAGCGCAAATCTCTAGAGCAGCTGAACCGAAATTGCCAATTCTTTTTAGAATATTCCTTAAAGTACAAAGATGGTTCTTGTGGTGGGAAAAATAAAAAAAAAATTGCCTGAAAGTTCTAAAAACTACACTTTTCTATACTCCCATACAATCGATTTGTAATAATACGAGTAATTAATAGTCAATTTGACCTTTAATACCACACCATAAAGTGTAAGTGTTAGTGGAGAGGTTCCGGGAAGGTGAAACAATTGAGTGACGTCAGTATCGTATAAATGTTAATGTCAATATTTATACGATGGTAACATTACTGTTAAAGAATCGACTGTTAGGCGGTACGAAGTTCGCCGGGTCAGCTAGTTATATTATCATTCAAAGCATTTTTTTGGTTTATATGGTATGGGCGGGGTAAATGGGACTTGTTTTGATTTCCGTAACCATGGAAACGTTGGAGCCACTCCTTAATACGTCTAGATACGTTGCGTTGACTAAATTACATGAAGTTTTAGCTACCTATATACTAACTACTGTGTTTCCAAGGGCTCTCAAACTTTTGTTTTTAAACGACCTAAAAACAAGCGGTTAGAATCGAGTTCGAAAAAACCCAACTGCTAAATCGTTGAATTTCTGTATCACACTTAATTTTATTTTTATTTTGATATACCGAGTGTCACTCTCACGACTAAGACGAATTTATTGATACCACTCACATACGACAAGCCGTTTAGGCTCCGTCCACTGCTGAACATAGGCTTTCTCGACAAGCTGCCAATTGCATCCACTGGTTACTTGTGACTTTTACTATGTCGTTGTAGGTATAGGTACATATGTCCTGGTTGTTTACAACCAGCATATTAGCATGGTGGTAGGGCGTTTCCTATCGCTCGCCTGGCTAGCTACCTCCCTCATGTTGTAAAATCTGTCTCCAGTCACCTAACGGTGTGTTGCGGAAGCCTTCCTTGAGTACAAGTGTATTCTAGACTAGGCATGCTCCATCCAGGGCTACAGTATCGCTGACTTCTGTAGTTGTGCGACCTTGTGGTCAAATGCCTAGCTTTGTAGGTTAAAAAAATATATATGCAAAGTTGGTAATAAATTAATTTATTCGTTAAATGTTATGTACATTGCACGAGCTCGTGTGCGTGCGTGACGTCACCTGACCGCACCAACGGAAGACCGGCGCTGGTTGTTTACAACCAGCATTATGCTGAGTCGGAGCCGGTTTGTGAAGAAATTTAGATATTAATTATGAATTCTCTGTTAAGAAAGGTATTTTATTGCTAAAAATAAATTTCTTTCTTTCTTACGCAAGACCGCTAAAACAGAACGATGCGCTGTAACGCAACGCGTGCGGTGTTCTCCAGCCTTTAATGTTTTGTATTGGTCACCATAGCAACTCACCACTCCTACAAACCTACCTATCTATGAATATCTTCTATATTCTGGTTTCCACCACTCAGGAAATGAAGGGTGTGGCTTTCTATTTATTGTTTGTGTTAATATACTAAATGCTTTTCTGCTTATTCTTAGTTTCTATATACAAGGTGTAACAGAACGGTAAGACGATACTTAATGGTGTTAGTCTACATATCAAGGTGAACCCACAGTAGAAGTAAATTTTGTAAAATTCGAGAAAAAGTATTAGGTTCTCCATATAAAAATTGGACACGTGATAAATCAAGTTGTATGGAGGACGCAATATATTTTTTTTTTAGAAATTTTGGTCATTTTAAATAAAATTAAATTACTGAAAAATTGTAAATATAATTATTAATTAATTAATCTTTTCTCATTTTATCAGCATAGTATTATAATAGGAATATTATATTATACCTACATAGTTTCACTAATTTAGGTACAGCCGGATTTTTTATTTTTTTTATTTATACATATGAATACTGGTAAGTACCAGCTGTCACACGCAGCGTTGCCTGCGTCATATAATAGAGTACTTATAAAGAAGTTTTAAACTTTGAACCCCCATTTGACCCCTTAGAGGTTGAATTATCAAAAACCCTTTCATAGTACACCTTATAATGAATTTAGACGGTCACCAAAAATATTTTTTTGGTTCCTAAAATGGCTTAATGTCCAAATTATGACACTCCGAATACTTCGGCAACAAGGTCCGCAGTAGGTTCAGGTTATTTTTTTATGACATTATGAATACTTTCGGCAACAAGGTCCACGGTATTTTTTTGTTGACCATTTATCCATTTTGGTAACCGTTTAGAATTATTTTGGTTGTAAAATAGGACTTTTTTGGGCGACGTTTACACACGAGCCTAATGAATACATCCTACAAATGTCATGTCTCTGGGTTCAGAAGTTTAGATTCTGTGTTAATTAATACCGAATATCAGTCAGTCAGAACTTACTGTTTTTTTTATATATAAAGATATACGGAATATAGATTAAATACTCTTTTATACAAATGCAGATAATTTTTCAATTAATTTTTAGTTAAAACTGCGCAGATATTTCATCATCCCATGGAAACACTTCAATTTTAGGGGATAAACCCTATGTGTTTATCCAGGGTATAAGCTATCTTCGTAAGAAATTTCATCCAAATCCGTTAAGCCGTTTTAACGTGAAGAAGGAACAAACAAACACAAACACAAACTTACGCTTCTAACTTTGTGATGTGATTGATAGAAATGTATGCCTAAGAAGTATGTAGGCAAAGAAGGTTTTTAACCATATTTGCCCCTAGGGCAAAGGTATTTATTAGTTTTTATGGGTATGACTCGTCTTAGGGTAAATTATCCCAATATATTTATTCATATATATTTATTTATATTAAATAAAACAAATATTACAATAAAATACAGGAATTATTTATTGATATCAGAAAAATACAACATAAAAAAACACAGTAACATTAAAGGTGGTCTGATCGCTAAAAGAGATCTCTACATTACACATTATTATTACGTCATTATACAGGATTATGGGTTAGGGGTGTACTAAGCAGAAAGGGGGTCACTATATTCATCATAAGAAACAACTTTCACTATGAGACCAACGTTGAATTCGGGAAAAAACAGCTTTGTCGACGACAGATAAACTTTTAGTTCGTAACAGCTATTTTTTTTCCCGAATCCAGAGTCTGTGCCATAGTCAAAGTTGTTTGTAACGATGAGTACAATGACCCTCTTTCGGCTTAGTGTACCCTTAACATACATACATACATACGTACGTACTAAAAGTATTATTAACCAAAAATAATAAATTATCCCCATAGAGTACTTTTAATTTTACAAAACATTATATTAAGATCGTTATATCGTAATCTAAATTTGCTTTATCTTTTTACCCTAAAAACTACCTACCTTTAATAAAATAACAAGTCATCAAAAGTGACTTCAATAAACCCGACCGCAAGAACTTTAGAGCCACGTATCTTAACAACGTGAAATCGCGGGATGCAGCTAGTATAGCTTATGACCACTCACATAAAAATCTCTAGGACACTCGATAACATAACATAACCCTCTTTTCGCAGTCGGGTAAAAAAAATACATCACAAATTAAATTTAAAAAAAAATGTCATACTGACTGCACCCCGCGGCATTAACTGCGGGAATTTTCCAACGAACTATCATCCCACGGGAACGTTATTTCTTCCTAAGCTATCCGGGCAATATCCGGGCATCAAATTCCATCACAATCCGCTCAGGCGTTTGAGCGTCAATGAGTAACCAGCAAACACCATTACATACAGACTTTCGCAGTTATTATATTAGTACGCGGTGTCAGTATTTATATCATAAGAACTTATACTCAAGTACTCGTATATAAATAAAATTTATAAGTTTAAATTTAAGTTAATTATTAATTCAAAAATCATTTCTTTACTTTAAGTTTTTTTCTGTGTTCTTGCAGTATAATTATCAGAGACGTTTCCTTCTCATTTTCTTCTTCCATAGACGATATAGTTCGACAAACTTCGAGTGAAGTAATAATTATTAACATCACTTAAAGAACATCGCCATTAAAATGCCATCTTCTTTCTTCTGTAGTTTAAACAATACGAGAATAATTATTTATTTCATTGTCTATGAAAAGTCCCGTGAAATCTTCTTTATTCCTTATTCTCCCGCAGAATTTGCAATGCTCAAGCCCTTATCAGTTCTCCGTCCAGTCGTATAAGGCACACGGGGCAGAAAAATGACAAGGGCGCGAACAATACAGGCTTTTATCTTCGTTTTCTTGAGCTTTTCGAGCTAGTAAATTCGTTTTTTCTTGAGTTGTGAAGTTGTAGTTGACTTGACGTTAAGGTACAGGTAGCGCCATCTAGCGCCGAGTAGTTGTGAAGAGTTAGTTGTTGAAAAGTTTGATAGATAGCGTATATGGCCAATTCAGTGAAGTATTTTTCTTTTATGACAAATAACATTAACTATTACAATAACAAATTAATATAAAATGGCATTTTTTTATACAAATTAAAATATTATTTATACAACTCAAACATTATACTAATACCTATTACATAATAAATACTATCTGCTTGTTCATCTCCATAGTAATAATCTGAAACAATAGAAAAAACATTGTGAATTTCATGAAAATTAGTAACTAAAATATAATAGTTTTACTCCTTACTTCGTCTCAAATTAGACCTTCCTATATCTCGCCCAGCCTGATTTAATCTTACTGTTGATGTAAACTGCTTGACCTATCTAGAGAGAGAAACAGTGACAGCTGATATGTCAATGAATTTTAAAAAAGAGTGAAAATTTTTCAAAGAAAGTTAGTGATGTGGTTGGTGACTGAGATGAAAAAATAACGATTACACTGCTGTTTTTGGAACATACAAATCTTGTAATAACTAAGTAACTTTACTTAACTTTTGAGTAAATAATAGCTCTAACCCAAAATCTTAGAACCTGTAATCCAAGTTTCGTCAAGATTAATTGAGTATCAATCATCTTGATGCTACAATTTCTGCGCGAGACTAACAGCCAGACAAAAATACATACCTACTGACAAACCGTTGACAAATTAAAACCATTTTGCCAGAATAAATACGCTTTACTCTAATGGTCAAATATTGACGAATAACACGAACTGAATTCGAACCTACTGAGTTAGTTTGTAAATAATTTACACATAAATTAGTTTTAAAATATGATGTACTGCCTTAGTCTTAAGTTTGGTTCAAATAAACGCAAATGTAAATTCATACTACTTCATACTATATAAAATGTTGACAATAATAAAGATCAAAACTTTAAAAGAAATCCCCCTCCACATTTCCGAAACCCACAAGTACCGCCCTCTAGCGGCAGCGGCGCGTCGGGCAAGCTGTCACCGCCAGCGGCACAATTTATTAGAATAAACTCGCCACTGTGTAATGACACGTGAGACTCGGCATTTTTCATGAGACGCTTGATTGGGTGCGTCGTTTCAACGACTACGGCAGCTAAACGGTCAGCCATTGAAGACTGAGATCTTAGTAATACTTGTAGTTAGATAATGTTAAGATTTTCTAAAGAAATATAAAAAACAAGGAATGATGTTCATACAAGATAAATCACCAAACAAAGTGTAAAATAATATGTAAGAATAATTGCTACTACTACATAATTGTTTAGGCGATAATACAACTTTTATGTGTTGAGCCAGCAGAATGTTAATAAAACTTAATTTAAAATAATGCCTTGCATCATTCCATAACGTCTCACTGCCAGGCGCTGGTTTCTCCTATGAAAAGGGGGTATGCCATAGTCTCATAGACCAAATTCCGAGTTTGAGACTTCGCTTATCAGAATCATTTAAAAGCTATTGACTTATAAACAGATTTCGTCGTAAATATTTTATTCACTATTTATTTACTGATTGATGATTTATTCTAATATGTGCAGCGGTGTTGTTCATACAGCCCACATATATTTAGCCTAGTAGTGGCTGGCTGGGCCACTAACTCAAACACCTTACTATCTTGATCATCGTAGAACTTAAGACTTTAATTTAATTAATTTCATAGAAATTTAAAGTTAAAGTGATGGTGAGTAGACCCAACAACATACATGAATGAATTACAGAAGATACAACCTCAAACGCAAGTGTTTCAGCTATAAGCGTAAAGCAGCAAAAAGATTCACTCTCATTAGGTATAATAATATTTCTGCAATAAAATAAAACTATAATGACTACATAAAAGATTGCGCAAACTGACAATATCATAAATTGACGCTTGTTATCTCCGTATCATGTCAATTGAGAGACAAAGGAGACAAGACGCGGCGTTCAATAGAGATGATATTATTAGACTAGCTTTAGCTTTGGTCCGTGGATTTACCCGGAAAATATTATGTCATTATGAATGAGATTACTGCTTACTGGTTAAAATTAAATTAATCACCAATCTAAAAAATCGCCATGACCAAGTGATTAGCTTGCTTACTCGGAAAACTACCGGTTCTAGGTCCGATTGCTGGCAAAGTTAAGTACAATAAGTTTGAATAGTAGTCTTTAGGTCTGGGAGTGTTATGCGAATGTTATGAATGTCACATGACATTCCCGAAAATTGAAAATTCGAAGACAACGAAATAAAAACGTCCATACATATGCCTCATGAAAAAGGCAATTTGTCCGTTAAAATCAGCCTAGATCTATTTATTCCTTCTTTTCCCCTGCACTATTTAGGCCCGAAATGTGTTAAATGTAATTTCTTTTAACAGGAATGGCTACGTCAAGTCAGAGTTTCTAGTCCCATCTTTGACAAAACTTAACATTTTTGTACGTGGATAAACAAGAAATTTAATAAACTTAAAAAATCCTGCCTTTGACCGCACAGTCCCAGCTAACAGTTCCCGGCGTGCGGTCGATTGGGCCACCGCGGTCGATTGGGCCGCTGCCGTAAATCTGGTCGTTCGGACCACTCGACGACGGACGACCGGCTCGCGGATTAAAACTAAAGCTCTACAATTTAAACTTTGGCATTCGAGAGGTTGTGGTTACGAATGGTTGACTTGTAGGCTATCTTGGTTTTGAAGTTTATTATGAATTGGTATTTAAGTGACTTCAAAAAAAGAGGATTCAATTCGCCGGAAGTTGTTCTTAGAATTTTCAGGGACATAAGGCCCATTTTAGATTTTTTTGAAAGTATATGAACACTGTTCAATTTACAATGATTACAGCAGTTTGGTTACTAAAAGAAACTAACTAAAATCCTGCAGAATTGAAGTAGATTTTTCACTTTATTCAAAGTATGTGAAATATGTCTAAATGTAAACTGGGTACGCTGCTTTCTGACATTTGACATTTGATCTAGCATTTGGAATATCAGTCGAACTTTAGTCATTTTCGTTAAAATACTTTAAATAAATGACATTAATATCGATAAATCGTTAATGTATCAACGAATAATCAGCGATATGATATTTTAAATGTAATACATTACTTTTATGACGTCCAGTAAAAAGTTTATAGGTGTAATGATATTTATTGAAATGCAAAAGACGAAGAGATAATGGATTTTTAAACGAAATCTTATATTGAAAATAATATATATTCCATTTTAAGTATTTCAATTAGTGTGTATTTTGATTGTATTGAACGTATACAATAGAGGATGGGTTAACTTTTAGTTAGTTGTTCTAGTTAGATTTCTAATTAGGAAATAAATACAGTGTGTAAGATAACTAAGAAGAGATGTACTGTCTGCTTCCCATGACGAGAAAAAGCCGTGTTTCTACGAATGTGGTTATGTAAACAAGATTACTTAAGCTTTCCTTTCAACCCTTCCATCAAAATTACTATCGCGAAAAAGAATTCAAGTCAGCAGCTTACAGCTTAAATTAATACAAGTGTCAGTTATTAAAAATTGATTTAACGCCCGCCCCGGACCCAATAACGGGCTGTAACGCCGTTATAACGGCCGCTAACGAGCCCCTCGTTTCTTCTTATTAATGACCTCTTATGACCTTTTTCTGTCGCCTCTAAGTACTTAAAGTAATTAATAGATGGCGATAAGTTTTCGGGTCTGTTATGGCCGATCGATTTCACGGTGAAAGGTTTTTTAACTATCTAGCTAAGTGAAAATTATTTTTTGGTTATTATTGGTATATGAAGTGGCTTTATCGGAGACATTCGAGTGAACCTAAACTCTGACACTGACGCATTTAAAACAAGGAAAACAGCCAGTATCTTTATTTTATTTTAGCAACAAATTAAACGAGAACATTCGTTAAGAATTAACCTAGTTACTAAACTGCTGAACCTAGAGACATACATTTAAAGAGTATATACATTTACCCTAAAGGAATCAAATGAGGTTTCAAAGTTTGAAACTTCTTTATATTTCATTTAGGTCTTGCGGGTGGCAGCTACTAATCTTAAATAAATTACTTAGTACGAGTATCTAAAATGCTTATAATTTAGCTATAGTGTCAACCAAGCACTTTGACAATATTATAAACCGTAAGATATGACGAATAGTTATTTCAAACGATAATAACGTGAACGCACGTAGAACGTAAGACTAATGACTGTACGTCCAAAATACTCATTAAGTCAGTAAACTGACGAGGGTTCAACTATCTCTCTGCTATGGGTAAGAGAGTATTGATGTTTGGAGGGAAAACCGTATTTTTATTTATTTACTAGAAACATTTCACTAGCTCTATTTGCTATTACACCAGCAAAGCTGTAAAGTTCCTATCCGATTACTGGATGTTAACGGTTGGTTGTTTAAATTTTCTAACAACGTAAATGATCATGACTTTTGGGCTCTATTTTATAAATTATGAATGAATATATCATTACTAATGAATATAATAAGTACATACCTTTCGCTAACAATTCAAAATTTAATTCACAGGTAATTTCCTTTGTATGTCAATCTTGTATTCATACGAGCTCTATCAAATATACCCCGGATTTTATATACAGACAATCAGCTCATTTAGCCGTAAGTTGGAACATTTATAAAAAGTACAGTCAATTATTGTTATATACAAGAATCTTAAAATTAATATTGTGTTCTGTATATCTGTAGGCACTAAATATTATTACGATTGATAAATTATGACTTTCACTTCTTTATTGAATTCCCCGCCACCTCTACATAAAAACGTTACTAGTTTTGTTAACATTTTATAAAAATCTATGCTTGTCATCATATCTTCATTGCTACTTTACTCTAAAATGGCTGGATTAATACATTCACAGTCTATGCATATCGAACCATTGATTTTGCCTACATGAGTTTGCTACGGTATGTACTTGTAGCTAGCAAGGAATAAAGGTACCAACTTCCAAAGGTACTAAATTCCGCCTTAGAAACTTGGTCACCCATACATACGTAGTCCGTAGAGAGCCATACATTCGGCTTACATTGAAGGATCGAGCGTGTCCAGGCTGAGTTCACAATACCATGCTGGGGACAGCTCACAATTGATGGCCGGGCTATTTCTAGTACATTGAAATGTATGGTTGTTAAATCGTCATACAGGTAAGACGGATTTCTTAGTCATTAGGATATAACAATAGAATGTTAGTAGCGTGACGATTATTGTGACATGGAAGAACCTGCTTGAATAAGAAGTGTTTGTGGTTTCGTTTAGTTTTAACGTATTAATAATAAGGTCCCGAGTTAATAAATTTATTTTTTTTGGTTCCTTGTAGTTTTTGCATTATTTAAACAAAATTATCTCTACTTGGCAGAAATATACCCATAATCAAAAATCTTCATTAATATTTCTTGCGGACAAACAGACAAAATAACAATTTGCACTAGAAGCAGAGTCGCTTTGCTCACTTTACTCGCTCGGTCAATTATTGTTATTGTTTATAGGCAGGAACATTTTATTACTATATGTCATTAATAGTTTCAGTAGAGAGGCAGGTTTGCCGTATCATAATTAAAGCAGCTTAACACCAGACATATTGTGGTCATACGCAAGCATATAATTGATTTTAGTGTATTTATAACTTATGACTTTTGACTCTTAAAGTGTATTCTAAACATCAAATAACAAGACAGCCTGTTTCAAATTGATAATAACTGCATAATATAAAAAAAACTCGTTATTTTAGAAGATCATACGTGACGTCACTTTAATATAGACAGCATAAGTTTTATCGACACGACACAAATTACGTCAATTGACCCCAACACTAAGCCGACACTACCAACCTAATAAACCCAACGCATAAAAACTGAAAAGCGCGCCAAAACACACCTCAGGCCGAGCGTCCATCGTTCATTATGGCGCGAAACAAAACCAGTTACCGTGCCGCTGAATATTTTAGACGCCATTCCGCGGCGGAGATGGCAATTTGATGATACATCCCGCTCAGGGACCGTGATATGATGCCCTTCTATACTTATAAACTATGCATGCCAGTTGTATTGACGCGGGCTGGATTGAGTAAAGCGCCATCTATGTTATGTAGCAGAAGTTAGGAGTTGTTGCCACTTGACGATAGGTGGATGTTAATACTTTAGCAATCGTATAAATATTTGAGAGCCAAGCTCTTTCTAGATACTTATTTTATTGTTTAAATATTTTGCTTGTTATGTTTTAAGAACCTTTTTGTGTTCTAAAATAAGGTTTTTTTACGACATAATTTTTATAAATTGTACTATGTGATAAAATAATAATTATTATTACAAAGTCGTGTATGTATGCCTAAAACTATACTATGGAATTAGTAGATATTACCATAGCAAATATTACATAATCCAATAAAGTCAAGCAGAAAATCATCAGACATCGCGTAATTAAAATGAAACCGAGACGAGTAATGAAGAATTAGTTCCGCTACTCGCCGTGCAGCGGCGCTGCTTTAATCCCATTACGAGATGCGCGGAACAGCCGATAGCTTCAGATCTTGAAAGGAAAAACGGATGAAGAGTGCTGAAAAAGCATTTTTTCATAGTTTATTTTTGTTTTCATTCGCTAAAATCGGTACGGAAGAAAATATAACGTAACGCGCGGGCTGAATGAAAGACGCGGCCTTTGCCGGAAAAGCGTGGAATTGTAGCGTTCGATTTAAACAAAAGCTAGCTTTGTTTTGATTTTAATTGTCCTATTTTTTGGGGGATTATTATTGCTGATGTTTTAGTTTTTTTTTAAGATTCCGTGCCCATTGGGTAAAAACGGGACCCTAAGCCCTTACTGTCCGTCTGTCTTTCACCAGGCTGTTTATCGTGAACTATGATAGCTATACTGTTGGATATTTTACAGATGATGTAGGTATTTCTCTTTCTGCTAGAACGGCAAATGCCAATAACAGAATAAAAATATATTTTATAAGAGTTTCCATACAATCTTAACGTGATTTTTGTCATTTTTTTGATTGATATTGATAACGACATTAGTAACAACTTGAACTATTGTTGTATGGATAGTAATACATAATTCTGAAACGCACTTGAACGATTTTTGTTATTGTTTAGGTTGACATCATTATGAACCTAAATAAGTACCTTAAATGTTAATCCAGGGTCTAAGCTATATCCATACTAAATTTCATGTTAATCAGTTCAGCAGTTTTTGCGTGAAACATTAACAAACATACATACGTTCTTACAAACTTCGCGTCTATACTATTACTAGGTATTTTTTAGATTATTGTTACAGTTTTATTGTAAAATCATAGTTCTTGTGTAACGAACAACCATTACAACATGTTACTAATAACTAAGTCAAGAAACAAATCACAATGTAAATATATAATATAATAAATGTATGTTATAAGAACTATAAAAGAAAATTAAATAAGTTTTTTTAAGTTTGATTTCTTTAAGTAATTAATAATTCAAATGTAACAAGACTCGCCTGTAACGAACGTTATTTAAAGGTTAGTAAATATTTCTTATTCTGATTCCAGTAACTTTTTTCTTTCTATTTTTTTGTATTTTTTTACTAATTTTATATTAGAGTAAATAATGAATATAGATTCCGCTCGGGGGTATGTCTGCACCCCGCGCTAGGGGTAGGTACCATATGCCGCCCGCATTCTAAACCGGAGGGAGACTTGATTGAATTACCGCATTATCTCTTAGATGACTCATACCGACAAATTTACTACATTTTGATTGTATAAGACTTTTAACAAATGGTTAGAAGTGAGTTCGAAAAAACCTGACTGCTAAATCGTTAGACCTGTGTATCATACATAATTTCTTTTCTTTTCTAATTTCCATGTACCCAGCGTCACTCTCACGACTAAGACGATTCTATTGACACCACTCACATAAAAATACGACAAGCCGTTTAGGCTCTAGATCGTGACAAAGAAATATACAAACATACACTTGAAAAACATAACCCTCATTCTTTCGCAGTCGGGTAAAAATAAACATACAATTTATCGAAAAATTAAAAAAAAAATGTACGTTCGCATATTTCACACAGACGTCCAGTCCGATTTGAAATATATATTTATATTATTTTTATGGTTTAAAAGAGTATTCTATTATTGATTGATCACACATGTATACATTTTATCAATATTCATTTGAGATAGGTATAGTAGTCTTAATTTTGGTTTATAAAAAGAAATAACTAAAAATTTTCCCCCGGAATTGAAGTCGGTTTTATGGTGGTTTTTTTTATACTACACAGCCAGGCATTTGACCACAAGTTCGCACGAGCACGGAAGCCAGAGATACCGTAGGCTTACAAGGAGCATGCCTAGTATGGAATACACTGGCTCCGTCTTCCGTCTTCTTTTACGGAAATTCTACCTGGTCTAGTTATGATCATTTATAGTGTTTTTTTCCCAATATATATAATATATATATATATATACATATATATATATATATATATATATATATATGTATGAATAGATTCAAAATTCAAGCGTTTCATTATGAAAAATGAAAATTAGAAAACACACAAAAAAAGATTCAGTCGTATTAAGAACCATTCCTTTTTTTCTTTCCTTTTTCTTTTCCTTTGTACTTTTGGTTTAATGCACTCACAGTGAAATTGCGAACCTTTTTTTTAAGTCAGTTAAACATTATAGTACAACCGCAGCACGGTAGCGCTCTACCACAAAGCAGGGTATTGTCCTAAAGAACAAACACACGGTAGAGGGTAGATCGGGGTAAACACGGGCCTGTCCTTTGTACCTTGCAGTAATTCAGCTAAAATGTAGAAACGTGAACCACAGTGTGGGGAATGCAGTGGGAGAAGTTCGTTTTCCCTTATTTATCAGATGAGTATTAGTTATTTGTTATACAAGAGTGCAAAGTTGCTTTTTAACCGCGTGCTCACTTTTGATGACCGAGCAAGCGAAGGATTCTAAAATTGAATCCTGAGCGTTAGCGAGGGAATTAAAAGAGTGAAGGTGAACAATCTTTGCACTCGAGTGCAACACGTAACTTTTCATCCCACCTCAGCGAGGAAATGACTACATAAGAAAAAAAAATTGAATTACTTATTTTAGTTTTTTTTATTTTTAACATAAGGTTTTAACAATTTGTCGTGAAAAGATAATGGCGCGCGCAAAACAAATTAAAAAAAAGTACAAAGAACCTTTTTGACAAACTTTTTTTAACAAAATAAAAGAGGTTGTATGATGAATTCATACACCATTGAGGTAGAAGTAAATAGGTTGAATGAGGTTATTAATTCACAAACTTAGTGCACGCGATATTCTAAATTCCAATTTCCTTTATCCTCTAGCGGATAAAAACGGCTTTTGCACTCAGATATCGAATAGCAAAAATACTCTTTCCAAGATGGTGGACGAAAAATAATTTTTATAAGACTATAAGGAGGAGGTTCCGAGTTCATCGGATTTTTTTGTCGTCATATTTAGTAAGTTTACCTTCTTTCGACTTAAGACACCCAGTAACTCCGTATCTACCCATAGTTTAATGTTAGTTTGGTTGGTTGTCTGGAAGAAATCGCTTTTAGCGATAGCACCGCTGTTTGTGCCATTGTTATTGTATTTATTTTTTGTTGTTGTATTTTTGTAGTAACGATAAATAATAATTGTCTGTCTTATTAACAAACGCGTCTTACCATAAAACGTCTTTTCTCTAGTTTTATCCGATGAAAAACGTCGCGCGTCAAAACAAGACAAAAGACGTATAAAGTTAAGACGCGTTTATTAATAAGACCGTGTATTTTTAATAAATAATAGTCTTGCGCTCGCTGATGTAAAGCGACGATGCGGTCTAGGATGTGGCACACTTACATAGAAGAAACCGATTTACTCGCAATTTGAAAATATCAAGATTATAGTTATAGGGAAATAGATATGTCGTAAATTTGTAGTATTGCCAGATTTTATTTGGAATTAATATTGTAATTTTTATATTTGCAACATTAAAATACATGTTTTTGATTGGTCTGATTGGAGAGCCAATAGTGACGGATCCCGGGATTTTTATTAAAAAGGAGGGTAGTTAGAGTTTTCAAGAAATAAAAATGTGTTGTCTGACTCATTCGGTCTCCGACCATCGTATCGAAACGTTCTCCCCTGACTCGTTACCTGTATTATATCAACTTATGTATAGTTGACAGTAATTCTATGTGAATAAAAGTGATTTAATTCTTAAACTGAGTTTGGATTCATCAAAGATTTATAAGAAGTTATCCCACTGTATCGCTACACTGTGTCAAGTACCTAATTAGTATAAACCGCTGTCGACCAGACAACGAACAGTTTGTTCTGTTTGTTTGTCTTTACTGTGGTTTTAAAACATATGTGTTTATAACATATAAAACGTTCGTCTTCGGCCTTTCATGTTTTTGCGACGATTGCTTTGTAGGAAACAATTGCCTTCCTTTTGGGCAGTCGGTTTAATGCTAATTTTAATAAGAGGGATGCATTAGCTTATAAATCAGAATAATTTAAGAATATAGTTTTAAATATATACAGGGTTATCAGCTATGGCTAAATGATACGAGTTTCGATCCTACGAAACATGCAAAAATAGCCTGAGCTACCAGTGAAGGAAAACATCGTGAGGAAACCATAGCATGGTGGTAGGGCGTTTCCTATCGCTCGCCTGGATAGCTACCACCCTCAAGTTCTAAAATCTGTCGGAAAACACCTAACGGTGCGTTTCGGCAGCCTTCCTAGAGCCAGCGTATTCTAGACTAGGCATGCTCAATCTCAAGCTACAGTATTGCTAGCTTCCGTGCTCGTGCGAACTTGTCGTCAAATGTCTAGCTGCATAGGATTAAAAAAATAGATAGATGAACGCTTTACTGTAGACACGACAAACATATTTTTTTTGTGTTTTACCACAAGTGGTGACCTTATTGCTAAAAGCGATCTCTTCCAGGCTAACTAACTTGTTACCCAATAAGTGTGAAAGATTATGTCAATAACACACATTAAAGGTGTGTACACACGAACAATTTCACGCTTTCATGTCGGACTACTTCCTGTGTGTATGTCGCGTGCCTAGCAAAGATATAAAACACACGTGGAAGTGGCTTCATATAATAATTTGCTATCAACAGTTCTGAAAACTGTTGATCTGGCGAACACAAAAAAGGACTTGTTTCATTTTCGGCCAGGACGGTGCTAAAAAAATTGGCTAAAGATGTGGTTAATATTGTGTATTAGTGAAAAATGCATCCGTAGACTCCCTCATTGTGTACAAAAATATCTAACATCTGTGAATTGTAGTAGAATTACGGCATTCTTGGAAGGTTTATGTATCCTAGGTCGACTCCAATGGTCACATTGGTCTATTAATTGTACCGCCCGTCACAAATGTCATTGACACAACAAAAACGCGTAAATCACCTTTTTGCGTTAATAACATGGTATCAATTCGAAATTAATTTTGTACACTGCGATAAGTTAGTTTATTTTGAATTTGGCTGATAATTAGAGTAAAGAATAGTCCCTAACGTAATTATGGTAAAATGTACACTGTCCTGGCCGGAGCTCCATACATTTATGAAACATTTCTTTTGCGACTTCTTGGTGGAATCATCGTTCTTGTGTAACAAATATTAATAATAATTAAATAAGCCAATAACAATGTGAATGTATAATATATTTTGTCCCACGAAAGTGGTTAAAAGCTATTTTATCCACTGCCCATGGTAAGGAAAAAAAATGGCAAAAAAATAATGCATGCCATGTCTTATTCAACTGTTTTTTTTTTAAATGTTTGTTACCCGATTTCTAAGAGTCGTGAAGACTGATTTGTTTTTTTTTTTGTATGAAAGGGTATTATATACTTCCTATGTATCTATCGACGCTCGCCGTGGCCGCGGTGGGAGTCACTTTTTATCTTAAATAATTATTGATGTAATATTAAATTAAACTGCGCTCTATTTGTACCAAATATCACAAAAAAAGGTTTAATGCATGTTTAAACCTTTTTTTTTTTAATTTTATTTTGTATAAAACGATATGAAATTAATTTAAATTACACAATTAATAAATTATAAAATTGTCTTCATTATTAAATTTTCATTAGTCAATATTCTTTATTGTATTCCCCGTTCTGTACTGTATTTATATTGTAAATTGTCTCCATCCTAAGGTTGCCTAGAAGAGGATCGCTTTTAGCGATAAGGCCGCCGCTTGTGACAAGATTTGAGTGTAAGATTTTTCCTGTAAATTTGATGATTGTGTGTCTGCAATAAAGAGTTAATTCACTCATTTATTATATCCTGCTAATATTATAAACGCGAATGTTTGTAAAAATGTATGTGTGTATGTTTATTACTCTTTCAAGCCGAAACTACTGAACCGATTTGGATAAAATTTGGTACGGAGATAGCTTAGCTACCCTGGATTAACACATAGGATACTTTTTATCCTGTATTAACGCGGGTAACACCGCAGGGCGCAGCTAGTTATATATATATTTTTTTACCACATCTAGTATATCTAGGTCGCTGTTAGTTTGACCACTCCCTGCTTCCAGGGGTGACGCCATCACAAATAAGGGGCAGTTGCTTCGTATTTATACAGGGTTATAAACTACAGGGGCTAAATACCAAGAGAAGGTCTAGATGGAGCATGTCTAGTTTGGAATACACTAGTTCTCAAAGAAGGCTTGCGAAACACACCGTTAGGTGCTTGGCGACAGATTTTACAACTTGAAGGTGGTAGATAGCCAGGCGAGCGACAGGAAACGTCCCTCACCTAGATTTAAAAACATAAACTATCATAAAATACGTCACAAACTATCCCAGAGTCGAGGGAACATGAAGGGAGGTAATTTTCAATCAACCCTCTTTCTCTCTTATTAGCGGTGGGAACCTTAATGTACTATAGCTTAGACTCTTGGGGATTAGTTCTAGACTTCTAGCAATATCTGTGCCTGTACAGGCTTATTAGCTAAGAGTGGATCTAAACTGAAAAGGTGGTCATTATAACAACTAGGACGATCAATATTTGGGATGGAATTACTTCTGTATTAAAAAAAAAACTGCAGTTTATTTAAAAAAAAACGGCCCTCGATATAGCACTTAAAAATTAAAAAATCAAAACATTGTTTCATTTTTAGCATTATTTAATTGGGAATTACGATTAAACTCGAGCTTAATTTGTATATAATTCTAAGAAATCTGCGAAAAGAAAATGCCAGTGTTCGTTTTTCTTTAAATACGCTGTCGTGTGTGACGCCATATATAATCAAGGAGAAGAAAAAAAACAACTCACCCAGAATGATCCTAATTCGTATATTTTTTCTTATACCAGATAAGCTTCCATTTATTTCGATTCAAGTAAAGCTCGATCGAACGATTCGCTTGTCATAAGCATCTGTGGACAAAAATAAATAACATTTCACATCGTCACAAAATAAAAATAAATATAATTAATTAATCGGTCATACTACATAAAACTTAACACATTTTGAAATTCGAATTTAGATTTTTTTATATAATTTTCGTTCAATTCTATATTATTATTTTAAGTCGATCAACCGCCCGCCAATTATCATTTGCCATCATCAACGCCAATACATCATTGGTAGAACAACAAAACGCGCCGCAAGAAAATAAAAACAAAGAAAAACCATAGACAAAAGAAAAAATTAGACATCGTCATCTTAAAAACCCACCAAACCACAAACACCATAGACAACTAAAAAAACAACACAAAGCGAGCACTGAAAACAAACTTTTGTCTGTAAAAATATTCATTGCGCCGTTCAAATTTGAATTTCGAACGGGGCCGTTCCATTTTTGAAATTAGAGTTTTTAATTAAAAGGGTCGCTTTCTCACGATATCATCGCGCTTTGTCGTCGTTTCGCGGGCTTTTTATTTACTTTTTTTTCCTTTTTTTTTCTCTCCGCCATAAAGCAAACGCGGGCAAAGGTAAGAGCTCAGTAATTATGCGAATTTTTAAAGCTTTCGTCAGTAGTTAGAGGTTTGGGTGTTTATTGTTGGCATAGTTTTTACGTTTGTTAGAGAAAACTTAAAGATCTAAGAAAATAGAGCCTTTTTTTCTAGCTAAAAGAGCTTTGTTTTTTTTTCATTCTTCTTTGGTCATTACACTCTATGTAATTATCAAAAATTTTTTTTACTAGTATCTTTTTTAGGATCTCCTAATAAGTCTTGCGTAATTCGTGTTGCAAAGTTAGCGATTTCGAGCGGAAACTCATTGTGAATATGGGCGCAGATGACTGATATACATACATAATATAGGTTAAGATTTTTGACTATATTATGCTATAATAACATAATTGTAAGTGTTATTATTATATTTAATTTTGACATGTTTGACTTATCATATATCTGAATAAAAATTATAAGTATAAAATATAATTATACTTAAGTATATAATAAACACCCAGACACATTACATTAATTATCTGTATTAAATGGTGTCAATTGTAATCACAGATTAATTATGGCAAGCTTTTGCAAAAAAAAAATTGGGTTACTTTATTTTCCCATTTATCTTTCCATTACCGTAATAAAAATGGGAGGGTATTTTTTTTTAAATATTGTCTATTGTAAGAGAAAATTGTTTTCATTTCAGTAGTTGTTTTCAATAATATCTACACGCGATACTACCCTCATTTTAAAACATAAACTACTTGTGTTGAAATGCCAAAAAGTTTTAAAATTTATTACAAATACTTCAAACACATCTGCCGTATTTACGGAGTGTTCAATGAAAATAGTCGACCACATGTGTGTGACGTCACGCGATGACGTCATGGCTGCCGCCCATTACGTTCAGTAGGTAATTAAAATAACACTTCAATCGACGCCATATTGGATTTCGTTTCGCTTATCTGGCTGAGAGTGGACGCGCTAGCATTGTTACCGTTTAAAAGCGCTAGGTTTTTGATAATAGTTTATAAATTGTTAATAGTTTTTGTGTAATTATTGAAGAAGCGACGCTGCGCTTTCTCTCGGGTCTCTCTGTCTCTCTCTCTCTCTTCTCTCTCTCTTCGGTTCTAACAATTTTTTCTTCACTTGTTACAGTTCGTATGTCTACTGAAATTCCGTGTTTGCTTATAGGTCGTAGTTTCCGTCCTATTTTGACAAAACTTGGTGTTGTATGGGTTCTATGAATTTTTGTTTGCTAATATTTTTCTCCCGAAAGACGGGGGAAGTTCGCTACGTCGTTAATAACTGGCCGATATTAAGAATGTTTGGTACAAACATGCAAAACACAACATTGATTAAGATTCCTGAATTTAAAAAATAAATCATTTTTGTGGTTGTCGTATACCCGACTGCGAAAGAAGGAGGGTTATGTTTTTCGAGTGTATCTAAAAAGATTGTCGTATTTTGATGTAAGAGGTGTCAAAAGATTTGTCTTAATGACACTGGTATAACAAAATTAAAAAAAAAAAAACGATTTGGCAGGCGGGTTTTTTCAAATTCGCTTCTAACCGCTTGTTTAACTTTTTAGTTAGTTAGTTTTATTCGTTTTTGTCACAATAAATTAAACCTTTTTAGGTAAGTAACTAGCATAATCTGACAGGGGCAAAGGCCAGGGGGACAAGCGGCGCGTCGGTCGTGGCGGGAACGCGCACGATTGGCTACATCCTGTGGCAAATTGAACGCGCGGACGTCCGCACTCGCACGCCACGCCACTGCGTTCTAAATTCGAAATTAAATTGCGAATTAGATTTTAATTTTTTTTTAATTATTTTGATAGCAAACTTTTTTGGGTTATGTGACTTTTTAGCTTTAACTTTCTTATTATAATCTACATACATAATATATAAAACAGAGAAATATATTTCACAAACTCACGAAACATTATAAAGTTTAACTAAAAAGTTACATTCTTTATAAGATTACTTAATTTAAGATTATTATTGTTTTTATTTCTTCTTATTATTAAGTACTAAGTTTTTTTTAACTAATTTAAGAGACGGAGGAGGTCTATGTATGCTTTTTTATGAACATATCCTTGTTATTTTGTTAGAAGCTGTGTATCTCTAGTTAGAAGGCAGGTACCATAAAAATTATATGGAAATCAACTCAGTAAGTAGTTATGTCATCCTACTAAAAAATTATCTGCTGAATTTTAGTAGATTTTTCACTTTTTACTTGTTAGTAAGTAGATGATTTTGCGATACAACTAATTTATAGAAGACTAGCTGTACTGGCGAACTTCGTACCGCCTAACAGTTATGTCGGTATGTTTCACGAGCATTACAAAACCAAACTCATCTAAATTGGACTAGCCGTTCTCGAGTTTTAGACACAAGACAGAGACAGAGACAAACGAACAGCGATTGATTTTTATATATAAGATAATTACTTTTAAAAAATAATACTATAATCTATTCAAAATTCGAATACATTAACGGCCCGACAACATTATTTTCAAAAATCGAACACCATTTGAATTTCTAAGTGAATTGGAACGCGAGTCATTCGAAATTCGAAACCCTATTCCGTTTAGTCCCGACTCCCGTCGGTCGTTAGCGGACGGAAGCTGCGAGGGGCGCGTCAATTGGTGCGAGCAAGATAGATATAGCAAGAGTAGGTAGGAGTGAAAAAGACGCCTCTCTCGCTCTTTTGTGGCGAAGATTTCGTAAATGTCACGATGATAATGCAAATTGCAGAAGTAATTATAGTAATGGCAATAATCACATGTTTTTTTTTGTATATGTTTATTATTTATTTTGAATATAAGCACATATATAACATTTTAAGAAGATTTTTAAAATAAAATTTGCAAATGACTACATACTACGTTCTAGTTCTGCAAATTATTGACCTAAGATCCTAGATCGTAACCACAATTTATTATTTAAAAAAGCTTTAGGTGATGTTTAAGATTGTGTTGCCATGTCCTTGTCCTTGTCAAATACCAAAATCCGGTAAATGGCGCCGAAGCAAACATCCCATGTTTTTGTGTCACTCCAATCAAAAGATTCAAACAATAAAAAAAAATTAGATAAATTCTTCAAAATTGTTTGGTAACTACGATCTATACGCGAATACGAAGTTTCAAGACAAACAGGAACTGAAGACTAAAAGGCAGCCTCGAAGCAGAGACAAAAATACAAATCATTAATAACACTTGCTCGGTCAACAAAGGTTGTCTAAAAGAGATCGCCACACCGTTTTTCATGGTCGTATTACATAAAATTCACAAGTAAATACATTCTGATAACATTTCCTTGCTATGCCAATGAATAAATAAAAAATATTATTAGATTATTCACCAGTAATTCAATTCAAACCATAGTCAACGGAAAAACTCCAAGTTTTTTTTCTCTTATCTAAGCAAAGAATCATAAATTTAAATACATCTTCAATGAAACCTCCTAATCTTTTAACCATTCAAAGTGCAACATAGACAAATTTGAATAAAAAATACAATGTCTATTCAAGAAAAAAAAAAAACTGGAGCAAAACAACAATGCCGCCATTTTGAATTTGAAACTTGAATTTGAATTTCATACACAATTGAAAAGCAATGTAACGTAGTACTTACTTACCTATAATCTACACTAATATCGTAATGAGGAAAAAGATTTGTATTTTTGATTAGATTTGATTTTTGTAAAAAACTAAAAATGCCTAAAGTTTTTTTTTATCCTACACAGCTAGGTATTTGGCCACAAGTTCGCACGATCACGTAAGTCAGCGATACTGTAGCCCTAGATGACGCATGCCTAGTCTGGAATACAATGGCTCTCAAGGAAGGCTGTCGGAACACACAATATTTAATTTCAGTGAATTATACAGGAATTATGGCATCCCTGGAAGATTTTTATATCCTACGTTGACTGCAATGGTCACATTGGTCTGTCAGTTGTACAAATGTCAAAATTGACACGAAAACGCGAAAATCGCTTTATAATTGTGTACTTAAATAAGGTGGAAAGATTTTCATTCGAAATAAATTTTGTACACTGCGATAAGTAACGTTGTTTTGAACTTGGTTGATAGATTAAAGATTAATAGCCCCTAACGTATTTATGGTATCATGTACACTGTCCTGGCCGGGGCTCCATACATTATTGAGAAATTTCGTTTGGTACAGACATAGGCCACTTCATCCTTTATTAACACGGGTAACACCGCAGGGCTAAGCTTGTATTTTATTTAATATATTTGTAGGTATTATATATCTTAACATTTTTATTTATTTCCTTTTTTAATTTTTTCCTAACACAGTCTGTATATATTTTTTTGACATATTAATATTTAATCTGATATTCGAAACAGAGAAGAAGCGAAGAGTTATAAGGACTTTTTAAATGTAGGTACTATAATTTTAACAATTTTAAACGCACAATTTATCACTATGTATTTTAAAGTAAGTAAACTTTGTGAAAAATACTAACAAAACCTCTGTGGTGCCCGCAAGTCAGTTGAGTGACGTTCGAAATTTGAAATTTAAATTTCGAACGATGTTGTCGCCGATATAGTCAGCCAGACAGTAATCTCTTTGTATGGACATAATAAAGAGACTGTTTTATTTAAGAATAGTTTTTTTTTTCTACTTCCGCTGTTCTATATTTGAATAGATAACATTCTTGTTCTTATGGAGGCTAGCGAGTTATTGGTTAGAGGTTTAATATTAAGGAAAAAGGGGCTCAGTGTAGGTTTTTCTGTAAAACCAAACTGAAATTCTAGAAAAAAATTAACAGAAAGGTTTGAATTTTTATTTTGAAGCTTTATATACGTGTAACATAGAGGTGTGACAATACTTAGTCTACCCATCAAACAAAACCCTACGTAGACCAAAAACTGATGCAATAAAAATTGGTTTTCCATACAAAAATTGGTCACGTGATCTGTACATTTGAATGTTTTTTTTTTAATTCTGCAAAAATTTCTTCTACTGTGGGTTCACTTTGTCGTGTAGACTAACACCGTTAAGTATTGTCACACCTCTGTTACACGTTGTAGGCAAATAATCTCCAGCACAATTCAAAATATGAACATTCAAAGGAGTTCGATATCCGGTGATTCAAAAATAAATAAGTTTCTAATAATAATGAAAAAAGTACATATATTTCAAACGTCGAACGGGAAGCGATAGCCAATCGGAAGGGCTGACCCCGACCGAGCGATAACGGGGGCACATTCTACGCGGCAAACAGAATTGTTACATTTATACTTGATGCGATATTTGAATTTGAATTTAGAAGGGACATTTTAAATTAATGGAGTCAGGCGTTACTTTGAAATCCAATCATAGTAAGATGTTGTTAAAAGAACCAATTTCTAGTGTTTTCCTACATTGTTTTGTTGTCAGCGTGAGAAATAGAAAAATATTTTTGTTTTTACGGTGTGGTTCCTCCTCACCACCTCCACACTTTCGAGCGAGTGTTTGAAAAGTCAACATCTCCTGAGGATGCGTTGTGCTAAGGTGAAACATGTGTCGAGGAAGTCGGATACTAAGAACAAGTTTTGCATGGTGGTAGGGCGTTTCCTATCGCTCGCCTGGCTAGCTACCACCCTCAAGTTGTAAAATCTGCCGTACGGCCGCCTTCCTTGAGAGCCAGTGTATTCCAGACAAGACATGCTTCATCTAAGACTACAGTATCGCTGACTTCCGTGGTCGTGCGAACTTATGCTCATATGCCTAGCTGTGTAGAATAAAAAAAAGATAAATAATAAGGTGAGGTGGTGAGGAACAACCACACCATAAAAACAAATATATTTCTCCTTCTTTTATGCTGACATCAAGACGAAGCACTAGATATTCTGTAAACAATATTTTACTATAAGTTTTTTTTCAAGTTCTTTATAAAATAAGTTACTACCGAGTTTGGTTACAGCAGGCGCTGAATGAACTTTTTCAGTTATTTACATTTTAGAAATCAAATCTCTGGACCAATTACTATAAAATTTAAAAGGGACTCGAAAAATATACACTATCAAAGACGAATAATATTTTTTAATCAGTCCAGCCACCTCCGAGAAATCAGGAAACAAGATATTTGATAAAACCTACAGTCGAATTAGGTACCTCCTCATTTTTGTAGTCGGCAGTAATGTGGTCGAACGTTGTTAATAGTGGCTGTAAAATTAAATACATAAAACGCACCCCACTCTTAGGGCAGGGGTCTTTGGGTCAGGGATTTATCCACCACCAAATTATAGTTTGAGGACTATTATTTTCGAAAGCTGACTTTCTCTGAAATACAGGTTTCCTCACGATGTTTTCTTTCACAGTTAAAACAAATACTAATCAATCTAATATACACATTAGTAAACATCTCTCAATGCTCTAATGCCTGTACCGAGAATTGAAGCCGCGCCCTTTCGCTTGACAGACATGTAGTTCACCGAGTTGGCTACGTAAGAAAAATTTATGAAGAGGTAAATGGCCTTACTTATAGATGATTGACAAAACCCTATCCCCCCTAACCATATCTACCCTGATGATGACCCTATCTTAACTGGTTGTGACGTGCGTGACGTCACCACCCGGTTTCCAACGGAAGATCAACGCTGGTTGTTTCAGCCAGCATTATATTGGGTTGGGTGTGGTTTATGACAGAAAGCAGTGATTAAGTTAAATATTGTTATTTTTTAAGTTACGTACACTGTTGTTTCTGTGACATATAAAATTTTATTCTATCCTAAAACCAATTAGTAAGCTAAAAAAATTGCGGATAATATTTAATTGATTATGGCATTTTTTTGAACGATTTAATACACGATATAATTTTGAATTGAATTCAATTAAATACGAAATGATAAATATGTATAATAGTAAAGGTAAATAGTTATTACCTTTATACCAAAATTGATATAATAATTATGAGTGGCATTTAATATTGATATGCGACTGTAGCGGAAATAAATGCCTTTTATGTCTTTTTTTTTAATTATTATTGAAGATGTCAAACGCACAAGCCGTGTGAAGCCAAAGCCCTTTTAAGAAAGAAGGATAAGAAAAGTGTATGGTTTTGTAGTAATACCAACTGAAAAATCATCCGCAGACGAGATAAAAGTTCGAATTTCATAAATACAGTCTGCGTATCCGCTAATCTTGATCCTGTAGTCGACTTATCGTAAATGTATGTTATAGACATTGAATTCTATGTCTATAATAGTCTTCTATACAGGGTTATCGGATAAGAGTTAACCAAGCCGAAGGGGGGTCGCTATATAAATATAGTAATATTAAAAAAAGTGTGAAATCGACTTCAGTCAGCTTGCAATTTTTTAGTCAATTTGATTGTCAAACTTAAACTACCTGACCGATTTACAGAAACTAAATAGTACTGCTTAAAGATTTTTCTAACAAAAATCTCGTATCGGTACAACAGTCGCAGTAAAAAGGGACGTATATATAAAAAAAAAACGAAAAAATAGTATTTCGACAAATTGATAATCGCCTTCTATTTCAAAGTCAGCTAAAACAACTTTTACTATATAGTCAATACGGATATATCGAGAGATAAAAAACAGCGGATCCATACATTTTGTCAAAACAGATACTTTTTCTTTTCATTTTCTCTCTTTGAAACCACAGATTTGTTCCCGCGAATTCTGGTTTGGTTTCATACTGAAATCGTTCGTCATGAAGTTAGTTACTTATTAGAGCCTTAGAAGAACTAAAAGAATAATTAATATTAAATATATAGAAATCTTTACAGCTTAGTACGCCCCTAACCTATAACCCGGTACATGGCTCTCCGACATACGTCCGCGGCAATATGGCCGCCGATAAACTTCGACTGACTCGTTTTGATCCTTTTTTGTGCCATTTCCGCGTACTGCAGCCGGAATGGATGCGGTCACTCTTATCTCGTCGGACTCTTATCTCTGGTTTGCTTTAAACGGTTTCATATTGGTTTGATGATGTTAGATTTAGTTGTCGGATATTTTACTGTAACTTTTACAACTTATTACTTTGACACGGCTGTAGATAGCAGTAGATAAAATGGAATTGAAATTGAAAAGCCGTATAAATAATAAATATAAGATTGTATAAGATCATCTGAAAGTATGTACATTCAAACACAACAAGCATTTTCAAAATCAATCGATCGATTTAGGTCGCTGAGAAATCACATGCATAAAAAGACAAAAAGCAACAAACGAATTGCTATCAATTTTCAGCTTTATTAATATTAAATATATAATAAAAAATAACTATATAAAATGACACTTAGAACCACAAAACACAGCTCAAATTAGACAATTTTTAAATGTGTGTGAGTGTCCACACACACACAATAATGGATGTTTACTTATCCCAAATCATTAAGGTCGTTGTTTGTCCATCTGGTCAAACACAGATTATGATACGAAGTGGAACTACCCTATGGGGCAATAAAATATAATGTGCCAACAATAGAGCTGTTTGGTGCCTTCAAAATATTTGTAAGTGATTACTATCGTAATAAAATTTACTCACAAAATACTAATTAAAATATTTATAAGAGTTAAAGCTTCAATAACAAGAAATGATTTACAAAAAGTTTCTTATAAATAGTATAGAATTAGTAACAAAATCCAACGAGGGATTTGAATTAACAGACTTAAAAAAACAGAAGGCATATTGTTGTTATCTAAAGTTTATGCGATTGTTTAATGTTATGTTTTATTTTCAAATTAATAAAATGTAAATGATAATATTTATATAACATTATTTGCATTCGAACTTGATATGGTAACTAGGATTGCTCTTTAAAATGTTTTTTTATTATTAGGTTTGTCCAATAAATATAGCAAGACTATTATATTTAGCAATTCAATGCTCCCGCTTTATTTCTACGCCCTACGATGAGGAAGGGCAGCGTTTTATACTATTACTGTATCAACGTCACACAAAGACGGCAAAATATCAATGTCAAAATTTTAATACGTCCCTTACTCCCAAATCGCTCGTAGTGGTTTTCAGTAACTCATGTTACTTTCTAGTAAAAGCTTAGCATGTTAATATTAACCAAAACGATAAACAACGATTAGATATTGGTAGATATATTAAATGCAACAAAAAACTATAGGTAGTTATAGTACAGTACATTTTTGCTGTGTAGTTTTTTGATTGGAAAAATAAGCTGCAATTCAAATAGGCATTCTTTTAAAATTTTCACGTTAGCCCACAGTTACATGCAATTAAAGGAAGTTTAAGATTTAGTAAGTAATTTTTGTTAGTGTTTCTTTCTTTAGTACCTTCATTGATCTAGTTCTGAATCATTGTGTTCACGGCGTACTCACATAGTAAAGTGGAAGAGTCCTTAACAGAGTTTCTGCGGAGACTCTTTATTACATCTTTATATTACTTGCACAAACTCATGTTCAATACATTCATAGTTACTAATAATTTTAAAAGGAATACATCGCTGGTAAATTTACTTGCTGGAGCAGGTAAAACTTTATGACATATATTCAAAAAATATAAAAACGCAGACGCTATGATTTTGGCAACACTGGAAAACCAATCCATAAAATTTAGGGGTTGTTATCATGGTTTCTCAGTTATGTTGTACAGTTTCATTGACCGAGCAGGCTTATTAAATCTAAGCATTGTTATTTCAAAAGCTAACCTACTGCGTCCACTCGGTACTGTCTGAAGCATTCTGCGTGCCATTAAGTCCGCGAATTGGGGTCAATTGCTGTTTGTCCATTCGACTCGTTACGGGGCGGCCATATTTGAAATAATTTGGAAATGGAACGCGGCTCTATTTTGGCGCGGATTGAGTAGCCGGTTGTTTATTTTTTTCTCTTTGCTTTTTTTTCGGTCTGTACGATAAGGTTGCGTTTTAGTGACATGTTAAAAACGACTTTGATGATTTTTTCTGTTATATTTTTTATGTTCTAATGGCTCACCGCGGCCTCGGTGGTATTTATTTTATATATTATAATGTTATATATGATATTATAATGTTTCTATTTATCTTAACATTAGTAAATGCCCTAGTTACGAGTGATTTCAACTTTTCTTCAAAATATTACTGAGTATGTTTGTAATAAACGTTTAAAGTTTGAACGTCACGCTGTTTGACTTATCTTCTCAGACATTATCATTTATATCAACCATTGAATCATTTAATAAAATGAAATTCTATCCTGTTATCTGTATCCATTTCATTCCATCTATAAAACAGAACATAAATTGATGATCTATGAAAATAAATTGATTTAACACATATAGCCTAACCATCGAGTTTAGTTCATTAAGCACAGTGTTACAACCAAATAAAATATATTAATCATATTACTTCACCGTCAGCCATATATGTGAAAAATTTAAAATGGCGCACGCATTTTGGCGGGAACCGCTCATAGCGCGACTGATCGATCTTGATACTGTTATTGTAATTTAATGTTTTTTGATGGAGTACGGTTGGCGCTTTACCGCTTTTATTTTATGGTGATTCGGTTTTCGAACGAATATGGGTATTGTGTGAATGGTTTTAGTAGCGAAATCAATAGGACATTTTTGCTTGCATGCAATAAGCGTTTTGGAAAGTGTGAGATATGAACAAATGACAAAACTAACAGAAATATAATTTATTAGATTTTCTTTCTATTGAATTTAATTAAAATCTTTTTTTTTTAAACTTATGTTACAATATTTCTTTTAAAAGCGACAATTAACACAACTTTTACAGGCACTTATACTATTTTTTAGTTAAATTCATTAAAAAACCAAGCTACTGGGCCCTATTCAATAAATCTAATACGTGAATATATAGAAAATATACTCGAAAATCATTAGACTTTTCCAAATTAGTTCAAGAGTTGACTGCACATTGAAAGTTTTGAGATATCGAGTAAAACATATTTAAAAAACCAGTCAAATTGCAAACCTCAGGCTTTTTTATATCGGTTAAAAATGGCTACTAGAATATCAATAAATAATCAAATCAATGACTTACAGTATTTAATGTAATTTGACATCCATATTAATTGGGTCGGGCTCAATGAAATCTGAAACACAGAGATAAAGCATGTTAATTATTTTGGCTATAACACTTACGTAACTGGTGCACGTTATCACATTACTGGCGTATACATAGATACTGTGATATAATAATGGACTCGTAATATTATGAAAAATATATAATTGTATTATGACAGGTTTTTATTGTGTAGACTAGTTAAAATCAAAAGTGACAAGCAACTTCAATTCGGCAGGTAGCGAAATAATAATAATAATATGGGACAACATCCACACAGAGGTCTTATCTTCAGGTCCCAAACTAGGCAATGGTATGTGCTATGGTAACCTGATCACTGATATACATACTTAGAAATACATATATACATACTTATATATATAATAAACACCCAGACACAGGTCAGACAGACATGTTCATGCCCACAAATGTTTGAACCGTCCGGGGATCGTCCCGGGACTAGCGGCACAGAAGGCAGGGTTGCTACCAACTGCGACAACCGGCCAGACAATGTATAACTATGCCAAAAATAAAGGTTGTTCCTATTTAGTCCACGTGTTTACGAGAAATCAGGTTATATATATAATAAAGTTATTATAACCGCCAGGTTGCCATCTTAATTTTTAACCAGGCAAAATTCACAGAGGCTGCGAATAGACTCTGAAATTCTTGTATTTAAAACTTCATGTTTTATAAAATAGTTTCATGTAGCATCGCCTTGGTCTTACTGTCATGATACTATTATTGTGTTTATCCAAATAAATAAATAAATGTCGGTTCTTAAACTGGCATGATTTACTGTCACTAGACTAATGTAAAGCAAGACTGCGTTGTCCTGAACTTGAAGAACGCTTACATATAGGAAACTGATTTACTCGCGACTCGAAAATACCCAGATTACAACTATTAGGAAATTAAGAAGCTGGCAAAAGTTCACAATGTGGCAGTCATCCCACTAACACTAAGACCACGTGTGCACAATAGGCCTGCTTGCTTAGTAACTAGAGCCTCGCTAGGCTCCTTAGAAAAACCAACGTTGTAGCTCCGTAGCCGCACTGCGAACATGGCTCCTAGCCAACATGTTTCCTAAGGATGCAAAGCTCTAGAACTAGCACGTGTATTCTACAAACTTCTCTATACAGAGTTGAATTATTATATTAAATAGGAATTTGGAAAAGTTTGATACATCAAGATAATTAACTTTAGTTCTTTAACTTAAAAAAAATGATTAAACCATTTTAACGAAATGAGTAAAGAGTATTTTGAAACAGAATTTTACATTAATGTACTTACAACATTTGACCACTGACGTTAAATATTAATAATTTATAGCTACTACAGTCTACGTGATATCCGATCAAAAACTTTCTTAACAAACTCATAAAAAAAACACATATTAATAATAATAAAAGACAGATGTCACTGCAAAAATCACTTCCGAAAGCGTCCGTTACGTTTATTGTTCGTTTAACAATAAACACACACTTTTGTCCAGACACGATTGTTCGACAGCAGCTGAGTTTGTTGAATGAACGAATTGAACTTTTATTCTTTCGAGATCGAGTTTACTCGAAGCGACATCTAGTAGGGGGCGCTATTCATTTTGACGTTTATATCTTTATACCAATTTCAATCTTATATATTAGCATTTAAGGTTTATATTTGCATGTGCGTTTTTGTAGCTAAGACTGTGTAGTACGCGTAAACGATTTTGATCTTTGTGACCTCAGTTTTAGATTATATTTCTTTGTGTGTATTTTCTTATGTTAAGCGAATTTACTTTCTAGATGCTTAAGGGTTGTTTTCCTGTGTGATTATTATGAATAGGGAGTGAAGAATAGCGACCAGATTTTTAGTAAATTGTGAGAAAGTAAGAAATAAAGTTCCTCGTACTTGCGGAATAAAACTGTATTATCAGAGGTCACTGACCTCAGTGACGTTGTGGGAATTTTAAATAAGTCATTTAAAGAAGTGACACAAGCAATCTTAAGTAACACTAAAAAAGTGAATACCAGAAGAAAACTAGCCCGATATGTTTAAATTTCAATGAGAATACATCTAAAGTACAGATTATCAAAGAAATAAAAACATTTGTTTGCATGGTGGTATGGCGATTGTAACGCTCACCTAGCGAGCTACCACCTGTTGAAAATCTGTTGTTAAGCACCTAACAGTGTGTTCCTTGAGAGACACTGTATTCCAGACTAGGCATGCTCCATCTAAAGCTAAAGAGTCGCTGACTCCCGTGGTCGAGCAAGCTTGTGATCAAATGCCTAGCTGTGTAGTATAAAAAAACATAATTGTTTTATTTTTAGCGGCGTAATCGCGTAAAAACTATATATTAAAATAAAATAAAAATATTCCGTCAAATTAAGCACCACCTTCTTTTATAAAGTCGGTTAAAGAGCAGGATAAAGCATATAGTACAGTTTAAAAGTTGATCAATTATTGAGAATCTAATTTCCTTCCCGACACATAATATAAAAAATATATTCTGTACAATATTATATCACACTAATATTATTAAGACTCTGTATTCATGTGTGTTTGTTTGTTTGTGATTACTTCACAATCGAACGGCTGGGCAGATTTAGATGAAGTTTGACATCAGACCAGCTTATATCCTGGATTAAGTCATTATGCTACTTTTATACCAATAAAATGGGGATAACTCTGGATTTAGCCAAATAATAAAATATCCACTTATACGATTTATAAACAAATTTTATATTAATTAAGTTTTTTTTTTACATTTATAAATTAATCATGTTTGCATTGGGCACCCAAAATTGGGCGCAGGCGTCTTCCATGCCTTGCCATGTTGTTCGGTTTTGTGCCAGTTTGCTCCGCGTTATGCCCGCTGCCTCTGTGATGTCATCACGCCATCATCTTTATAATTTTTTAATCAGCAAAATTGTACCCTAGCTTTTTTTACTGCCACATTTTTCCTACCCAACGTCCGATTGTAGCAAATAACTTAGGACCCCGGAAAGTGTTATATTTCAAGATTTTCAAGTAACCGGATCACCCGAGGATTACAACCTATTAAATATCTAATTTCATCAAAACTTTGACACTTTATATTTTAAATACAAGACAGAAGTTAAACAGAAGTGATCGGCTTTGATCTCGATTTGCTTTAAATTCAACGAAGTTAAGCTTTGTGGAGTTTAGTAAAAAAATAAAATTCTGTTTTTTATTTAATTAGCTGGATGCGTAAGTTCCGGTTGATTTTCTTTCGACATCAAATAATATAAGGTTCTCAATACTATTGGTTTTTTATAAGTTTGACCACGAATCTTTTAAGTTTTACGACTTCTCTATGTGGTATGATTTAAAAAACGTATATTACAACGTGTAACAGAAAGATGTGACAATACTTAAGGGTGTTAGTCTACATATCAAAGTGAACGAATTACAAAAAAAAAATTGGATAAAAATTTGGTTCCCCATATAAAAATTGATCACGTAAACGGCCAAGTTGTACAGAGGACGTAATATATTTTTTATTTAATTTTGCTAATTTTTGTTCTGCAATGGGTTTATTAATGTATATCTAACACCGTTTAGTATTGTCACACCTTGTATATACATGAATGAATATAAATTTATTGCAAACTGAACAAAAAATATAGCAAAAAAAAATGCATATAGACTATGGCAGTCTTATCACCTAAAGCGACATCTTTCAGGCAACATTTTGATAAATAGAACTAATATTATCCAAAATAGAAGCGATTTCGTGCAACTTAGTAGGATTTACTGCTAAAGTTCCTATAAATTTTGTATTTTAAATTATAAGGGTGAATGTCTGTTTGTAACGCTTAAATTAACAAATTTATTATTAATTACTAATTTCACCATAAACCGAAATTAACGATCAAACAAGAACAGAACAAAATGGCGGCAAGTGTTACTTAATTACTTAAAATAAGTTAATTAATAATATTTACGCAAGTATAGAACCAACAGAATAATAAAGCAGTTACAAACTGTGTATGTGAATTATTAGCCGGCTTTAAAAAACGGAGAAGGTTACTAATTCCTCACTTGTTTTTTGTATTCGACTGGCCGGTTGGCGCAGTTGGTAGTAAACCTGCCTTCTGCGCCGCTGGTCCCGGGTTCGATCCCCGGACAGGTCAAACATTTGTATGCATGAACATGCCTGTTTGTCCTGTGTCTGGGAGTTTATTATATATATAAGTATGTATATGAGTCGTCAGGTTACCACAGCACAGGCTTTGCTTAGTTTGGGACCTGAACACCTTTGTGTGGATGTTGTACATATTATTATTATTATTTGCATGTTTTTTTCCCGGTTTTTTATTCGGCTCATGAGATACAGCCTGGTGACAGACTGACTGACGGACCGCGAAGTGTTAGTCATAGGGTCACGTTTTTACCCTTTGGATACCTACCCTAAACAAATATAGATGACTACCCAATAGAGTTCGCTTTTACCTCTTCCAAAAATATTACTAGTCTATTAAATATGATCTGTGTATCATCCTTAATTATTGTTTTTAATTTTGATGTACCCAGCGTCACTCTCACGACTGAGACGAATCTATTGACACCACTCACATAAAAATACGACAAGCCGTTTAGACTCTAGGACGTGACAAAGAAATATACATACGTATATACACTCGAGAAACATAACCCTCCTTCTTTCGCAGTTTGGTAAAAAGTAAATCCCTCGATACCTCCTAATCCTCGAACACTTACGAATGTATCCTCCACCTCAAAGAAGAGTGTGAGGAATCCACTCCAATGTCCCAATTTCCTCAACCAACCCACTTGTCCGGGATTTCCGTCACGGCTTACAAGAATCGATACAAGGACCAAAGTCGAAGACGTCTTTTGACAAACACTTTAAACGTATATACCAAAAGTACGATTACTTTATATTCTTTTTACCCGACTGCGAAAGAAAGAGGGTCAAAAGTTATTTATTTCGCTTCAAATATTAAAGCGATGATGCGTTAAATATACCTAGAAAAAAACGTTTTTTTTAAACTTATTCCCACTCGACTTATAAATATCCAGATTATAGCTATCGTGAAACTGAGGTACCAGCAGCGAATTCCACGACTTAACAGTTCACACAATAAAAGTAGCCGCGTAACGTTTCGTGCACGTAGTTACTAGATTTTATTCCGAGCTAAAATTTTCACATCAATCGACGCGTTTCAGTATAAAATTTCGTTCTAAATGAAGATGATTGGAGTTTGCAGCCTCAGTGGACTATGAACGGCTCTCCTTAAGGGAGAATCACGCGTGCAATTACACGCATAATAAGCAGATACGAGCCGAGCCCATAGCTTATTAAAGTACATTAATATAATCACAAATTATTACGCAAAAGTAAATATATACAAACGAGTGTCTGATAACGCTGGCCTTCGACCATTGATAACAACAGATAAATAATGTAAGAGATAAGGAACACTCATTACTCAACTATATATTTATCAATATTACAAACTCAGTAAATATATGTGAATGCAGCTTGTGGAATCATCGTTCTTGTGTAACGAACAAACATCACAAAATGTTACTAATAACTAAGTCAAGAAATAAATCACAACGTAAATATATAATATAATAAATATATGTTATAGGAACTATAAAAGAATATTAAATAAGTTTTTTAAGTTTAATTTCTTTTAAGTAATTAATAATTCAAATGTAACAAGACGAAGCCTGTAACGAACGTTATTTAAAGGTCAATAAATATTTCTTATTCTTTTCTTATACAAAATATTTACGTATCAGCTGGGCACGGTTCTCCACGTTCAAATAGCAGGGACTTCACGTACTCCTTCTCCGACAAGCAGATTTCATTCATGTGGTAATTATTAAGGCGAAAGTTTGTATGAATGTGTGTTTGTTTATTCCTCCTTCACGCTCAAACGGCTGAACGGTTTTGGATGAAATTTGGCACAAAGATAGCTTATTAAATGGATTAACATGTAGGCTACTTTTTATCCTGGAAAATTGAAGTGTTCCCATGACATGATGATATATTTACCACGGGAAAAACCGCTGGGAGCAGCTACTTAATTATAATATGCACTTGAACGAAAAGCTCAAAGGTGCTTGCCTGAACCTGGGATTGAACCAGCGTTCTTTCACTTGAGAGGCAACGCGTTTACTGACTAAGCTGCCACTAACTTCAGTAACTTACGTCAGATGTCTCATGATGTAAAACCTTTGACGAACTTCAAATCAAGAGTAGTTTTCGCGTCCGCCGCAAAAATGGCGTCACTGTCTGTGTATTTATTGCAAATCTAGTGATTCTGCAAGTTTTAATGTGTAATGTAGGTGGATTATTAACAGTTAATGTCTTGTTTATGAGCACAAGTGTGCGCAAGCGATATATAGATGGAATAACGTGGTTTACGTGTTCGCGGGAAATCTCCATAGAAACCCCGGTAAAGTCTCCACCGCTTTACGAGGGTACATGATGTGACTTTAACTTGACCACGACGACTTACTACTTGATATTTGACTTAACATGATCGATTAATAACTTGAATATGATAAACTAAAATTTACAAATCGTATGGTGCCATAAATCAAAATAAAAAATAGTCTTTTTGGTGATAAACGCACTTGCGCAATAATGGAATTAAAAAAAAAAATGCGTGTGGCACTCGGGGACTGCCGCGGTATTGCATACACATACGTCTATTCGCACGCACACAAACACCGTGCCGAAGTCTGCTGAACTGTAACGACGTTAAACGAGTATTAGGTTTATTTTCAAAGCCAGCGATAAAAGCTATGCAATAGCTTAAAAAACTTTAAATCAAAGCTATTAAAAATCATTCGAGATTACAATCTATGTCTATGGCTTCTGAATATCCTCAGCCCCTGTTTCGTCCATTCATAGTCTGAATGGGTAGTTTTTACAATAACGCCCGGATGTATGGTACATACTGCATCTGCTTATTTTGTTGTTTGGTTACTAGGGTGACCACGGTTTCGAGGGATTCAAAGATTCGCTGGAGATTTTTTTTAGTGTATTCCAGACTAGGCATGCTCCGTCTAGTGCTACAGTATCGCTGACTTCCGTGCTCGTGCAAACTTGTAGTCAGATGACTATCTGTGTAGGATAAAAAAAAACGCAGATTGTGTCTGTTGGTTGTTCGTGGGTTTTATTTGAATTAGTATTATTAACTAAATGTATCTATAGACCGCTCATTGTTTTTTTTGCAGTAGCTTTTGTTTGGCGTGCTATGAAGTAATACTAGTTCATTCATTCATTCGTTCATCTGTTAAGGAGGACGCGATTTTTTTTATCTATAGTGCTTTGTCTGATAACCACTTAAAGTAAGTCAAATAGTTCATGTCTTCTAATAACATTATTTTTCTTGAACAATGAATTTTCTGAGCAATGGAAAATAGTAATTCGTTGAAAAAGTGACAGAGAACGGACTTTACGGGCTTATTAATAATCGCGTCTTAAATTTAAACGTCTTCTGTCTTATTTTGATACGTGACTTTCTCCAACGGATAAAACAAGACAAAAGACGTTTAAAGTTAAGACGCGTTTATTAATAAGACAGTTACTCGGCAGAAGCGTATACAACTTTTAAGTTAAGTATATTTTTATTTACAATACAAACAACTAAATATAATAAGAAACAATTTAATTTAAAAGAAATAACATATCCCTCTGAGAAAAAATTAAAAGAAACACAACACTGTGTGTTTTTTTAATTCAGTGAGCGTAAAACAAGATTTCTTTGAATTTGGACTTTTTCTTCATTCTTATGTATACTTATGTATACACATATATATAGACTATACATATGTATAGACTATATATATGTATAGACTTTAAAAAAGAAAAATTGGATTAATTACAATTATAAAGAAAACTGTAGGTTTCTTTGAATTCTGCACTTCTTCTTCTTCTTTTTTTGAACTTCTTCTTCTTCTACTATAAATACAGACTTTATAAAAAAATAGATTAATTGCTATTCAACAACGTGTCTGTCTGTCTGTTTTGCTTGCTCGTAAGACCGAAAGCCTTAGTTAGTAAGTATTTTTTTTTACATTTATCCCTTAAAAAACTTATTTTAAAACTTTTATAGTTCTCATAACATAGTGTTCAATTTGCAATATCCCGGCAGGATTTGAACTCGCAGTCCCCCTACCAGCTCGGCCCACATCTGCCCCGCACGTGGTCGCACAATGACTATGTGAACGGTGGTGGAATTCGCGGCTCAAGGGCAGATGTGTACACTACAGATTCGGAACATACTTTACTTACCCGACTGCGAAAGAAGTTTTTCATCACAAGTTCGCACGAGCACGGAAGTCAGCGATACTGTAACCCTAGATAGAGCATGCCTAGTCTGGATTACACTGGTTTTTCGAGTTATGTATGTATGTATATTCTTGTTTGCAACGTCCTAGAGCCTAAACGGCTTGTCGTATTTTTATGTGAGTGATGTCAATAGAATCGGTCTTAGTGGTGAGAGTGACACTGAGTACAAAAAAATAAATAAATAAAAGAAATTATGGATGATACACAGGTTTAATGACTATGCAGTCGGATTTCTTCGAGCTCGCTTCTAACCACTTGTTACTTTGTGTAATTATTTGGTGAGAGTATGTAGTGGGAGTATGATGTAATTGCTTTTAGCGATTAGGCCGTCCCTTTTGGCATGTAAAACAACATGTAAAATTTTCTTATAGATTTAAAAAATGAGGAGGCTTTCAATACGTCAGTGCATATTCTTATGTAACACACATAATATGTCCTCGATGTCCCAGAGAAGCACCTTTTCGAACATAATTTTTTGCAGGCGTCTTTGAGAACACAGAAAAGAAAAGAGATTATAAGTAATAATTGAAAATAATCTCTTCCTTTTTGAAGTGACTCTAAAGTAAACTAAAAATATCAAGTCAGTTTAGGATTCCGTACAGAAAGGTTAAAAGCGAGACCCTATTACTAAGACTTCACTGTCCGTCCAACTATCTGTCACCAGGTTGTATCTCATAAACCGTGACAGCTAGACATCAGATAGTTGACATTTTCGCAGAAATATCAACTTTTCTTACTATAATTGCATTGGACATACAATTCAAATATTATCTTAAAACAATAAAAAAAAAACGCGCACCTCCAAAAGATATCCACATCAACATTACAGTGACAAAGATATGCTACCAAAATGTCGGGACATGACCTAATTTCCATTACACACCCCCTCCCCGCTCTTCCCCCTCCATAGTTGAATGTTATGCACAAAGCTGGCGCGCGGAATATCCCCGTGATGACGTCACACGGTCAAGGGGCGCGGGATGTAAGTATGAATAACCTATGTATTATATATTATATATAGGTAACTACATAGTTTACCGACTTGACATGAATTGGAAAACGGAGGTTTTCATTTTTTTATTATGATTTACAATTTCTTATAGTCTTCTCGACGTATTTGAAAACTTTTTATTTGTTGTGAATGAGTAAATCAATTGCTACTACTGTTTGAATTTCATCAAAATGGGTCCAGTAGGTTGGTTTGTAAATTAAGCTATTAGACACAGTCAGATTAATAACTGAAAAAAAATTAGTAGCTCGCGCTTGCTATATTAAAGTCTGATTTCAAATTTATTCGCCACAAAATAAAATTAAATGGCATTTTCTAGTCAGAAAATTAAGAATTTTTTTTAAATTTAATAACTTATTATGATTATGATTATAAACTCCTTACCTCAAATTTTTGGCAGTCAGTAGAAAAAACGGCAACAGAATTGCAAAATCTCCAGATAACATTATAAGCAACATTCCTATCATCTTCAAAATAAGTATAGTTATAAATTACACGCCAATTTAGCTTATCAACTCTTCCTGATTGTATATAGGGCAGCTGACGTCACGTTATATATTATAACAGTTTATGTTCGAGCTTCTCGTACCGTGGATTGTAAAGCTGGGTGTATACTCTTTGTAATTGAACGAACGAAGCGACCCAGCTTTAGGACAGCTATAGACCGCCAACTTGTCCATACTATAAGATAGGCTCTTTTCTACCTTTTTAATGTTGAACGATTCCAGTGGTTTTTTTCACGTAGCTGTTGAATTTGTTTCTGTTTTCATCACTATAGAGTAGAAGCTTTCTAAGCACTCATATTTTTGCTCTGATACGATGCCTATCAATAGCCTTTATTATACAGAATCCAATAACTTTTTTCAAAATAATAAAACATGTAGGCCTAAAATACATCACAGTGAAGCGATTGACTAATTAAATTCAATATTTTTTATCAATTATTTATTTCATGGTCATTTTTACATTGCACGTAAGTAGAGAAGAATTTAATTTAAGATTAATTTATCTGTTATCGTGTGTTTTTTTTGATTTTCCAAAAATATAACTCCTAGATCGATTTTAATTGTTTTAAGCTCAGCGAATATCATTGTGTAACTTGTGTAACATTCTTGTGAATTTAATAATTCACTTTAAACGAGTAAAATTGAGAACTACGATAATCCCTCGACTTTTGTCGTGGCAGCGGCCATCTTGGATCGGTTTACATTAAATATGTATCAAAATCCTCCCAAATAATAACTATCATAGAAAAAATATCTAAATCGATCCATACAGACACAGGCACGTCCTACTTGTAACGCCTCGTTGTTTTTGCGTCGGGGTTTAAAAAATCTAGTATTTCTTAACTTCTAAAGTATATGTAGTGTTATATATGTTTTTTGTTTGTTGACCCCGCGCGTTACAGGGTCACGCTGAAAATCAGCGCTGAGGAGCAATCCCCAGCTGAAGCTGAGCGCTGAAATTTTTTGACGCACGGGACACTGCAACTCGACTTATGTTATTATTTTTAAAAGTTTGTCTACTTTAAAGTAATTAGTAATACTAGTGACCTGTGTGTACAAAATAAATGTATTATTCTTTATTTCTTTCTTTCTTTCTAAATTAGTAAATATTATTTCAAATGTATGTACACAGCTTTACGTCTATTCTGTGTTTACAAAATAAACGAGTTATTTCTTTCTTTCTTTCTAAATTAGTAAATATTATTTCAAATGTATGTACACAGCTTTACGTCTATTCGTATGTTGTTATATATAGCGATCTATGACAAGAACCGCTGATGAGTGACATTCTTTGTTAGCTCCTCAGCTTTATTACTCATACATCTTTGTGAATTTAGAAATAAGTACGCTTTTGGAGATGAATCTGTTATGTTGTTTCATAAATTAAATATTTCAATAAGATACAAGAGAAAATATGTATTTTCAAATTACTGGCGTAGGTTTCGACGATGTCTTCCCTCCTACTTCTCAACTTCTGGTCAATAGAAGTAAAAAGAGGGAATAGTTGAAGGAATATTTTGTCGAATAGTGGGACAATACGGCCTAATACAATACTAAAAATATAATTGAAGATTCTCGATATCTCTGTAGTCCCTACCTCCTGTAGCTTGGGTCCTACCCCGCTGCTGGCGGCACTCTAGGTTTAAGTTATATATAATACTATGTATTGTTTTGTATTTATATTGTAAAAACTTATACTTAGGAAATTAAATGAACACTTAAACATAACAAATATATGTTATAAATTTTAAAAAATATTATAAGGAAACAGAATAGTCTGTAAAGTCTTGCCTTATTCAGTTGCTATGTGGGCCTCATGTTGAGGTTTTACTAACACGTTTCATATACCTTTAAGAATTTTTTAATAAATAATTTCTTATAAAATATGAATGGAAAAATCGGTTATTTTGATTAGCTGACTAAAATGCTAGATCAAATCACATGTATAGCGATCTTTCGAAAAAATCATTTTTTTTTTCTAAAATCCATACAGGTACGAACCTGAAACATAACATGTATAAAATAAATAAAAATAAAGACGATACCACGAATTGAGAACCTCCAAATGGACTTGATTGCCTGAAAGTTTTCGCTTCTAGCGATAAGTACGACGCTTGAGCTTTATTGTCTACATTAAAGCGTTCATCTATCTATCTATCTAGAAAAAAATAAAATAAAAAATAAACCTTTCACCCTCATTGCTCCCCACTAGGATTTCTAACACTAGGTTAAGTTCGTTTGATTGAAAACTTACTGGAGCATATCATATAACTTTCACATTAAGCCACAAGGCCGCCATTAGAAATCTAGCAAGTTTTTTATAGTAAATATTATGATATCTACAAAAGCTATTAAAAAAAGTTAATAATAATTATAGGGTTAATTTAGATATATTACCTAACAATGTAGCAACTACCATACTACAAATCATAATTCGATGATTAGAACAAAGAAATGACTAACTGAAAATAACTTGGAACTCAAGTCCAGACTAAACAAAGCACTAGGTATTAGAACTATTAAAAATCAGTCATAAGAACAGAACGTAGGTGCTGATGTAAAGTTCTAAGAAATTTATTGTATAATATGCTTAACCATAATGTAATTTACACACGACTTCCTCAACGTGGGCTAAGAATTTTTCATGAAAATATGTGTGTGTTTTACTAGCTGTGCGGTGTTACCTGCGTTAATAATTATAGGATAAAAAATAGCCTATGTGTTAGTCCAGGGTCTAAGCTATCTCCGTACCAATTTTATACAAATCGGTTCAGTAGTTTCGGCGCGGAAGACTAACAAACATACACACATACATTCTTACAAACTTTCGCGTTTGTAATATTAATTATGACGATAACGATAAACTTATCAGAACTGTTGAATGAACTAATGAACCTATAAGAACAAAGTTCATTCATTCATCTTGGTTCCATCTTTGACCGCATCGTTTTGGTCATTCGAAAGTAGTCTAAGGAGATAGTCCTGACAGTCTGACAAATCACAAGTTTTTTTTAATTAGTTCCAGTGAAGTATATATTTTACAAAAAAATAACTTTTTTAGATATCATTTATGCCGCCAAAAAACTACATGTTATGTAACATGTTTTTTAAACAAACTCATACGTTTTTCCCGCTTCGTTTCTGTATAAGAACAAGACGATTTCAACTAGTTTTTTTTCTTTATCCTACACAGCTGTGCATTTGATCACAAGTTTGCACGACCACGGAAGTCAGCGATACTGTAGTCTTAGATGGAGCATGCCTTGTCTGGGATACACTGGCTCTACAAGGAAGGCTGCCGGAACACACCGTTAGGTGCTTGGCGACAGATTATATAACTTGAGGGTGGTAGCTAGCCAGGCGAGCGATAGGAAACGCCCTACCACCATGCTATGAATTCCTCACAATATTTTTCCTTCACGGTAGCTCAAGCTCTTTTTGCATATTTCGTGGGATCAAACCTTGTACCTTTTGCACGGCAATCGACCCCACTATCCACTGGACCATCATCGCTATAGTTAAAAGTATTCAAGTGGGAAAAATTGCTAGGTTTTTATGATGTAAAGAAACCACACCATAATAGTACCTACTTACTATGTAGATTCGTCTGTAAAAATAACTGAAAAGTATAATTAAAGTTGTCAATTGTATTAATCTATGATATGAAGTTATTATAAATGAATGAATAAATTAAATGTTCATTTTGTCAAACGCAAAACCATACACTATAGTTTATTATATGACGGCACATAATCAAAATCTGTTATAAAATACTTCATAGATCGCTTACTCGTTCGTCGATCATTCCTAGCTTCGCTTCGAACGGACAATAAATGTGTTTTATAATCTTAAAACTACCTCCGGAAGATCCCGCCCTGTCCCCCTTGTCCGAAAAATCGCAGCAATATTGTCACCCTACATAATCCAAAATCAAATATACTTCGTTTAGAAATTCTACGTAAATTTAAAACTAACCAATAAGTCAGCGTAGCCCAAGGCCAATGGCAAGCAACATCTGAAAATAAATTCTAATAATAAACTGAACTTAACAGTCCACAACTCACCGTTTTCCTTCTACGAAAAGAACCGCACAACGATTCACACACACGGCCATTTTTGCTCAAACGTCAAATTTAAAAATAGAACGAATCGGCACACGCTCCGGAATTTTTCTTTTTAATTTAGTTGGGAGCGACAATAGCGTCCTTTTTCTTTGTTATTTTTTTTAGAGCTTAAAATAATTTCGCACACGTCTACTTCGTTTGAAGTACGGAATGAAACTGACTGACAGACTGAAGACTGAAGACTGATTTGAATGGAGCGCTGAATGACTATCAGAATAGTTGAAGGGAGGAAAAATCTTCGTAGCTATAAGCTGCTGCAGCGCTTTATTTTTATAACGTGGATTATTTTTTAAGATTATTATGTTGGGACTATTTATTCTGATAGGAATTGTTTGGGAACATAATTATTTAGAGATCAACATTACACTGAGTCTTCAAGGTCTGGATGATTATGTATATTTATATACATTTAGATATGTATATAAATTTTATTAAATACGATTGCACTGGAAATACCTACCTACATACAGTAGTAGCTAGTGTGGCAATTTATCAGACTCTTTATGCTACTATATCTATACATAGGTATCTTATACATATTACTATCAAGCGCTAAATAAAACATGTAGATGTCGATAAAGGACTACTAAAACTTATATTTTTCTAAGAGATTATATTCAAATAGCGGCCTATTTATTTGCTAGAATAGAAACTGCAGTCAGATAACTCGATTAAGAAATATATTATACAAAATTAGAAGACGAATGAAAAGGAAACAGACAATATTAAATACCATTGAAATCATATTTTAGTCAAGTCTAATAGAAGCTGTAGACAGGAGAAAACTCGAATGAAAAGTATCATACGAAATTATAAGACGAATAAAATAGGAAATAGTAGAATGAGAAAATTTGATACCATTAGTATGCGTTCTGATTTACCAACATGAGTATTTATTATTGCGAATATGGGTGAATTGAACTGAAAACGAACGACTTAAAATTCGAAATCCGACCACTTTTGTTCCTTAATTTGAAAATAAAACACGGTTAATTTGATTCGTAAGCAGTGTTTTTGATTATAGTAATTTAATGGAGTAATTGACTAATATTATTATTTTCTATATATTGTGTCAATGTCTAAGCTTTAATAGCGTCTTAGTATTGTATAAGGACATGAATAAAATTTAAATATTTTGTATAGCTACAGGCATATCTCTTATATCTATCTAGGCATAATCATAACTCTTGACATGTAACTTGTCCTGTAACGAATAAATAAGTATGAGTATGTTTACTAACCTCAAGAATAAAAGTGTATCCAGCTAAGCATAACTTTATGCAGCGCTGAAGCGGCTAAGGTTACTAACGGACGCGACGTGCTAGCTCGCGGCTATCGACCAATGAGGCGCGCTCACAGATTCAAACGGCGAAGGACAGAGGATGTCAAACTATGGAACACTAAGAGCGTTCCATTTTTAAAATATTTTATGTTAATATTTCAATATTTTGTGATTTATTTGTCCGCTTTGAAATATGAATTGGAAAACTACAGTTATATAAGTATTATTATTATTACTACTAAATTATTAAATAAATCATAGTCAGAATATATCTTTTTATAGTGTAAAAGAGAATATAAGTTCAATTTTTATTATGTATTTTTTAAGTTTGTGAAAAAAGCGTACCCTTTTAGTAAAAAAATAATAATAATAAAACTATTAGCTACTAAAATACTGAATTATATATTATTAAATATAAATTATATCAGGTATTATATATTATGAACGAGGTTACTTTTTTCTTGATAAGTAAGTAGGTATAAACTAATTTCGATATTTTAAACTATTTTTTTTATATTTTTATAGTAAGTACTCGTGGTTAACCGCTGACTGTAATTAAGATAAGACAACTCTTAATTAAAAAAACTATTTAAATACAAATTTAGCTATAACACTATTTAAAAACAAACAACACAAAAAACATGCTAGCTTCCTAATGGCGGCCTTATCGCTTAAAGCGATGTCTTCCAGGCAACCATGCACGTACGAGATATCACAAAACTAGAGCGTCCTTAGCGAGCTAAACATAATAATATATAATGAACATAACTAGATACATAAATGTACAACATATAGAACTAATACATACACAACTATGTATTAATATAATGTAAATACATACAATTTATAAAGTTATGGATATAATAAATTAATAAAATTACTGATAAATTACATACAGGATTGTTGGAGTGATAGGTAATGTGCTATGACTCGATGTTTGAAAACGTTTAGGGAAGGAGCACGTCTGATGTCAGTGGGAAGATTATTCCACTATAATACTGCTTGCACCGCGAAAGGGTGATGTGCGATATGATGGGACAGATAGATGTAATTATTTAGTATTATTTGCGAATCAGTTGCTTTTTTATTACTGCCTGCCTAAAAGGATGTTAATAAATTTCGAGTGTGTGTTTGCAAATTTCTATATAATTATGTACATTTTGTATCTAAGTTTGTATGTAATGCATGTATGTCTAACTCATTGTGATCCTCTTTAGCCTAAACTGCTACACCGATTTTGATATGCGAGTTATCATTAAATTTGTCTTAATCTATAAATGGTCATATGCTTTACTGAAATAAGATACTAGATAAGTTTAAATAAGATATTAGATAAGTTTAAATAAGATACTAGATAAGTTTAAATAAGATTCTAGATAAGTTTAAATAAGATACTAGATAAACTTTATTGAAGAATCTTTTAGCACACAGATCTTTTTTTGTTATTACATTTCAAACTTCTGTACTGATCGAAATAATATTTAAATACTACCACTTGAGAGTGACCCTATTTAAATTTATTAGTAGTTAGTATTTAAAGAAAAACTATATATATTTTCAAATTGGATCATCGTGAATTGAGTACCACGTCCTTTTTCGAGAAGTCCGTAAAAATAAAAATTACAAAAAAAAATAAGTCTAAAACAAATTGATTTAATATAAAGATATTATTTATATTTCATCCCCCAAACGATAGGGGGTGTAGTCTATAGGGGTAGTTTAAGGCAAACGGAACTGTGTGCGATGCGGGTTGTTATTTGCAGAGACTCGCTAATAATTGTTTTAGCAGACTTCATCATTTTTGAATAGCACCGTGAAAAATCATAAAATCATTTGCAAGCAAGTATTCAAAAAAGTAAATCATAAATAAATATATTATTTGTAAATGTAGGCTAGAAGAAATCGCATTAAGCGATAACGCTAACTAATGTATTACCATGGTTTTTAATTTTACTTCGATCTTATGTTTGTTGTACAGAGGGATATTCATTCATTGATTCAATTATTCAACGTGTTACAGAAAGGTGCGACAATACTTAAAGGTCTCAATACAACTTGACCGAACACGTGACCAATTTTTGTATGGAGAAACAAATATTTTTTTTCAAATTTTTGCAAAATTGTCTCCTTCTACAGTGGGTTCATCTTGATTGGTAGACTAACATCCTTAAGTGTTGTTACACCTTTCTCTTACACGATGCATAAAAATAACGATAATACGATTTTCCTGTACAATATTACTCTAATTTAAAAACCTAGTTATAAGATAGTGTTTGATAAAATTTTAAATTGAAACACTTAGGAAGTGCTTTATCAAACCAACCATCGCGTATTTGATATAAAATATAGCCTAGTAAATGTTACAAGTAACCAGTGGAATTCAGTAGATGCAATTGGCAGCTCGTCGTTAGAAATGGCGTTCTAAGGGCCTATGTTCAGCAGTGGACGTTTTCTGACTGACGATGATGACGATAAGAAATAATCGATGATTTCAAAAACTCTTCTTTTTTGCAGTCAGTTGAATTTGTATCATTCTCAAAAATTACCTGTGGATTCAATTGACAGCTTGTCGTTAGGAATGGCGTTCTAATGGGGAGGCCTATGGCTGATGATGATAAGAAATAATCGATGATTTATAAACTCTTCTATTTTGAAGACAGATAAATATGTATAATGCCTTATACTACAGTCGTGTATACAAGTATCGTAGTGTCTGTAAAGTATCACTTACTCAGCCTACATTTGCCCGGGTTTTGCCGCAGCGATTCTACCCAAGAGTATAATTACACAGCCTTTTGCTGGCAACACTGTATTTGCATTACGGCACAGTGTTGCCAGTGCGAACAGTCCATAAAACGATCTGTTAAGTGTTGACACTATGCTACGGTAAAACTTTGTATTATTTATGTTCTGGATAAAGCTTTTGTCGGATTTAAATATGGTGAAAATTTATAGGTTTGGAAAAATTTAATGATTGATACAAAAAATAAAAGATGGATTATTTATTTAGACGGCTTGAGATGTATAGATATTTATTATTACTGATTTATAACGTGTTGTATAAAGGTTCTTCAAGTACATCTATTTAAAATAAGTTCAATGGTTGCTTGGAAGTGATCGCAATTAGCGATAAGGCAGCTTCTTATTGCACTGCTATTTATAAACCCTTCCCTTCTACTATTTTTCTTTGTGTGTGTGTAGAAAATAAAGTGTTTTCTGTATAAAAATATCTATTGAATAAATATCAAATTTTGTAAGTATTACGATGTTTTTTTATGTTATTAGGTAAAGAGATTCAATAAACCATTACTCGTGAACACAATTATGTTGTTAAACTTACAATTAATTTTATCTAACAGAACATGTAACTAACTGGCACACAATAAAATTAACTAAAATAAATTTATTTGGAAAATGATTATATCTTAATATAAAATTAGGGTTTATTACTCGCACTTTAATATGGTTAAATGCTTAGAAACATCTAAGTATAAACACATCGCATATACTAAAGTCTATCTAATGTCTTAATATACAATGTGATATTTATCATAATTAAAGTTTCCCGCACAAAAACATAATAATCTCCCAAAACCGACGTTAAAAATATTCCAACAGCAGATTCTGTACAACTTGTTCATAATTAAATAACCATAAATAAGGAAACAGCCTCAATTATTTAAACCTAACCTCAAATTTCGCGTGGCTAAGCGGGAACACATTGTTTTAAACATTTACCAGCTTATATAGGCAACGGAGGGTGGCAATATTCAGCCAGGTAGGACCTATTATTGGGGTCAGGGTAAGCTTGGCTAATCTCACCCCATAAACCTCGTTTCACTATATTAAAACAAAAGAGTAATACTTTTTTTTCTCCGTATTTTTGGGTCAAATTAAATTAAAATATAATTAATAGCGAGCAGTTTAGGGTTAAATATGTTTTTGTTTCTTGTGAAAAATCTTGGTTTTGTAATTGGCGTTTATTAAATGGAGCGATAAATAAGTTTAGTTAATCTTGTTTCCACGGATAAATACGTGGAAAAAACAATATTAATATAAGTCATGTTTAAATTGCTATAAATTCCAATTTAGTAAGTCACTAAATTTAACGCAAAAAAACGGAATCATCTAACCGAAATTAAATTATCAAAATTCCTACCGCAAAGTTCTCAATATTTTACACGTTGCACAACCCAGCCCCCGAATTATTTGGAACAAAAATTCTTCATCTAAACAGAAATATTTCAGCACAACGCCACCGCGAACCGTTAAAAGTTTTTTTTCATCAAAATTTCTTTGAGGTAAGACAAACTCAAAATATTTGTTCCCGTCATCAAAGATGTCACGTGAATGTTCGTTGAGAAAGTTATGCAAAGATTGCTGTAGGCTTTTGGGGATAATTTTAAATAGAGACGATACGTGTACAAATATGTCAGTTCACAATGAAATTAATCTAAAGTAAATATACTTTAGAATAGTGACAACAGAGTTCATACAAATTTTCAGTCATAATTACTTCGAGTAATACAACTGTTTGAAAAGTTAAATACAAAAATCTGAAATGTATCAAATATTCTAAGTAAGTAAATTGAATCTTCAGTAAGATTTGATTTATTATATACTAATATTATATTTCATATGTTTATATGTTTGTATGTAACGAATTAACTAATAGACCGTTTTTAAAGATTCTTATGACGTTAGAAAGCTGAGTAACATATGTAATAAAAAAATAGAGATCCGCGGGTAACACCGCAGAATGTCGTATTATATAGTATTATGATAAATTGATTATAAAAAAATTATTTATTAAAACGACATATTAATATTAACATTATAATCTATATAATATCACACTGCGATACTAAAAATCTCCAGTAACAAGGAAATGGTCAAGTTTTAAGTGATTTTCCGTGTAAGTGGCAAGTTCGTAACTTCGGGGAAGAGTTAAGTTTAACATTTTTCTAACGCCTTCGTAATGGGCAACAGAAGGAGAAGAATATATATATAATTTCTTTTTTAGCATTGAGCATATAAAGAAAGTCGTGTTAGTTACATATATTTATAAATCGAGAACGGCTAAACCGATTTGGCTGAAATATTGATGCATATGTAGCTTAGAACCAGGAGACGGGCATAAGATACTTTATTTTTAACTTACTAAATCCAAAGTCTAATCATTTATTTTCTCTAAGGCGGAATAAAGTTCACCGCGTCAGCTGGTAAAGAATAAATGTTATTCTTTAAAGTTGTATATTGGTTTTGATATTATATTGTAATTTAGATTATTTATACAACTGAGAGACAGATCGAGTTGATTTTGAGCACAGAGATAGTTCAAGGTCCGGAGAGTGCTATTTCCTCGGGAAAATAATAAATTATAGCTTGGTTTACAATAGAGAATTATAATGGAGATAGTTATATGGTTCAGCAATCTTTTGCAGGAGGGTTTTTTTTAGCGGGTATGTATATGTATGTATCTTTATTTCTTTGACAAGCCCTAGAGCCTAAACGGCTTGTCGTATTTTTATGTCAGTTGTGTTAATAGATTTGACGCCCTCTTCAGATGGTCATGGGCTATATTAGCTGCAACTTGCAATTTCACTTTTCTAAATTTCTTGCAGTCGGGTTTTTCGAAGTCACTTTTGGATAAACGTGACTTCGAAAAACTCGAATGCAAGAAAATTAGACACTACTATTCAGTCCTTTACACAAAAACGAGCTGATATATATAATAATAAACGTAAGTATAACATAACCCACGTCAAAATCTCGAATGGCGTATTTTAATGACGTCCAAAATATCTCCCATTATTTCGGGGTACGGAAACGTGTCGATAACCTGGCAACACTCGCAATCCTGCCCTACGGAGAAACCGGAAGTGGAGGTGGGAGGGCTTTGTCTTTGAGTGGTGGAGAACTTTTGGACCTGAATGCCTAATTTAACAAAGAATTTACAATTTAACTTTGTAACCAGAAACTATTTAAGTAGATAAAGCTGGATACTCGTAATATTTGGATGGTTTACAAGCGAGTATAGTATTAATTTATAAATTCAAAATATTTTCAATTGACCCAGTATTTCCTACATCAATTCGCGAGTTTTACCCCATCGCTATAAAATCTGTAAATCTATGCATGTGGATAGAACCGAATATAATACAGGTGCAATAGAAAATCAATGATATTTAACTGAGTTAATATTACGTGCTAATCGTATCTGTACTGGGTATTGTAGGTAGCAAACTGTTCTTAGGGGAGATCGCATCATGATCACGGATTTGTTCGTCAGTTTTCTCTTCAGTTACTGAGTGACATATAACGTGATCTTTTGTACAGATTTAGTTCGGATTCAGATGCCATAGACTACTTTTATCTCGAAATATTTCTTCTTACACTCTCACGGTGTCGTGGCGACATAGATTTCAATTCAATTTCTTTATTATTCTAAAATTGCACCAGTACCTTGTTCTTACAATTTAAGAGTACGAACAGTGGGTAAATAAAAGCTTACGATCTGATACCAAAACTACTAACTATTAATAAAATTAAAAACTTTTTTAATTACGGCTTCACACGCTTTATGCATTTAGCCAGAATCAATATCATCTCGCTAACACGATCTCGTTTTAAGTGCTGTGGCATATTCTGTAATCTGAAGCAGTACGTAAGCTGATTATTAACCGACTTCAAAAAGGCAGAGGTAATTAATTAATTGGAATCTTAATCAATGTGTGTTCTCCGATTTTTCAGAGATGGCCATATAGATTTAATAAATTCTTTTTTTATTAAATGAATTTAAAAAAGAAGTAATTTAAATACTTCTAAGGTATAACATAATCATTTTAAGATACTAGAAATGTTAATTTAATAATGTAGTGTTTGCGTCAAAAATCAAATTATCTTAGCTACCGCCATCTCATTGCTTCATATCTGCAACATATCTCATATTATTTAGAGAACTAACGCGTGTTTGATTCGTATTTTTTAAGAAGACGGGCTATCACGCGTACCTGATTGTTGTTAAGTGCTAACTATAGTTTCATTCTCATTCGGTGAGCTTCATCAGGGATGAAATGAGTCGTTTGTGTCTTCAACGATGACATCTCGCACTCACAGTGCGAGATTTATATACACTCATATTGCATTGAATTTCAGACCTTCAGAAATTGCGTAGCATCAAGTTATAACTGGAGTAGCTAGCTTTACTTACACAGTGCCATCGTATTTAGGTCGCTCACTAAATACGGCTCGAAATAAAATTAAAAACAAACAACCACAGAGGTGGAGTCTGAGCGAAATATTTCGTTACAAAATAATATGTGTGCTATTACTCCATACACTATAGAAACAGTTACTGAGCTTTGCACGAAGTGAAGGGGCGAGTGAGTTTTATATTTTCATACAACGTACGTATTAACATATAACGTCCTACTGCAGCTGAGCTCGGGTCTCTCTGATGAAAGGATGTGGTGAAAAATAAAGTAAGAAATGGAGTCAAAATAAAGTAATAATAATTAAGTAAAAAAAAGGAGTAACACGCTGACAAAATTACGAGTTACGGACTTTACTTATCTTTGAAAGCTTCTCCGACAAGCAGGATTCGTCACGATGTTTTCCTTCACCTTTTACATTTGTGGTAATTAATTATAATATTCACATAAATTGAAAACTTGAAGGTGCAAACCTGAACCCTGATTCAACGTTGACAGTGAGTCAATGGGTTTACCGACTGCCGATTATGGTTACAAAGGCGACTTATTCCGATATCAGTTAATCATATACTCGTAATGTGGTAGTTTTAAAAAGACAATGCAAATCTTCACTTAAATTCAGTAAAATAATAGTAATAATGAATTGTATCATTTATACAAATCATTCTAACAAACAAAAGTGTTGACTTTCACAAACCGTGTAAGTACACCATAGTGTTTTGTAATGATTTTATGTACACGGTCTGTACCAAACGGGATTTAGTGTACAACATAACTTCTTGTAAAAAATAAGATGTTTTTTATAAGGCCTTTATTGTGAAATCAGCCTTTTTCAAAATAACTCAACCAAATCAAAATGGCTCAGTTTTATTCAACGTGTGTTCTAGTTTACTCTTATATAGATTAAGTGGAGTCATATAAGATATGCTAAAGTGTATTACGGCATTGAAGACGATAGTTGCTTAAATTAGATTTAGTTTTTACTGACTGGTTTTTAAATTGATAACCATAAAGCCACCACCACCATATTTTTTAAATTCTACATGTAAACTCAAAAGCTTACGTACTGTTCAACCATTACATTTTGCAACCGGATGAAGCGCGGATATAAAAAATGCAAAGTACTCACCGGTCCGGATGATCCGCGGTCGGGAGTAGAGAGCGGGTGTGGCCATCATTAAACATAAGTGTACTGCGGGGATACCATTATTGCTTCTATTTTTCTTCCAAATATGCCACAAACTTTGTTACTAAGTGACATTGTTAGTACCTACTACAAATAAATTATTGATATCTTGTTCCTTGGATAAGATAAGACAAGACAGCTCTTATTAAAAACCAGCTTGAACAATACAAATTTATGCTAGATTTTAATGGCGGCTTTATCGCTTAAAGCTATCCTCCATAGCTACAAGTTATTAATAGTATTAAGTCTGAATACGTAGAAAGGTAAATAATTAAATATGGACGACAATAAGCAGATGAGGATGAAGATAAATATTTGTCAAATTATCTTATTTAGATAATAATATTTAAATAGAAGGTAGTTTGCCCCAAATTGTAGTTCGAGATAATTATTTGAGTATGCTCTCGGCTAAATTCACTCAAAATTCAAATTGCAATGGCGAGAGTATATATAAAAACGCCATAAACATCTTTTATGTAGTAAAATCCATGATTTTTAATAAAATACAATATGGAGCATATCGCTGTTAGAGTTAAATCAGTCAGAAATATATTATGTGGAAACAGATGATAGAATTATTATGTTTCATGTATATACAATAAGGCGTTTGAATAACGTATGCTAACATTTGGTGTCGCAATGGCGTCTATCAAAAGCGTCAAAGCGCCAGCGTTAAAGCGGTGAATTGTGAAATATTGCTTGCTCTTATTTTCACCTCTTTCATGCTTAACTTTAGCCGATTGTGCACCTGGACTGTCGCATATGACTTTGTAATTTTTTTATGTCATGATAAAAAAAATGTTTCTGAATAATAAAAAAATTGAATTATAGTTTTGTATGTATAGTTAGATACACGTATTGCTGCCGTTGATTTACAGAATAAGAATGTATTTGTTCTAAAATATTAATCTCATTTTCATCATTTATTCAATCTATATGAAAAAAATTAATCAAGTTAGCTAAAACTATATCAGTTTTAAATTTAAGAGATAAAGAAAGTAGCAAAAACCTCAGGCCTATTCTCCCAACCCTACTCATTACACCGCAGATTTGCGTACCATCTAATCTTTATTATGTATTTAGGCTGTTTACAGTCCGGACACTGTCCTACGGCCGATAAAAACACATGGACACCCCATAAAGGCGGTCGCGGCCGGTCAGAACCGGCAATAACCGGTTTAGCGCTGCCCCAAAATGTTTTACATAAAATTAGATAGCTTTTAGAATTAACTAACTGACCCGTATGTTGCTTACGTGCGCGTTGTAATTGAAACCTTTTATTATCATGGGTTTTTGTTTTGTTAACTGTTTTTTTTACACGAAGTTGTTTTTTTTTTTGTTGGGTTTACATGGCTACCACAGTCATGTGTGATTGATCGAACGTAGCCGCGATCTTAGTGTACATTAGGTACAGTGGGCATTAAAAAAATTACAATTGACACTCGTTTAATATCATGATAATTTACTTAAGAACTCATTGTTTGTAATAAATCTTCCTGAAGCTTTATAACAAAAATTAATTATCCAAACATCCTGCTTCGAGATTGGTAAACAAATATTTCATCTGTCAATCTTTGGAGGTTAGTCTAATCGGAAAATAATGCGCAGTACACTATATTGCAAAAGAAAAAGAAACCTACTTAGTTGATCTATGTTGGTCGGAAGTAACCTGTCTTTCTTTACTCTTTACCCACTCGCCTTACATGCGGTAAATATATAATACGTTCATAACTTATATATATAGTATTTATATAGATGAACATGATATTATGTTCATCTATATAATAAATAATAGCTAGTTCAAAGAAATTTATTTTTATGGTATGGTACATACTTACATACAAGGTTAGAAGCGACGAAAAAAACCCGACTGTTAAATCTTTAAATTTGTGTATCAACCTTAATTTTTTTTTTAACGTCGTCGTACCAGTGTAACGACTAACACGAATCTATTGACACCAATCACATAAAAATATGACAAGCCGTTTAGGTTCTAGGACGCGACAAAATAAATATCTTAACGTAGATACTTACATACATAAAATCGAAAAACAAAACAGGTTAAATTCTCGTACGTTAAATGAAATAAAATTTGAGAAACAGCTAAAATTGTTTTTTGTAACCCCCACGCAATTGTTTTTTGTATCTTTTAATCTAGTATTTTATTTCTACGACACGTTCATTAATATTTCATTCATTATTGTTCCATTACATTTTTTTCGCAAATTATAATTTAAGTGTTATTGTATTAAATTCACGTCAGCGATCTATCAAGCCGCTCAAGAAAAAAAAAACATAAAACCCACCAATTTAAAAACTTCTACGAAAATTAAAGAAGATGAAAGACAACGCTCTAAGCGTTGTCTTTCAACTATTCTTTATAAGGTACCTACTAAACTTTTTTTTAATAAGTTATACTTTTATAATATTATCTTCTTTCCTTCAGACACAATTAGTATGAGAAAATGAATAGTATTACAAATAATAGTATTTAAGTCATTTTTTTAATTTATAGTATGTAGACTCCACGTCTACCGAAAGAGTAGAATGGAAAGGGAAGACATACTGTGCCGACTCCACGTAGTAGAATAAGGTAAGGAAGATGATGTAAAAGTCTGACTGTAACTATTAATTTCGTTACCAAAGACATCAGGGGGTGTAGCTCAGATGGTAGAGCGCTCGCTTAGCATGCGAGAGGTACGGGGATCGATACCCCGCACCTCCAATCTATTTTTGCTATTTATGCGACGCAATAAAGTTTATGTAAGGAATACTATAGTATAAAATTGTATTATTTAACCTTTTTAATTAACCATAACATAATTTAATTTATAATTAAATTAAATTATGTGTTTATTAGAACAAATAACATGAAATACAAGGGAACACTTAAAGCACACTAATATTAATCACAAAAACATTGTATAACTTTTGAATGGGTCTCTAAATCTCACACTAGGAAAGAATCCTGTGTCGTGAGACTCAGTACCTTCCCTTTACAAGCAAATGATTGTAGACAATGAAAAGCGATATTGAACTATTACTGAACTAACTTATATGTATAAATATAACTATAAATATAACTGCTGAGTACCTACAATTATTATTGTTTTTATTTTTATTTATTTTTATTCAGGTCCCATAGTTGGTATAACAATTTGTCATCTTTACGATGTGGTGAGTGTATGAGGGTGTGTGTGTATGTTTATGTGTTTGAAGGTTTAGTCTGTGTTTTTTTTTTGGGATTTGCTTCCTCAAAATACTACGTCATTGCATGCTTATTTGTGACGTGAGTAAATTTAATGATGATGGAGCATACATTGTCATCTATCCTGTGTCGTCATGAGGGGAGCAGGCCCCCTATTGTCATTTCCTGATTTCGAGTATTTTCTCTGTGCTGTTGTAGTCCAACAGTGCTAAATAAGCTACGACTTTACAAAACGAGACATATTTAGCAGGTTTAGAGAGCGATCTAGGCGGTGGTACAGGAAGGGGGGCGGTGGTACAGGAAGGGGTTAACCTTTTTTAATTGTTTACTTTGTGTTCAAAAATAACCTGATTACTAAAATATGTACCTAAATAATATTTAATTAATATTTATTGGAGTATAAAAAGATGGAAAATATAGGCATTCTATAAGTCTACAGTAAATTTTGACTACAGATTTAAAGAACTAATTTCTCAAAGACACCTACTTTAAAAGACATACTTATTTCCCAACTACAAAAGTGAGTATATATATATATATCTAAACTATTCTGTTTAAGTATCTAAATGTCGGTCTATTCGTTGTCTATTCCCATTTGTCCCCTGGGGGATGGACAACAAGACGGGAACAATGTTGTGCTCGAATTAGAAAAATGTGGTGATGGAAATAAAAACGTTTCATCTGTCCCCGAAAATTATTTTCTTTTGGCACTGTCTAGTTTAATTTATAACCGATTTTAAAAATGAGGAGGTTCTAGAATAGACGAAATTTTTTTTGTACTAACATTCCATAATTTCTCACAGATGGATTGACCGATCAGAAAAATCTGTTTCTCGTACCATTTCTAATTTCCAATTGGTCACATTAAAGCAATTCTATCAGTAGTAAGTAGTATCAGTAGTATTTTTAATTTAAATAACTTTTAATTTTCTTTAACCATGTACAATATACATACATTTATTATATCATTATTCATTAAATTATTATTTGATTTAATGCTATAGGAATCACAAGTACAAGTTAAAAAAGTAACATCGTTTCCGATAGTTCCAAAGCAATTCCGCAAACTTGATTGACAGCTCAATATCGGAAAATTTGGCGGGAAATCTGACATCTGACATTTGAAATGTCATTAGTTACTTATGGCCAGCGTTTTCCTGTTAGGTTGAGTGAAGGGAGTATTTTTCCTACTATAAATTTAAGTTAGTTATTATTTTCTCAATAGTAAATAGGTTTGAGACCTTAACTCGCCTGTAACGCGAAAACAGATTCAGTCACAATTTGAAAATACTCATACTAAAGTTCGGGAAATGGAGAACAAAGCAGCGTAACTTCTAATACTTACTAAACATTTTGGTAGTTCAATTTTATTAAAGACTTCCCGGTACGTGCTTCGCTACGTATAAACATGCTTGTACTGTCAACACTGAAAAAGTTAAATTTGACAGCACAATCCCCATAAACAAAGAGATCCGCCATTTATTGAATTCATTTGTTACAAAAAATGTAATAAATGAAGAACCGCTCGACTGATTTTGTGCAAACTTCACATAAACCATCTACTGAATAGTACGAACGAAGCCTGAACATTTGGTTTAGATAGGTGAGCTCGTTCTTGAGTTAAACAATTGCAACGAAAAGTAGCATTGATTTATATATATTTTATAAAAGATATTATATACCTACATAATACAATATTGGGTTTGTTACTAGTTTAGTACTTTCATTGCAACAGCCCATGAATCTAGGCATCTAAGAAGGCAATTCGAACATTTTGAGAACCCCCAACAATGTCGTGCTACATAAATCTGTCTGCAATTCCCGCCTTTTAAGTTATTCCGCTACCCGCCAATAGATGGCGTTGTTACCAAATTCCGCGCCGAGCGACTTGCATAGTTTAGTTTCTCTGTGGAGTTTGAATTTATGCCAAAATTAGACATTTTAGTTCGCGAAGTTCGGCTTTGGAAGCCGAAGATTAAACCTTTGTGCAGTATTCGACGCTTGTGCAAGATGTCTGCTTGTTTTTGATAGCAAAAACAGATGTTCGAATTGGGTTATTGTTTTAAGGAGAAGATAAACCTACTTTCTGGGATCGAGGTCTTCTTGTAAGAACAATTTTAAATCTAGAACAATATACCTATATTTAGATAAAAAATTGTCTTAATTCGAAACTTGAGTGTTTGTTCATTTTTAAGTTCATTTGAAGCCTTTGATAAGACATTTTTAGGCACATAAAGATAGAAAAAAGATATGCGAGTAGGTAAGTTAAATTAGTAAAAAAATATTAAATAAGTAAAAACTTAAAAAAATATACTTTTATACTAAAAAAATAACGATATTGAACATGGAGTAAGTTTCCAATTAAAAAACGTGTGTGAATTTTACTCGATTTTTCAGAGAAGCCTGTCTGAAACAAATCAGAAATTACTAATATGTATTTGTTTGGAAAATTATTATAATGACTGTCTCATTGTTAGTATTAAATGTATTGAACGTAGGTAGCGCACTGTACTTACATTATTCCATTTTATTTGAGACTCTAACATATATACAATTTATGGGGTTTGTTTCGTCGCCATTTACAAATTTCAATCATATTTGGCAGCATCAGAGAAACACAATCGTAATTTAAAAATTCAGGGTAAATTATGATATAAGATTAATCAATACGTCAATTTTTTTTTATCAAAATTATGTTAACTGTTCGCAGTACTGCTGGTAAAAGTATTTATATGTATAACAGCTGCTACATTATTTTTTTTTTGCAATTTGTAGGGATTACCGTTTCAGTGGTCGGGTAAAGTGTTACTCCATTTACCCTGTATGAGCTTTAGTGTCAATGATATTTTCCCGAAATGTCAAATTTTTCGCTGACAAAGCGTTATGGGGCCATCTTGACATTTCGCAAAATGTCATACGTTACGGTAGGTTACATATTTAGGGGTGTGAAAGTTTATGCTAGAGATGGGATGGATATGAAATGCTTTGTCGATATTTATTTACGAAATTAAGGTGTTTTCTAACCGAATCTAAAATTTGTGGATGTTAATTATTGGGAGATTAATTCAACTTTTTTTTTATTGCGTTATCCGATTTGTCATAGCCGCTTAGACTGATTTGAAAACATTCCTTATGTTTTCGTTTGAAAAGAATTTCTTTCTGCCTCATTGATAAGATAAAGCCAGGGCCGATGAAAAGACGAATTTTTTTTATATTGTTCCATAATAGTAAGGTACATTTTACCCTAATCGAACCAGCATTTTGGTTTTTATTTCAAATCAACTTAAAAAATTGTATGCGTGCCTACATTATGCATCTTGTATTAAATTTGTAATTTCAAACTTTACTACAAATTAACTATTTTACCTACTTCGATTAGTATCTATATTGATAATTTATTGATTGGATTGAATTTTCTTTAATTAGTTGTATTTTGTGATGAAAGTAAAGAACTATTTTATAATATTGTATTTTTTTATTTTACTTAATGTAAAATAATTCACACGCAGTAATAACATTCAGACTAACGACATAAATTCATATGCATCATTCAAATTGCGTATATTTGCCAAGTCAGAGCGGTCGGAATTAAAGCTGGGACAATAATGATATCTGTAAAAAAGTGTCTCACACGGGGACTGCCGCGGTAAAGTTATTGCATATGCATACGTCTAGTCGCACGCACACAAACACCGTACCGTGAGGTTTTTTTCGTAACGGATTTTTTAAATTCCGTCGCCTAGAAGCTATGCAATAGCTTAAAAACTATATTTGTAAGTAGTTGTTAACCGCAGCGATGTGTATTTCAAAAAAACATAAATATCTTGTTAAAATGTTTGTTCTTTTATTTTGTGATGTTACAATTCAAAAACACTAACGCCTAGATACAACTTTATATTTGCAAATTACTCTCCACCGACAAAGAGGGTGGTTTCCTCCCTCTGTCATTCCACCCCTCTCATACCTGTAAGTACTTCAATTGATTAAGACCCGAGTTTTTTTACTAAAGATTTCTCCCTCAATGCTGTTTGTAGGCATCTTTTGTGGCGAGTTCTCGGGATGTCATCTCGGTGTCGCGTTTAATCTTACAACTTTCGTTTGATTGATTTTTTATTGTTGTACAAGATACAGATAGATAAACGTTTCTTCTTAACAGACTTCCTAAATAAGAGTATATTTTAAAACGTATATAATAAAATAGTGCAAGTATGCTTGCACTACTACTTAGGTATTTTATGGGGTAAACATAAAGACTGGACTTGACCGTAATTCTCCCCTGTGTTTTTGAAAAAAAATTAGCCTTCTTAATAATTCGCCGACTGTTTTGAACGTTTTTTGCCTGGAATTACAAATTATAAGATCGTTACATGATTTGTGTAGTAGTTATTTTGAATAATTATTAAAATAGTTGGACCTAAGTTGAAATTAATAAAACACGTGCATATTAGAAATTTTACATGAAAAGTTTCCTGCGAAGATTAAAATGTGCATTGAAATTTACTTAGTTTATATGAAGGCTATTAGTTACTTTTTACTTGAGATCAAATAAGGTGGATTTCAGTTCAGTACCTATATGAAAAAAAAATATATCAAAAATTTCACGTCTCTAGAAAACAAATGTTGGTATTTTATTCAATTGAAACGCAGATATTTTATAGGGTTAGATTTTAATGAAAGATTAGCTGCAATGCACTGCATTAATAATAATTGATACTACGCATCCTCTGCTCAATGATATGATAAATAAATGATCGTAATTATATTTATTTACATAAAAATATGATTTATACGTCCCGTTTGCAGCAATAACAATTAAGATTATTCCACATGTTACAATGTATTAACTGCCTTTAATAATATATCGTAAATTACTTGTTACTATTTATCATTATAAGATAGTACGTAAAGACATATCATGAAATTATGAGGATGATTTATATTGTTGTCATGGTTACAGCTAGTCGTATTTTTATGTGAGTGGTGTCAATAGAATCGTCTTCACCTGCAGATGGTCAAAAGCTGCATCCTGCGAATTCACATATTAATATACGTGGCCTCAAAGTTCTTACAGTCGGGTTTTTTGAAGTCACTTTTAACTACTTGTAGCCTTTGCGAAGACTATATAATACTCAGGCTAATATAATAATCATATGAATACATATCGATAAGAATTGTATGTTATAACTAATTCATTAATGTGTCATGATTTATGTGAAATTAATGATTTCATACTATAGTCACTCTCTTCTCTATGATCATGACTATCTACTTATCTAGGTTTTATGGTTCTCCTACATTATAAATTACAATTTCCTCTGCTCTCGTAGGATGTTGGACCCTTCTGCACACATACATACAAACTTACATATGTATATAGAGTATAGGTATGCGTACCGTACCTACTAGTGCATACAATATGAAGGGGGCATAAGCAAGTGATGGGGTAGAATTCATATTTTTTCATATCGATATTTACATATTATTCGATAAATATGATGTTACTTTACTGATGGTTTTTATATGCCACGTTTCTACTTATTTATTCGTCCTTTCAATACAGTATGTTAATAGTTAGAGAAAAAGTAATTTTAGATGAAATTATATTAATGCAATTAAAAAGTGCTCGTTAAGTAAAGTTTAAAAGAATCAATCAAGCTAAAAACGTAAGAAGGAGAATTGTTACTTTATATTTATTTCTACGAGCAATTCACTGAAAGATACTTAAATTGATGGATTGTCATTTCACGTAATTAAAATTCGAAGTTATGTTGGACGAACAATTTTCAGTGAAAATAATGTAAATTATTTTAAAAGCTTTGTAATGGGGTTATCTAAATCAATTTGTGCTTGGCGCGGGACGGGACATCAACACTATGTCAATTTAAAATTTGTGAATAGATTGATATTATGTAGTATGACATATTGTATTACTAAATTCTACTTTTATACCGATGCAAAACTTTAAATAATTTAGTTTTTTTAACATGAGATGGTTTTACTTAGGCACAGAATTTCAAAACTATGCAACCGATGACTTTATTGTCAAAATATGCGTTTTGAGCCCACAGTTATAAGTTATTCCTCACTTGGCTGTAAATTATCATATAACAATGTTTACGTTTAGAAAATAATGTCCATATCATACAGGCAGATGATGAATTCTTCATAACCTAGCCTTCCTTCAACATTTCAACTAGAATAATGACCGTGACATTGTGATAATTTAATTTAATTTAATTGGATTTATTAATATTATTACGACATTTTAATAATTTGGTTTATTTGTATAAACTAAACATGTACTATTGTACAAAGATATTATTATTTATGTTGTAAATGTATATATTTATTAATAAATGAATCTGAAACTTCCTAGTTACTTTGTATTATTTCAATATTTGACTGAATTACGTCTATTTTTTAATGACGTAGTATCATACTTATAAAATTTAAAGATCATAATAAATATGACAAAACATACTGTACATAAATAAATTTAAGAGACGAAGATCAATACTTAAATATTATGATTTCACAAAAAGGCATGTTACATTGTAGTGTAACTCACTAACTAACAGCAATCAGCCAGCCTATGTTACATTGTAGTGTAACTCACTAACTAACAGCAACCAGCCAGCCTATGTTACATTGTAGTGTAACTCACTAACTAACAGCAACCAGCCAGCCTATGTTACATTGTAGTGTAACTCACTAACTAACAGCAACCAGCCAGCCTATGTTACATTGTAGTGTAACTCACTAACTAACAGCAACCAGCCAGCCTATGTTACATTGTAGTGTAACTCACTAACTAACAGCAACCAGCCAGCCTATGTTACATTGTAGTGTAACTCACTAACTAACAGCAACCAGCCAGCCTATGTTACATTGTAGTGTAACTCACTAACTAACAGCAACCAGCCAGCCTATGTTACATTGTAGTGTAACTCACTAACTAACAGCAACCAGCCAGCCTATGTTACATTGTAGTGTAACTCACTAACTAACAGCAACCAGCCAGCCTATGTTACATTGTAGTGTAACTCACTAACTAACAGCAATCAGCCAGCCTATGTTACATTGTAGTGTAACTCACTAACTAACAGCAACCAGCCAGCCTATGTTACATTGTAGTGTAACTCACTAACTAACAGCAACCAGCCAGCCTATGTTACATTGTAGTGTAACTCACTAACTAACAGCAATCAGCCAGCCTATGTTACATTGTAGTGTAACTCACTAACTAACAGCAACCAGCCAGCCTATGTTACATTGTAGTGTAACTCACTAACTAACAGCAACCAGCCAGCCTATGTTACATTGTAGTGTAACTCACTAACTAACAGCAACCAGCCAGCCTATGAGTTCAAGCCAGTGTCCATTTTTGCCATTTACTAAAGAGATAGTCCCAAAATCATAAGACGCCAAGTTTACAAATTTCAATTACCGAAACCGTCGAGTCCATCAACCGGTTTAATAGCCCGAAGATTGCGGATCGCCGGTTAATCCTTGGTTAAACTCCGGTTAACTCTACGGCTGGTTAATTATTAGTTAAACTCTGGTTAACGGTATAGTTGGCAGCCTAGTACGGATTAGTGAACTATTAGATTATGGTGCAATCGGATGAAAAACTGCTACATGTTATGCGTGTATTACATAGAAAGTTAAGTTTAAGCTCAGTTTATGTTTACTATAAATTATGTGAGACCATTTTGCTGTAGAATATAAAACATTTAAGTAACAGCAAATTATCGACAAATTCATCGATATTATCTTGAACATAAATTTTTTTTTTCATTTTTCTTTCTTAGGATCTCTACATGATTATAATATCATTTTCATCCCTATTTTTACAACAAATTATTTAAAATGATATTATATTTGATGTGTGTAACTATAACACATTGTTATTTAATCAATTGATTGCCTTCATTGTAATTACAAAGTTTATATTTTGATTTCATTATATTTAATTGCTGGCAGAATTAGTATCGATACTAATGTAATAGTGTTTAGATTTTTAACTTTTGTATGTAACGGATTAACTCAAAAACTACTAAAGTGATTCAAAAAGTATTTTGCCATTAGAAAGCTACATCACTGAGTTATAAAGGTTTAAAATAATAGATATCCGTGGATAATAACGCGGAACGCAGCTAGTTTAAAATAAGGTAGAAGACTACGGTAGTTAGTACGTGTTTTTGAGATAACAAAATACTATAGTTAAATTAAAAAAAAAAAAAACCTCTGTTAAAATTAAATATATTTATTGTAGTTCTGACAACGCTATAATTATTTGTGTAAGTTTAATTAGACAACTAATACAAACATTAAATTAAATACACTTAGGTCTGATATCGCCCGCCATACTACCAAATGTTATCAGGTAGTATAGGGTGTTATATTTAATTATTTGCTGTGCTACAAAAATATATTTCATTTTTGCAAAGTTATAGTAATTCGAAAAACCATTTCGAGATTATGTAATGAAGAGTTTATACTAAAACACCAGATTATTATATCTATTTTATTGACAGTTATTTACAAAAAACTGATGGATTAATTCTCGTATTTATGTTAAAACCGTCAAATGCCACCAACTAAAAATATTATTGTAATTGTCATCTGTGAACTAAAACAAAAACAGAACAGCAAAAATACTGATAATTAATGACATAATTTTTTTACGATTTTTCGACGAGAATAACATTATGCTGATCTTTTCTTATATTTTCGAAAAACTCTTAAAGCGTAATTATTACATTCTGAATAAGATAAAAAATAGGATTAGGTTATTTTTTATTTGTCTTTCAATTATCGTAATATAAATGGGGAGTCAAAACTTTAAAATGTTGTCAATTGTCGATATTGTCCCATCCCTATTGAGTCAGACGTTCCTATCGATCCAGCATCCAAAGCTCAGTAGTTATCACGTCGGACCGCCGTGCAATGACCCCCTGACCTTTTTACCGATATAGTTTGGACTCTCTATTGATATGTTAATTCCCCTCACTTATATCCTAATTTATTACTGTCGTTTGTATTGTCAGATAGTGTTGTTTTATTTCTGAGTCTTTTTGACATTGACGTATATTGTTTATGTCAAAGTCATGATTTTTGGCGGTAAATTTTGAGGATGTTGCTGAGTTTACGATTAAGATGCGACTGATTTAACCGATTTAGAAATTGTAATCGGTTACGTCTTACATCGATATTTACGTAATATGCTTATTAAATTACATTAGCGTGACACTATGTTACAAATATGAATTAAATTTATTTTCTTATTTTATGAAGCTAATGATCTCTAAATAATCTTGAAAATTCCTATTGTAAATATTTCATTTCGAATAATAATAAATAGCTTATTTTTTCAATCAAATAACTGTTAGTGGCTTACGTTTATTGCACATGAATTATTTATTTAGAACTGCCATACACGTCTATATAATATTTTTTCTATTATGCCTCGGGGGACAGACAAAGATTTACGAGCACAGCTCAAAGTAATCATATAGATTGAAAAGGGAGACTATGTGATAATCATTTATTGTGGTCAAAGTAGCCATTCTGATGTATTTAATTGACTGTGTTAGCGAAATATATTTGCTTCAAATCTGACATCATTTGAGAGTCAGTTGTTGTAATATCAATACCTGATAACCTGAGAGCAATAAAACATTTGATAGGACTATGAAATACAACACAAAATAAAAATGAAATTAACGTTTGTCTTTCAAGTTTCTTCAAATTTTATTTATTGTGTAGGTATTTATCATGTTGATCATGACCAAAATAGAATTAGAGTTGGTTGAGGTCATTATTAAAATGTCGTTAAGGAAAAATATTTAAAAGTTTGTAATCATGAATTCTTCTATTTGCAGTAGTTTTAGGATAGGATATTTTAAAAGGATATATTTTTTTCTGTAAGGGAGAATCCCTTACAGAAAAAAATATATTTTGAACTTCATTTTCCATTTATTTTTCTGCTCTTCTTTAACTTATTTTTTTAAGTAAGTGATTTTAGCAGGAGAACGTTCACTGTCATGGTTGTGAATAATTTAATATTTATTATAATTTCCACACGAGTGAAAAGAGTTTGATGTCCAGATCTGAGCTGCTATTTGAGCTCACGCGTTACCGTTTGCAGTTTAATGTTAAACAGGGTTATTAAATAGTGTGGGCATGTGTTCTACGCCAAACAGAATGGCACTCTTGTAATCGTGACGAACGAATCTCCATTTTAGAATCAACTTGAATTGTGAAAATACCAAATAAAATTAAATAAAAAATAAATTAATGTATTTGTTGGAATACTGTGTTAAGATCTAAAATACTTTTTTTTTGTTTCAAATGTTTTTACCAGTTAAAGTGTGCAAATATTACCAAATAACTACAATTAGATATACCTATAGTAGATAGACAGATTAATTCTTTACTGCAGACACACAGAAAAAATTAAATTCAAGGGAATAATTCCTACAAAATATAGAGCTACAAGTAATGTAACATTTTACTTACATTTATCTTTAAAGTAACATTCAAGATTGTAATAACATTATTCTAGGAGATATTTATTCGTAGACTATTTATAAAAATAACTGCAAAATTTTGCCAGTGGTTAAACTTGTCCAAAAAACTAGGTAAGTGGCATAGTTTGGTATTATCAAACTAATAACAAAAAAATATTTACCCTGTCATTTGACAGGGTAAATATTTTGCAGTCAGGAAATTTTACATATAAATAAATAGTTCTTCCATCTTTATAAAGCGTTTTGTAAATAAGTGAGACGGTCGGGTTATTGATACTTGATACCAAAAAAAGGAAGAACTGTCAACCGTATATTTTTATGTTTGTTTTTTAAAATCGGGCTGACATCTCCAGTAATGATTTACTGGAGATGTCAGCCCGATTTTAAAAAGTCTTTTATTTTATGAAAGTTTATATTATGACCTCTGAAGTGGTTGTATAATAAAATTTTATTATAATCCGTCCAGAGGTATGATTATAAATCAAAATAACTGAAAAAAATGTATTGTCCCCTGCCAACGTAAAGTCTGTTATGACCTTTTCAAAAATAACTAAGTAGTTGTAAACCGACTTGAGGCAGTATCGTCATTAAAATATTAGGTTTTAAAGGTACTTTATTCTAGCATATAGCAGAAATAAATGTGAGCTTTTCTAATAATAAGTCAGGTAAGTACTATTTTTAAGCGTAGTTTTAGTTCAGTTAATATTTATGTATTTCTTTGATTTTTGTTTCTATTTTTCAGTTTATCAGACGTAACAAATTGTTGTACTATACTTTTAAGTAATGGTTGAGATTTAGTTCAATAGTAGTTCAATAATAAAGTATTAGGTACCCAAAAACAATTTGGCGTTTAAATTCTAAGGAGATGGAATTTAGAGTTTTCCAACTTGCCTTTCTTAATACAGGTTTATAAAAATTTAAGTAAAATTATGACTCATGATTTTCTAAATTATTTTTAAAATAAATACAAGAAATTCAACTAGATGATCAAAACTTGTTCCACGTTGGGCGCCAAAAATGATGGCTGTTTAATTTTTAGCAAAGATTAATAGTTTTGCTATAAATTAAGAATTTCGTATGCACCTTGTTAAGACAATTGAAAAATATTTTTAACCACGAGATATTTTCATTAACACATACGTAGGAAATATGTTACTTAATCTTGAATGAGTCCGTCTACTTTAGTTACAATGTTATTTTTAGAAATGATCCAACGTAGAAGATATACTCTGAGCAAATCACCTTTTCTCACCCCTTACAGCCGACCACTTGAATGTGTCAAGGAAAATGGCTGTAGGTATATAACTGTCAGATAAACTATGTTAAATATCCTCGCAACTCTGCCTATTTTCCCTAAAAGAGATGATGAACGCATCAAAATCTATTACAGCAGTCTCAATCAATTTCAACATTAATAATTTTCTGTGCTGATGCTTCCACAAAGGTAACAAGACGAGAAGATATCAAAGGAACTCCAACTCTGCCGTCTAAGCTTTAAAGTTGTTTTTCGTAAGACCTCAACGAGAGCAAAGCTGCTATTTTTACCCCCCTCACAGCTGCAGAAATCAATAAGTACCCATTTAGAGCACGTGCTTGAAGTAAGTACAGTTACACCTTTAAAAACCTTACAACTCTTGCAGTTACCTAAAACTACCGAAATTATATCTCTTACCTTTGCAGCAGCCACCGGAGCCACGAACCACAGATTAAAGAAGGATTAAAACCAAAAATAAAACAGAAAACCAAAAATTTACTCATACAAAAATCAAACAAAGTTAAAAACGCGGAAGAGTTTAATCATAATTTACTCTTGCAGAGGCGGAAATAAAATAAAAATCGAGATGAGTCGAGGTTAAATAGAAACACGAAATACGTGCAATCGGCCCAAGAAGCACTGGCTCTCTGAAGAAGGTGCGCCGAGGGTGTGCTTTTATACCAGCGGCGGGTGAGGAGGGGGGAGCGGCAGCCATTTTGCGCGGTTGCCATGGCAACGAGGAGATGGCCTATTATGCGAGGGTGGCGGAGATTAGGTGTACCGACAGCAACGAAAGGAAATGAGGTGGAATGTATTTCCTGCAAAATTCCATGTTGTCTCTTCGACAACGTTAATATTAGAACCTTTTTTCCAAGCTATTTTCTAAAGATGATGAATGAAATATTTGAAAGAATGATTTTGAGTGTACCTATTGTTATTCAAAACATACAGATTCCAGGCAGTGCACTAAAACCTAAATTTGATAATGCTATTATAATTCTAGTTTCCGTCACTTACATAAAATACGAAACGAAACTACGATCCTTTTCACGATTCCTAAGGAGAATACATTTTAATTTTTTATGCAAATACCAAGACATTTTTCTGTCGACTGTACCCCGTTGCGTCCGATCTCAACCCTCCGTCGACGCACACATACAAAAAATACGCACACTAATAAACTCTACGAATATAAGGCTCACTAAAACAAGCCTACTGCGTTTTCCAACAACCGGCACAGAGGGCGCCACTAGGCACTAAAACTGAACAGTGTCGGAAAATATCGACTGTGTCTCAACTCTATCCTCTCATACAAAAGTATATCGATATTTATCCGTCTCTTTTTCTCAGTACGATATTTGCAATATGCATAACTACCTCTCGCTCTATCATAGTAGATATTAAATTATTTTAGTCTTTAATAACTGATCTAGGCTTTAGCACTACCTACCAAGTTTTTCTAAAAAAAGTTTGATTAAAAACTCGTTTGAAATTGACAGCCAATTTGGCGGTAATATGTGGATTTTCTTTTTCCTTTTAATTGCACGGCTGGGGAATGCTTTTCTATACAGCCATAACGGGCCAAAATAAAATAATTAAGTGTGCAAACACTCTTTTTCTACGGAGTCAAGAAAACGATATCCGTATTTCAGGCTACCGACTCTCCGCTAAATATTTAAGTGGTTTTGTACCTTGATGTTGTGAAATATTAAATATTTCACTCTATGGCTTTGGAAACAAAGTGGGTTTTGCTATGGATGAGACAATTTGTGTAACGTTGTAACTTTCTGGCAGTTCTGAATATTTAATAACATATTTTTAGTTCAACTACTCGACGATAGGTGACGGGACAACGAGTTATTTTTTTTCAATGTTTAGTTTTCCTCAAGTAAATAGTTTGAAAAAATATATTTCATCTAATTAACCTTTCAGTACATTAAAATGCAGTTTTATTGGAAACAAGATTGTAAAAGAAGTACCTATAAAACAAAATATTTCGTATAATTTATTTCTTTTTCTAACTAAATATTAATATTTATTAGTATTAATATTTAGAAGCTATTTTGTTCATACTAGGAAAAAAATAGTACCTATCAAGTGTAGTGTTTATTAAAACCTTAATTGTAGAATGGTTCAAGTTAGACAGTAAAATAGTTGCGCTAATCGACACAAGATGGCAATACATTACTGCCTATAAAATATCTAATTTATCTGCCACTAAAACTTTAAATTTAAAATGTTAGTACTTTCTCTACGATCTCTATTTTTTATGGCCAATGTTACTTATCTTTCTAACGGCGAAATAATAGTTTTTGAGTTTATTCTTACAAATAATAATTCATAATATCTTCCTTCTTTGTAATATTTAAATTATGATTGCTATAATTATTTACTATTAATATTTAATAGTTACTTTTCGTACAAAAACGACGAGTCCACAAGCTGCCAATTTGATATGTACTTACATTCTCTGAGCTTATAAAAAACGATTGCCTTCAACAAACTGCTTTGATTTTTGAATGAATGAGTTAACTCTTTACTGCAGACACACAAACATTAAATATACAGGAAAACCTTACATATAGCGTCGCAAGTGGCGGCCTTATCGCTAAAAGCAATCTCTTCCAGGCAACCTTAGGAATGAGATAGTTTACAAAATAAATGTATTACAAGACGGGGTATACAATAAAGAATAGTAACTAATCAAAATTTATAACGAATAACAGCAGAAGAGAGAGAAAAATCAATAAATAAATAAACACAGTCAGCAGAAAACAGACGATCTTTGCTCAGATACGCGTAGTAGCTAAATAGAACTTTTTTGTTTGAATGTATTAAAATTGAGTTGCATAATACTGTTATTTCCATCGCAAAACTAAAGGGCGGCCTAGAGGGAGGCCTCCAACTTCTGACGTATATCCAGAAAGCTATGATTAAAGAAATTTTGCCTCACCAATGACTACAGATACCAGCGGAATAAATATCGCCTCACTGAAGCCTTTATGTAGACACAGAAAACTTAAAAACAATAAAATATAGATACATAGAAAATTTACATGTATTGGCTCAAGTGGCGGCCTTATCGCAATATAGATTAGTTAGGTTTATGCATCATTTATTGTATTATAAGTAAATAATACTAGCCAGCATCAAGTGGTAGTGCCCCGACAATACGAACAAAATAAAGGCCTTTTATTTTCGAAATGAGTTGGACCATATTCTACACCCTAAGAAATATTTTGCACAAGGAAAACCCGAAAAAACTTACCTTGATATTATTTGATTACATTCTAGCCTAAGCCTAAGGCTAAGGTTAATAAGTAATTTTAGTTTAACTTAATCGTCTACTAAATAATGTCTTTAAGAATTTGTCCATCGGCACTTTTCTTTTCTTATTAGAGTTGTTAAGACGATAACACTTTGAAAAGCTAAGAAAATAATATATAATAATATTAATATTGACATGGTTACTATAACTTTATATTAACAAGGTATCAATTTATGACGAGATGTTTAAATAGTTTCTTCCATAGAGAGACTTACTGTTTGCTTACATTCGATTTCTTGTGCGTTTTTGTATTAAATTAAATTATTTTTTAGCAATTTTCGCAAAAACGGAAATATTTCTATTAAAAAAATACGCAACATGCATAAGACGCGCGGCGTGCGAACAGACAGCATCTCAAATCTTAATTATTATAATATAAAGACAAATAAAAAATGACGTACTCCAATAGGTACAGGTTAATTTTCATATGTCTATTACATTCTGAATTAATGTAATAATTACGATATTAGAGATATTTGAAAATATATATTTTTTTATAAACATATAGATTTGGGTTTTTTTCTTTTCGAATTTACATACTTTTGCAAAAGTGAAATGTTAAAAATAGCTCATTCGTGTTTTAAATCGTTCGTAAAACGATTTAAAACACGGCCATTACATGAGCGGTTGTTTTCATTTTATTTAGTCCCATAAGTTTCCAGTAATATTGAAGTAATTTTACGTGTTTTTCCAACATTTTCACGATATATTTTCATGATGTATTTGAGTAATTTGTCTGAGGGGGGTACCTCGTACCACGTCGCAGTTATCGTTTTGTGTTGTACGGAACGAGTTACTGTAAGGTACGTTAATGAACATTTTTGTACATTCCGCGGAGTAAAGGCGTAGGGGAAACGAGAATGTCAACATTTCAAATTTAGCAACGATACGTTGGTTTCGTCTTAACAGTTCACCGCTGTCAAAATGAAACTAAGTTTGCTTCACAACTTCAGGCGATAGGGGCTTCTTTATTTTTATAGTCAATAGACTGGCGCTTGACCGTAACTCATCAGATGTGAAGTGACGATGCGGTCTAGGATGGAGCACGCTTGCATAAAATAAACCGATTCACCGAGGTCATAGCTATCGGGAGATAGAGAACTCGGCAGCGAATTCTATCACACTATCTATCTATTCACACAAAAAATAACACGCAAAGCTTCTGTTTTGAAATTGCTCAAAGGCTTGTCGAGTCCAGTTAGTCCTGAACTAATATAACCAGCGCAGCGTCTATAGGTACGTCCATAATGAAGCACTCGCGCCCCTGCCGTCCAGTTGTAACAAATCAGTTAAACTTAATGACTTGAGCTTTTCATTATTGCATCTCTCTGGAATAACTTTAACTAACATTGTTGTAGAAACTTTGACTTTGTACTTCAATACAGACATACACTTCATTCTTCACAAAAGCTAAAGAAAACAAACATTCACAGCTATAAAAACTAATCTAATAGTAAACCCCCAGTAGAAGGGAAAGTTCCAAGAATGCTGGCTGCATTGCCGCGTTGAATGGCAATGCTCATTTTCAAAATATGAGCCAGCACTCTGGTCACATGTCGCTTCTACTAGACGTTTTGATATTTTCCAGATATAATTTTAAAGCGCTCGGTCCCCATGTACCCAAGATTTCTACTGCAAACGGCACAAATATGAAATCTAAGTCATTTTTATCATATTTGCGCCGCTTTATGAATAGACTAGATATATCGGCTCGTGTTTAAAACACAGTCCAAAAAATCCTATTTTACTACCAAAAAAATATTCTTAGCGGTTAACAAAATCGATAAATCGTCACCAAAAAAGTTGTAGCCGAAAGTATTCGGATTGTTATAAAAAAATAACCTCAACATACTGCGGACATTGTTGCGCTAAGTATTCGGAGTGTAAAAAAAATAACCTCAACATACTGCGGACATTGTAGCGCTAAGTATTCGGAGTGTAAAAAAAATAACCTCAACATACTGCGGACATTGTTGCACTAAGTATTCGGAGTGTAAAAAAAATAACCTCAACATACTGCGGACATTGTAGCGCTAAGTATTCGGAGTGTAAAAAAAATAACCTCAACATACTGCGGACATTGTAGCGCTAAGTATTCGGAGTGTAAAAAAAATAACCTCAACATACTGCGGACATTGTTGCGCTAAGTATTCGGAGTGTAAAAAAAATAACCTCAACATACTGCGGACATTGTAGCGCTAAGTATTCGGAGTGTAAAAAAAATAACCTCAACATACTGCGGACATTGTTGCGCTAAGTATTTGGAGTGTCATAATTTGGTGACCGGCCGTTTTGGGAAAGAAACAATATTTTTTAGTGACCGTTCAAAATATTTATTTTGTAAATTGTCTCCATCCTAAGATCGCTCGGAAGAAATTGCTTTTTTCGATAATTCCGCCACTTGTGAAACTAGATGTAAGATTTTTTCTGTATATTTGATTTTTGTGTGTCTGCAATAAGAGTTCATTCATTCATTTATAGACTTTTAGCAGGAAAAGAACGCTAGGAATGCATTTACTTATGTACTTATTTATCTTCTTAATTCAGTTTTTGTCATCTATTTATTCTTTACTTACAATATAAAACGTGTAACAGAGGTGTGACAATACTTAACGGTGTTAGTTTACACGACAAAGTGAACCCACAGTAGAATATTTTTATTACAATATTTGAGAAAAAAAACTTGAAGGGTGTCAAGGGACATCCGGATGGAACGAAGTTCCTTTCGATAATTAGTGAAGGAATTGAACAATTTATTTTTTAAAGTCATTATTGTATAATATTATATTGAAATAGAAAGACGAAACGAAAATAATTTGGCTTGCTTTCTATGACAGAGAGAGAGAGAGAGAGCGAGAGACAGACAGAGAAACACGCGCAACGTCACGAAAACTGTGTCGTTACAACTTTGGTCTTAATTTTTTCCGTCTACCCACCTTTCGCAACGCGCGATAAGGAACTCTGTTCCAAAAATATTACGTCATCCATACAACTTGACCGATCACGTGAACTAGTTTTTGTATGAACCTAATTTTTTTTTCACGGTTCTCTTTGACGTGTTGACTAACACCGTTAAGTATTGTCACACCTTTCTGTTACACGCTGTATATAAAAGTTAAATGTCACTCACTACTATATCATCAGCATATTTCAAAAACTACTAGACAGATAGTTAGCTTATAGATCAGCAAACAACTACTCAACCAAAAAGATGAAATTTGACATTTTGGATAGTTTATTTACTGCAAATGTCTATTAAAGACTAAAGACGTATTAAGGTGGACGAAGGATTACAGAGAAATATTAGGAGCGAAAATGGGAAAGTAATTTCGTATAACATATTTATATTTTCAAAGATGGATAAGTTAATATAATCAGTCAAGCGGGTCGATTGTGAGTTTTACAAAATTATTGTAGTAAGATTTTCATCAGAGATGGTTAAGGCAAAAACAACTGATGCATGATGTGTGTATGTGCAATATGTAAAGGAACCTCGCGGGATGAACCCGGGAACGAGCCGCCGTAGACTTCTTACTCGACTGCGAAAGAAGGAGCGTTATGGTTTTCGGGTGTATGTATGTATATTTGTTTGTCACGTCCTAGAGACTAAACGGCTTGTCGTATTTTTATGTGAGTGGTGCCAATAGATTCGTCTTAGTCGTGAGGGTGACGCTGGGTACATCAATATAATAAAAAAATAAGGATTTTCGGCGCAAAAAATTATACTCAAAAATAATATTGAAATACATCGAATGTATTATCAAAATAAATAATTTTTAACGGCCATTACGAATTTATATATAAGTTATATGTTTTATTGAAGCTTGAAATAGGTAATGCTAAGTTTAAGATAGAATAAAAATAAAATAAGATAAAGTTTAAATATTTAGCAGTCTAATTTTTTTATTTAAAGTCGCTTACAACTTGTTACATTGTTACGTTACACTAAGTTAGTGAAGTCATTACCAAATTATTATTATTATTTCAAAATGCTATAACATCACTAACTCGGTAACTAAACAGATTATCTAGTACTTAGATGCATTTCTAAACAACTTTAAGTTATTCCGGAGAGCTGTAATAATGAACGCACAAGTCATTTACTCTAACGGTTCTATTACAACTGAACGGTAGGGGGCGTGAGCGATTCATTAACGACATGCTAGCTTTTACCCACGGCTTCAACCACGCTATGTTGTATCATATGTAATTATTTAAAATATATATTAAATGTATAGATAAATTGAAAGTTTGACAGATTGTACCAAACATATTGAGTTAAAAATTTGACATGTGTGTGTCAGTGTGTCTGTCTGTGCCATCGTAGCTCCTGAACGGATGAACCGAATTTGATTTCGTTTATTCAATGTCAATTTGTCAGGTTTGGTTTTCAGCAGAGAGTAATTGTTCTTAGCTGTGTTTGATGAAAGTCGGTCCAAGATGGCTGCCACATAATGGCGAATTACATATTTTTTTACAAGAAAAGAAAGAGCTGGACTAGTTGACACTTCAAAGTAACAAGCGGACACATCAAGATACCAGCACCTGAAGGGCATAGCCCCGTTACACGCCAGAATCCCTGACCAGCCCGGAGCGAGAAGGTCCAAAGGGTTCTCTAGAGAACTCATCGCCAACCAGACGTAAGAGAATATCATAGAAGACGCCACCCCCGTCATACACGGTTTCGGTTGCTGATCGGCTCTGCCGATCCGGTCCGATTAGAGCCGGGGGGTTAGCATCCTCACAGCGATGAGACACGCTCATTGTCATGGGCGGAGACGGGCCAGGGACCGGAGGGCTATACCCTGAAACCTTATTCCCTACCCCGACCACTGGGGTGAAAAGAAGACTACTTAACTTAATACTCAAATGTAAGATGGCCGCCAGAACAAAATGGTGATGTGTGGGTTTTTGAAATTTTACTTATCCTACTGATATTAAACGCGAAAGTTGTTTAAACTGTATGGATGTATGTTTGTTGCTCTTTCACGCAAAAATTGCTGATTTGGATGAATTTAGTACGGAAATAGCTTAAACCCTGGTTAAATACATGGGCTAGTTTTTAACCTGTATTAACGCGAGTAACACCGCAGGGCGCAGCTAATTATGATATACGAGTAAATTAAAGAAATATTTTCAAAACAATGATCGTTTTGTTTTCTTGTTACATATATTTTTGTTTCCATTTGTTCTCGGTTTCCACGCGCCATAATTGCGTTTTTTCCCAAGCATTCTGTTCCGAGTAAGTTTTTTAATAACCTGCCGGGATACCTACGGCATACGAATATGGGATTCCTGGACTACCTACATATGGACAGAGGTTCTCAAATGTTGCAATTTATGTTAATCTTCACTGAAATATGTATAAAATTTTCGAAAGAACTATAAAAGTATTTATAAGTTAAGTTTATTTTTAAAGTAATTAATAATTAAAATGTAATAAGACGTTGCCTGTAACGAATGTTATTTAAAGGCCAATAAATATATCTTATTCTTATTCTTATTCTTGGCAGCTTGTTCGAAAGGCGTTTTAAGGAGGAGTCCTATGTTCATCAGTGGACATCTTCTGTTAATGATGATTATGATGATTCTGTTAAAAGTACGTATTATCCTATCTATATATATATATATATAAGAAAGTCGTGTGTCGTTACACTATTTATAACTCAAGAACGGCTGAACAGATTTGGCTGAAACTTGGTAGAAAAGTATCCTATGTCCTTCTCCTGGTTCTAAGCTACCTCAGCTTAGAACCAGGAGAAGGACATAGGATACTTTTTAACCGACTTCAAAAAAGTAGTTCTATATTAGTTTTAGTAGAAGTACGCGGGTGAAACCGCGGGGCACAGCTAGTATATATTTGAAATAGCAACTAGTACAGTTGTAGAGGCTCTGCCCCCAGACAGAATGCGCAGTTAATTACTCCAGTCCGTTACCTAACGTGCAGCTCCTATTCCTACTGTGCTGTTGTGAATACTTCCACTTTGCAAAATGATTCCACGCGAGAGTAATGAGGAAAAGTTCTCTAGTTTTTTTTTGCTGGACAGCTAGACATAAAAGCTGTTTTGCTTAAGGATATAAATGTTTGTTATTATATACTAGCTATGCCCCGCGGTTTCACCCGCGTAGTTCTACTAAAACTCAAACAAAATAAAACTCATATCGAATTCCTATTTTTGATTTCGGTTAAAAAGTATCCTATGTCCTTCTCCTGGTTCTATGCTACCTCCCAAACAATTTTCAGCCAAATCTGTTCAGATGAACTTGAGTCATAAATAGTGTAACTAACACGACTTTCTTTTATATATATAGATTATGAAGAAGTCTGCTAAGCAATAAGTAAATATATATTTAGATAAGCGAAACATATTAAGGTCTGGTGCCCAAAATACTGCGCCTGGCTAGCTACTAAGTACTACCCTTAAGTTGTAAAATCTGTCGCCAAGCACGTAACGGGGTGTTCCGGCGGTCTTCCTTGAGAGCCAGTGTATTCCAGACTAGGCATGCTCCATCCATGTATAGCTGACTTCCGTAGTCATGTAAACTTGTGGCCAAATGCCTAGCTGTGTAAGATAAAAAAAAAAACTTCAATTCTATAGACGCCTACACTACTAAGGCACCTGCTTTATTGAACTCGGTTGACATTTAAAGTATTATTATTATATTATAAAAATCAGTTAAAAACTAGTTAAAAAATTAAATTTATTCATGATTCTATGAAAAAATCTGTATAAGCTCTTCTGCCAATGCTTAGATGACGTTGACATTTTATAACAAGATTATATTCCTTGATTCTATCATAAACCGTCACTTACATCGAGATTGCAAATATGTAAATAAATGAGCTAATTCAGAAATAAATTTAGTTAAATAATTTTTTTTAATCCTCAATAAATTTTCTAAAATATTTTGTTAATGGTATAATGTGCGTGAGGTTCTGCGAGTTTTGGACATGTAGGGTTCTAATATTAGTTATATCATTATCTTTAATAATAGTTTCTGGTATATTGGGACCTCTTCATACATTATTTTATGCTTTGGGTAAGTATTTTTATCACTTGATCTATCTGTAGTAATATATAAAGTAGGGCCCCAAATTCAGTGGCCCTTAGATTCTGATTCGAAGGCCTCGAATTGAACTAGCTAAGAATAGCACGAATGTTTCCGTATAATTATTTACAGGATTATGTATACTCGTTCTAGGGAAAAACATTCATTATGGAACCGACTCTGAATTCGAGGAAAATCAGCTGTTTCATACATATTGTCGACTACCGATCAACTTTTTGTATCGAACAGCTGATTTTTCTTTCTCGAATTTCGAGTTGGTCCCATATTGAAAGTTGTTTCTTAGGATGAGTATAGTGACCCCCTTTCGGCTTAGTACACCCCTTAGCCTATTATTTTTGATTTATTCCTGTATGTCTCCTTAATCTGTTAAAATTCCTTTCTGTCATCTTTTTAGTCATAGAGGGACAGTAAATAATTAATACTCCTGTTTGTCGCCTTCAGGGGACAAATTGAGGTGTCAAACAGGAATAAATCTAACCTATTTTTTTTTATATTTGCTTAATATAAGATTAGAAGGTCAGGTTCGAAGGCCCCAATGATTGGGGCCCCCGATACGCGGCATCGTCTAGCCCTGAAGTACGTTATTCTAAAAATATATGTTATGAAGTAATCAATGCCACTTTTCGTTGTAATTTTATAAGTCAAGTACGTGCTCACGTATACAAACCAAATGTTCAGGCTTCGTTCGGACTATTCAGTAGATGGTTTATGTGAAGTTTGCACAAAATCTGTGGAGCGGTTCTTCATTTATCACAATTTTACTATTTCACTTTATACACAGCGCAGCACGTACTCACCCGCTCGCTAGACGATGTATGTTAGAAGGGAATTAAGTCTAGAGATAATGATGCCAGCATTCTTCTTCAATAACATCGGCTCTTTGAGTGCATCACTCACTCACTGAGTGCACGGAGCTCAACATTTTGGGATTGATTTTTTTAGAAATTCTACATTCAAGTAATTATAATTTCAACATTGTCAGAATTAAACATTTTAGAACCCAAATTTTTAGCCATTTCATCATTTTGGGATTTAACATTTTGGTTTTATGAACTTTATAAGAAGTCAACATTTTGGCAAATTCATTTTTCTGGTCCTGAAGGGTTGTTTTTAATTTCAGGCATGCGCAAAGACTTGGATGACTATTTGAAGAATGAATTTCAGTATGGCTTGCTACTAATATTTATGCTAGTTATGTTCTGGATTATTTTTATTTCCAATTCTATTTTGTTATTCGGATGCTGTAACAAAAGTTCGATCCTTCTGGATACATTTGTCGTTATCTGTGTATTCAATATGATATTTACTTTTGCCGTTGCGGTCAGGTAAGACATCTTTTAAGATGTTCTTAGCTACTTTCCTTATAAAAGGAGCAGGTATTAATTTAACTACGTTTTTTTTGTTACGTGATTTCTTGGAGATGGATTGAATTGTTTTTTTTTGTTTGTATTTTAGTTTAGTTTGGGAGAGTCTCATTTAAATTTGAATTTAATCAAGATCGGTTAATCGGTTTCATTTTAAATAACTGATAATGATCTATCGGCGTCTGCTGTAATGGAAGGTGGAAAGCACTATTTTTTTAAACTTTTAAAATATATATTAATAAATCAAAAAGAAGTATATATTATAAATTGAGTACATCATCTTTTTAAAAAGTGCAGAAAAGAAGAGGTTTTTTGAGTGATGTTTATATACGAGTAGGTATATAAATGTATATGTTACCGGCCAAATACGATTTTAGGATGAACTAGTTTCTCCTAAGCCAAATAAATTTTATGAAAGAATCACCGGACTGTTACTAAAAAAATAACCTTAACAGCGTTCGAGTCCGCGGATAGTCTTAAAAGGTAAAAAAAGCTATACTGGTGGTCAAGTCTGTTATTTGAATTGTCTCAGTATTACATTTGCATTGTGCCAAAATGGCCGTTTAGCTATAGAATAGATCAGAGTTAGTATTGAAAGTTTAGTTTTGTTTATTACTAACTGTGGCCTATTCTATGTCAAAAAACCAATTTTGGTACAATGCAATTGTAATTCTGAGACAATTCAAATAACAGACTTGACTAGCTGATTTGTCCTATCACGTGTAAGGAGAACTGATTTGACCTAGGAGAAACTAGTTCATGCTAAAATCGGGTTTGTCCGGTAACATAGCCTACTTTGTATTTATTTCAGATATGCAATTCACTGCACGGTCATAGACAAGTATTGTTTTGATCACTCTTCAGAGAGGAAGTCAGACGACAAGGGGGCCGCGTTGGGCCTCCTCGCGGCCGATTTACTCTATTTACTAGCCTGTGTCGTCATCATATTCATTGTCTGCAGTTATAAACTTGCCATGAGATAGATTATTGTTTTTTTTTTTGCAAATAAATTTCAGCTAATAATTCGCAAAAAGTTTCGTCAAAAGAGTTGATTCAATAATGTATGGAGCTCCGGCCAGGACAGTGTACAGGATACCATAAATACGTTAGGGATAATTAATCTTTAAACTGTCAACCATGTTCCAAACAATGGAACTTATCGCAGTGTACAAAATTAATTTCGAATCAAAATATTTAAATATTATAAAAAAAACGTTAACGGATATTTACGCGTTTTTAATGTGTCAAATTTGACATTTGGGACGTCCGGTACTATTCATAGACCAATGTGACCATTGCAGTCAACCTACATGAATATTCCAGGGATGCCATAATTCCACTACAATTCACAGAATTTAGATATTTTTGTACACAATGAAGGAGGCGATCTACAAATTTTTTCATCAATACTTATTAACCACATCTTTAGGCATTTTTTGGTAGACGTACATCGTATTGGCCGGAAATGAAACAAGTACTTTGTTTGGAATCCACAACCAGCAGATCAAGTCTGTTATTTGTATTGCTGCAGAACTATATTATAATTGCATTGTGTTATAGTGGTCGTATTTGATTCTAAGTCAAAACCTAGACGCTTTGCGTTTACTTTTATTGTACGAACTGCTACATTGTGAAACTCACTGCTGGCTTCCCTATTTCGTGATAGGTAACTATAATCTGAATCTTTTCAAGTCACGAGTGAATTGGTTTCTTCTAGGCAAGCGTGCCTCATCTTAGGCCGTATCGTCGCTTCACATCAGGCGAGTTGCGGCCAATCGCAAGCCTATCTGTTGTAGCAAGACAAACGTTGCATACATACAGAGTGATAGACGAAAGAAAATGAATGTCAAACACGCTTTGCACTTTCTATCAATCGGCCGATTCAATCCCTTTGTCCTCTAAAATCCATTGTATAGATCCATTGATGGATCTGCAAGGCAGTTTTATTCTTTTTTATCCGACTGCGAAACAAGGACGGCTATGTTTTTCGAGTGTATGTATATTTCTTTGGCACGGCCTAGAGCCTAAACGGCTTGTCGTATTTTTATGTGAGTGGTGTCAATAGATCGTCTTAATCGTGAGAGTGACACTATTAAATCACAATGGTACATCGAAATTAAAAAATAATAATTAAGGATAATACACAGGTTTAACGATGTAGCTGTCCAGTTTTTTCGAACTCTCTTCAAACCACTTGTTATCCATGATTTTAAATACGGTTTAATTTCTTACTAGCTGACTCGCGCCTAGATTCACAATGAGTTTCCGCTCGGATTCGAATAATTTGCAACACGAATTACTTAAAACTTATTAAAAGATCCTAAACGGTTACTTTTAAAGTTGATTCTAGATCTAAATTAAAATGATAATCACTATTTAATATTTTAGATTACGTTGCAATCTTTGCATAGTTCGTGTTGCAAAGTTGTCGAATCCGAGCGAAAACTGATTGTGAATCTGGGTGCTGGTGAACTTCCTAGCGCCTAGCAGTCGATTTATAAAGTACTTAGTCTCTTACTTCATCTAATTTTTCATAAAGTTATTGCGCACTATATATTTTTGTGACTGAAAGCTGTAAAGTCATTCTCAAGTTAAAGCGTGACCAAGAGAAATATAGGTTCATACCGAAGCCATATTTTTATTTATATAGATAAGCTACGAGATTGGTGGTACTTACTGCTGAGTACGGGTCTCCCATACGAAGGGAGTGTAGGCCAAAGTCCACCACACTAGCCAAATTGTTGGGGGACTACACTTATCTTTAAAAGTTATTAAGTTTCTTCAACACGCAGGTTTCCTCACGATGTTTTCCTTCACTGTTTAAGCATGTGTCAATTAATTCTAATATGTACATGAGTGAAAACAGAGAATGCCTGAACCTGGATTTGAACCCGCGTTCTTTCGTTTTTAAGGCAAGGGGGGTACTGACTAGGCTAATACTTACATCTATAAATACTGCAACAGATTTACCAGTCACCCTGTATAAAACTCAGCTCTTAGTTTATTAAATAATTAAAATCATAACAGCTAACGTTAAACAAGTTAAATGAGTTTGTTAGCTTTGTTCTGACTTACCTACTCGTACCCGTTCACTTCACTTGTTGCGTTCACTTACGAGTAAGTGGGGACTGTGGACTTGGTACAATTATTGCTCACTTAATATTTTGAATTTTATTACCGAACGAGCGAAGCGTTATTGCTTTTAGTCTGGCTTATATTAATAATCAATTTTAACCAGAGACACGTCGATTTCAATTAGACTTAATTTTTATACAAATATTTAACAATTAAATTTAACTCGTTTTAGATAAAAAATAAATAATTTTTAATTTTTTTTTTCTTTTTTATTTTGACGATTCTAATCCAATGAAATGTAATAATTTTAAACAGACTAAAAGCAATATTTATTGTGTTTCAGTTCGTATATCATATAGTCGTGGTTTCCAACTAATTGTCAAAAGCTTAGCTTAGTTCGATTTGATGAAAGTTGATCCAAGATGGCCGCTGACGAAATATGGTAGATTAAATATTTTTTTAACGACTACCTGAATTAAATCAAATAAAAGAGTGTCACTAGTAGAATATTAAATATTATGATACTTATTACTAGATAAAAAGTCGCTCATCTCTGTCTATTATGCCTACGTGCATTCTATTATAAGATACGCTATTACTGTTTGGGGAAATGCTAAAGATATCATAAAAGTCTTAAAATGTCAAAAACAGTCTATAAGAACAATTAACGGTTTGAAAAAACGTAGTCCTGCGAGAAAACACTTTAAAAAAGATAAAATAATGACAGTTATATCACTTTATATTTATAGTTGTTTATTAGAAGTACACGAGGATAGGGAAATACCGGAAAAAAGAATTTCACGCAATAATAAAAAAGGGCGAATCCTACCAATAAATAGATTAGCTAAATGTAAGAAGCAGGGGCTTTATACTAAAATACTGATGTATAATAAATTACCTAATAGTGTAATGGATCTCAATTTTATTACATTCAAACAAAAATTGAAGTATTTTTTTGAAAGCAATCATTTTTATAAACTCAGCGAATATATGTGAATGCAGCTTGTACGAGTAGAATCATCGTTCTAGTGTAACGAACAACCATAATAAAATATCACTAATAACTAAACAAAGGAATCATAATGTGAATATTTGTCATGAGAACTGTTAAACTAAGAACTAATATTAAGTAATCGTATATAAATGAGATTTGTAAGTTAAATTTTTTAAGTAATTATTATTTCAAATGTAATAAGACTTGCCTGTAACGAACGTTATTTAAAGGTCAATGAATATTACTTTACTTTACTTTATCAAATCCAAGATGGCTGCCAACTCAAAATGGCGATGGCAGGCGTTTTTAAATTTTGCTTATATCTAACAGTAATAATAATAAACTAGTATTAACAATGAAATACTCAACAGAACATAAAGTTTAACCTTGCCTTACCAGGCAGTAAGTTCTCAAGTCCCGACAATACAGTTATTGTCTGTGGTCTACACAAACTCGTAAAAATCGATTTTTTCGCTACTGACCCAGATTCGGTCAGACCAAACTTACTAAACTAACCTAATTTGACAGTTCTAAAATTGTCTCCTCTCTTTTTGTTTGCAAAAGTATAGAAAAAGATGGATATAATTTTAGGAACACTTAAATTAGTGTGACTGGCCGATTTGGAGTTAATGTCTTATAAAATTAATATTATAAAGTATTAATCTACATATTCAATTTTACTTTGCGTATGTTTTTATTTCGTTAAAATTCTATACTACTCGTATTACACAATGAATATAAACCTTAGTTCCTTTACCCGTGTCTTACCTGTGTCTCAAGTCCCTACAACACAGTTATTATCTATGATCTATAAAAAATTGTAAAACTCGATTTCATCGCTATTGTCTTCTAAAAACTTTTTTTTATTTATTTTAATCTACGAATTCAATTTTGTTATGATAATGTTTTATATTTCCTTAAAATCTTTACTATTACTCAATAGATTATAAACGTTAGCCTTCCCTTACCCGTGTCTTAAGTCCCCACAATACAGTTATTAACTTAGAGCGCTAATTGGTCACCTACAAGCCCCATTTGGGGGTAATAAGGACCTACTTACCGAATAGGAGAGATTTAAATATAGAATAGAATATAAACCTTAGTCTTCCCTTACCCGTGTCTTAAGTCCCCACAATACAGTTATTAACTTAGAGCGCTAATTGGTCACCTACAAGCCCCATTTGGGGGTAATAAGGACCTACTTACCGAATAGGAGAGATTTAAATATAGAATAGAATATAAACCTTAGTCTTCCCTTACCCGTGTCTTAAGTCCGCACAATACAGTTATTAACTTAGAGCGCTAATTGGTCACCTACAAGCCCCATTTGGGGGTAATAAGGACCTACTTACCGAATAGGAGAGATTTAAATATAGAATAGAATATAAACCTTAGTCTTCCCTTACCCGTGTCTTAAGTCCCCACAATACAGTTATTAACTTAGAGCGCTAATTGGTCACCTACAAGCCCCATTTGGGGGTAATAAGGACCTACTTACCGAATAGGAGAGATTTAAATATAGAATAGAATATAAACCTTAGTCTTCCCTTACCCGTGTCTTAAGTCCCCACAATACAGTTATTAACTTAGAGCGCTAATTGGTCACCTACAAGCCCCATTTGGGGGTAATAAGGACCTACTTAACGAATATGAGAGATGTAAATATAGAATAAAATATAAACCTTAGTCTTCCCTTACCCGTGTCTTAAGTCCCCACAGTACAGATATTGTCTGTGGTCTATACAAACATGTAAAACTCGATTTCCTCGCTATTGTCGAGACAGGCGCGACGAGACGCGGCGCGGTAGATTACGACTCGCTTTTGTTACAATACAGTAGCTGCAGACTTGTTTGTTAAACCGATATATGTACCTAAAAAGCTTCTTTAGATAGCTTTTAAACTAGAATTTCTGCGGAGTGTCGACCTCGCGACCACTACGCATATTTTTAGCAATATTGCAAAAAAACGAAATACGAGGGGTTAGAAGCGAGTTCGAAAAAACTCGACTGCTAAATCTTTAAACCTGTGTATCATCCTAAATATATATATTTATTAATTTCATTGTACCCAGTGTCACTCTCACGACTAAGACGAATCTATTGACACCACTCACATAAAAATACGACAAGCCGTTTAGGCTCTAGGACGTGTCAAACAAATATGCATACATACATGTCTCGACTCGAAAAACATAACCCTTCTTCTTTCGCAGTCGGGTAAAAAAGAGTGGTACGATTTTTTTTATTCAGGCATCTTAATTAATTTTGTGTTCTATATGGTTTGTACTAAATATTATTGAAATCGGCCAGTAAATGACGCCGTAGCAAACTTCACTATTCTTTGGAAGGAAAACCACTCGATTTTAATTTATTTTGAAGATAACTAGACTAAACACTAGAAAATTAAAGCAGAAAAAACTGGGCAAAAAATATGTGAAAGCAATTTGTAGGTTTTTTTTCATTTTTAGAATTACGTACATTTTCGTTTGTCATGTTTTCGTTTCAGGCCTAGTGGCCATAAAAAACCCAATAGTCTATGTTTTATTTGAATGTTGACCGACAGAAAGCAATAAAGGCGTTTGAAGAAACCAAATAGTGTTGTCGATATGTTTGTTTGTTTTGCCGGACACTAAAACAACTGTTTTGTAAACAACCCGACGCGACCACACTACCTTAAAGTATTGCTTCTGATTTACCTACCTGATATTTACCTACGGCATCTATTAGAATCCAAACAAATTCAAAGTTAAAGTAGGTGTTATTTTTTTACTATATTTTTTCCGGGAAAGTGCATTTATAAAGAAAATACTGTGATTTTTATTCTCTTGTGCTATTTTGACATTGCGATATTCACTCGTTTCTATGACTGTGGATCGACCCAAAGTCTAATTAGTGGTTTTTATTTTTATATCGATACCGCTAGCCTGCCAAGAGTAATCTCTAAAGCCGTGGGACTTTTTTTTTATCCTATACAGCTAGGCATTTGACCACAAGTGCGCACGACCACGGAAGTCAGCGATAAATTAGCCCTAGAACACACCTGTATGCTTGGCAACAGATTTTACAACTTGAGGGTGGTAACTAGCTAGACGAGCGATAAGAAACTCTCTACCACCATGCTATAGTTTCCTCACAATATTTTTTTTGGAGTACGGGTAATTAAAATTAAGTCGAATTAAGGACCTTCTCTTTTTTTGTCGCATCATAAAGCTAATATGTAGCATGCTCTGCGACAAACTTTAGGCTCATAAAAATGTACAGCTCACAGCTCGTACATCATGCTCAGAGCCAATATACCCCCGACAGGCGTGCTCAGCGACCGTGCAAAGATACCAGTAGTAAACAAGTCGCAAATCGAAATGTCGTCTGCAGGTAGGCTTGGATGCAACCCAACTAAATACACATATTAAAGAAATCCTTTTTATAAACTCAGCGATTATACTATATCAGTGCAGCTTGTAGAATCATCGTTCTTGTGTAACGAACAACCATTACAAAATGTTACTAATACCTAAAGAAATAAATCGCAATGTAAATATATAATATAATAAATAATTTTTCTTTGAACTAGAAAAGTATTTAAATAAGTTTTCTAAGTAATTCATACCTACTATACCTTCTATTATTCTACAAATTTAAATAATTAAAAATCCAAATAGTAAACAATGCAATTATAAAAATTATGTTAGTTCTAATCGATCTCCAAGAGCCTCCACCACTACCTCGTTTCGATCTTTCACGGCCATTTTGAGGTTGAGGTTGTAGTCAGCAATACTCTTTGGTGTCACTGTCCTTGCCCGCCGCACGAACCTGCCAATCGTTTCATTATCGTCATCGGCATAGTAAGTAAAAGTCTCAGTGTGCCGCGAAACTGCGACGACTGCGTGTGCGACACTGTCTTGTAACTTCAGATTGCCTTTAGTCTTTATGACGATTACTTATCTATTAATATTTTTTTAAGTAATTAATAAGTAATCGTCATAAAGATTATATTTGTAGAATAATAGTAGGTAGGTATAGCAGTAATCACGCGCATACCCAGAGTACTCACGCTTCAAAAAGTTTCTTCTTGGTGCGGCGTCGTGTGTCGGGTCGCTCTCTTCCCTCCGATATGGTTGCGGAGAGCGTTGGCTGGCACATGCGTCAACTCGTGAACGGTTGCTGCTTGTGGGGGTCGCATTGCTCTCAGTATGTAAGTGACATTTAATATTCAAAATAATTGTTTAAGTTTAATTAGCTATGTAATTATTTGTCTTCTTTTATAAGCCTAGAATTTCAAGAAATGTAACTAATTTAAAAAAAAAATGTCTCATAAAGGGCACGGACCAAAGCGTCTGTGGAGTATGAATATTGAAATTAAAAATATAAATATATATATATATTTAATAACTCAAATGTAACAAGACTTGCCTGTAACGAACGTTGTTTAAAGGCCAATAAATATTTCTTATTCTTAAAGAAAAATATGTAGCATAAAATACAGTCAGGTTTTTTTTGTTGTCTGATCCATAGCAAATAATGTGTCGAACATGTGTATATTTGCACACCAAACGACTTCTTAGTAAAGAAATGGATTAAATAAAGTTAAATTTTTCAGTTAATAATTTCGATTTATAATTCAAACCTAGTTTGGATACAAAAAAAATATCTTTCATATACGTAGGTCCAATCGAACGGTTCTTTTTCCTATTTTCTTGATTGTTTCCAAGAAATTAGGAAAAATAATAATCGAGTACCTACCATCAATTTTTTCGGGAAGTCGGCACAAAATTGCTAGACTCAAAGCAGACACGCATAGCTTACTAGGTCGGGTATAAAAAAATAAAATGAATCGAACAAACATTAGTTTTTTTTTAAACTCGTCGCTTCTCAATATTTGACATTGAAAACAACAAAGATGTTCGATAAGACACGTAGCCGCCATCTTGTTCGTCGTTTGGCACGCAAACAGCTGCCATCTGTCAAATTTGACAGGTCGTTGTGTCGGGGAGCGCGTAAAGTCATAACCCTATCGTTTTGAATGGCGCTTTTAAATTGCTAAACAGCAGATTGGGTTCTGAGGAGGTTTGTAAATGGCTTTAAAATGTGAAAGTGTTAGGTTTTTAAGAGTTGATTTGTATCGTAAACAGTTTTAAGCGAAAATAAAGTTCATTTTATTTGTATTAGTCTATACAAGGTGTGACAGTACTTAAGAGTGTTGTGTACCTACACATCGAAGTGAACACATTGTTAAAGGAAATTTTGCTAAATTTATAAATAATATATTATGGCCTCCATCCATAGCCTCCACTTGACCGATCACGTGACCAATTTTTGTATGGAAAACCTAATAATTTTTTTTCAAACTTTGCAAAAAAAAAATTCTTAATGGTTTCACCTTGATATGTAGACTAACCCTTTAAGTATTGTCTCACTAGGTTTGGTCATATTCGTACTACAAAAATTTTGGAATTGCTATAAATAATGGTTGAGTATATACGTTGAGTTTTTTCAAATAGATTTCTTTGTCAGAAAATGTATGTTTTTTTTAAATTCGATATTCAAATTTCGTAAAGATTCAACTTCAACGATTTTGAACAATTAATAAAAATTATAAGTATTTTAAATAAATCGATTTGGGTGTCTATATCATTTTTGTAACGTCATTCGATATACGGAGTCTTATATATTTTTTTTAATTCTGTGACGTATTTTTGCGTCAAACACGCCATTGTAAGAAATAATACTAAAGAGAACTGTTTTTCGTATGATACTTGGAGGCTCGCAAATAGTTCCTTAGTAAATAATTTCATCCATTCCTATTCATAGGACGCAGTTCAGGTTATCAGACTTCTCCAAATCAATTTCCTGGCTCGGCGACACGTCCGCTCGCAACAAAAGTCTGGCGCGGAGTGCGGCTATCAGTTCGAAATTCAAATTTAACGGTTGACCGGAAATGCGACGTCGGGCGTTTCCGCCTGCGTTCGGGTACAGTTAGCTAGGTGTCGGAGTGTTTGTTGAGAGTTTGTATTGAAATGTTACTAACTTTGGTAGCCGCATGTAATTTGGTATACGTTGTTATACAATTAATAAAATAAAATAAATAAATAAATAAAATAAATATTAGCGGACATTTTTCACACAGCGCCATCTAGCCCCAAACTAAGCAGAGCTTGTACTATGGGAACCAGATGGTTGATATATACTACATATTATACTATTTTTAAATACATACTTATTATACATAATGAACACCCAGACACAGAACAAACACCCGAGTTCATCACACAAATGTTGACAACATTTCAATTTTTTTTACCCCCATTTCAATTACGATAAATGAAAAATAACGTATCCTTGTTTTTTATTTAACTCAGAAAACAGATAATTTTTAAGCTATTGCATAGCTTTTATCGCGGGATTTCAGCGCGGTGACCGAATCAAGCAATTCAGTAACTCAACAAACCTAACACTCGCCTAACGTCGTTTCAGTTCGGCAGACTTCGGCACGGTGTTTGTGTGCATGCGACTAGACGTATGCGTATGCAATAGCTTTTCCTCCGACTGTCCGACTGACACACGTATTTATTTTATTATATGTATGTAATTATGTTTTGAATGAATTTGAATCATGCTATGTTCGTTTGTAGAAGGGTGTTCAGCTTTAACATTAACATAAAAATTGTTTCAAACTGAATACAGTTTTAACATCCAGTTGACGAAGCTAATAAAACAAAAAACGTACCCATACTAAGTGACCGATACATGGGGGCAAATACCACGCTTTGGCACATGGGCCCATGGGGGTTTCGTCATGTAATCAAGTGCGTTTTAGTAAACATTTTAGTTTCACCTACATTCATGCACATGAGATTAAAACTTAGGTTTTTAGCTTTTCTTTTGCATAAATGACTGATTTAAATTAGTAAAATAAAAAAATATATATATAAAAAATATGAATAATTTAACTAATATAATAATAATAATTATTTACAATTATATTATTAATTAATATTATAGTACCTAATGAAATTATTACAATAATATTTATATTTATTAAATCATTTTTTTTATGATTATGTAGTTTGTTCGGAAAGTGATTTCGTTTGTAAAGGGTACTAACAAAAAACTACTGCGTAGAATTAATTGTAATTTTTCACACACAAGACTTGCTGTACGAGTATGAGCTCTCAAAGCATATACAAATTATACGACATTCATGTGAAGATAGGTGCGAAAAAATTAATTACTTATTTAAATTATTACTTATTAAAATTATTATCTTATCAAATACCTACAAAGTAATTATAAGTAATTAATAATTCAATTGTAACAAGACTTGCTTGTAACGAACGTTACTTAAAGGCCAGTAAATATTTCTTATTCTTAACATTTTGTTAGACTTGCAGCAGAGTCGCTTCGCTCGCTCGGTCAATAAACCTACGTCAAACAATAACTATTTTCATATAGAACGAGTGGCTCGTCATAACATCTAATGGTTTTTCTAACAAAAGCTTTCATTTAGGTCACATCATGTTATATTCACTTAATAATTAATAAACTTTGATTCGCATACGAACTGTCAGGAAGATAAGAGTGATAATGTCAAAAGTGACATGTCGAAATGTCAACTGTGAAGTGGAAAGAAAGAGAGAGAGGTGTTGTGTGGAGCGACAGCAATGTCATGTTAGAGTTTCCGACTCCACGCGTGGGGTTTTAGGGGAGGTACTATTAGTTCTCGAACGTGACAGTGATATATCTGTAAGTATATATTTTCTGTTTTTTTTTGTGGTACAGTATTGGTACTCCACCGACGTAACTGTTTGCACTTAGACCGATCCATGCAAAGGTTGCCTGGAAGAAATCGCTTTAGGCGATAACGCCGCTCAATTAGTAGCAAGGTTTTGCTTATAAAATATCTGCTGTATATATATTTCTTGGTGTGCAATAAAGATATGTTGTATTGTGATTTAATAACACACTTAAACAAGTGAGTAATAGTGAATTCATAAAACCCGACTGCAAGAACTTTAGAGCCACGTATCTCAACAAGGGAAGTCGCGGGATGCAGCTAGTATAGCAAATGACCATCTGCAGGTGAACACGAGTCTATTGACAACACTCACATCAATATACGACAACCGATATTTTTTAAATACTTTGACATTTCTGAAAACAAATTTAATCTGTCCTAAAACTTTGTAATCAACAAAAATAACATGATAGAAAATTCTAAAAGCTCAATGTTGAAGTTTCTGTTGAATTTCATAAAAAATCTCTCAAATCAGTTAGAAAAAAACATTCAAAGGTTGCCTTGAAGAAATTGTTTCAGGCGATAAGGCCGGCCGTTGTTTGGTGTTCAATAAAGCTATATTCGTTCAAACATTCACCTTTAAAGCAATTTTATATTATTTATAGTGTAACCAAACCTAGTGAATTGCTAAAAAACTTCAGTCATTACGACTTTGAATTTTTTTAGCAATTAAAAGTCAATACGACTTCGAATATTTTTAGCAATTCACTAGGTTTGGTTACACTATGTTAATTTAGTTTTCACGCAGATGCATTTCTTAAATTAAAGTTATAATTTAGTATCGAGTTACCATGTTACCCCCCTCACATCTCGCGTCGTATCGACTTCCGCAACATTTCACTTTTGTCTCACATCGTCACAATAGTAACCACCATCCACAGACTTAGAGTATAGAAAACGCAAGACCAGCGCTGGCTGCTGTATAGCAACTAGCATGCAGCTGAGTTGTGGCCGGGTTGTGAAAAATGCTATACAAAAATGTACTTTTAGTTTTAATTGTTACTGTATGTTCTTATTTTCGTTTTGCGTTTGTTACAAATAAATCATTAATTAATTAATTCAATGTTTGCTGATATTTGAGATTTTTGACCAAGCGGGTTTGAGTGAACAAGAATCATGTCTTTTCGCATGCCTGGGACACTCATATGATAAAGTAGTTCTGCGAAATGTTTATCAAAAAATTTTAGTGTGTCAATTTTTTAACAACTGACATAACATCATCACCAGTTGCTACGGTTACCAAAAAGTCTTCGATTCGTGTTTTTGATATTTTAGATTCGATGCCATAGTATTTTAGACCTGGTTCTATAATAAATAAAATGAATTTAGACAGGATAGTCCAGGTTTTAGCATTTTTAAAAGAAACTTTTTTTCCTTTTGCTAGAAATAAAATATCAATCGATTCCGACTGAAAAAATCGTATCTGTACTCAAAGTTTCGTCAAGATTGGATGGAAACTACAACCTTTACGCGAGTAAAACATTTCTTGCGGACAAACATTTATACATACAAACATATAAACTGACAGACGAAAAAACAATTTGCCAGACTCAAAGCATTTGACTTTCCGTTTGCACGGTCTAAAAAAATTCAGTCAAATTGAGAAATATTTGAATATTATTTTTTATGTCAGTGTAAAAAATAAATATTTCTTCAACTTCTAATTTCTTTTTATCCGACTACGAAAGCAGGCGGGTTATGTTTTTCGAGTGTATAGTGTTTAGGGAAGTATGTGCATTTAAGTAAGTATACAGCTTGTCGTATTTTAATGTGAGTGGTGTCAATAGATTCGAATTTGTCGTGAGAGTGACAATGGGTACATCAAAATTAAAGGCTTAACGATTTAGCAGTTGGGTTTATTTCGAACTCGCTTCTAACCACTTGATTTTGGAGTCAGTTTAAAAGAAGATAAATAGTAAGTTCTTTTAACTTCTAAATTCTTTTTGAATAAAGGTATGTAAAAATAGTTAGTGATATTTTTAACTTGCGTCATCTACATCCCCATTCGCTCCTCATCTGCGGGTAGTTTGGTCTCACCCCTGTCTCCCACATGTGTTTCTACCCCTATAGATGACACAATTAGATTATACATAAATAGAGGGTAGATTTATAATTAGGTCGTGACTATCTTATTACTATCTGATTGTTGTAAAGGTATGGTGGCGATGATGGTCGAGTGGTTAGTGGGGTCGATTGCCGTGCAAAAGGTACGAGGTTCGATCCCACGAAACATGCAAAAAGAGCCTGAGCTACTGGTGAACGAAAACATCGTGAGAAAACCATAGCATGGTGGTAGAGCGTTTCCTATCACTCGCCTGGCTAGCTACCACCCTTAAGTTGTAAAATCTGTCGCCAAGCACCCAACAGTGTGTTCCGGCAGCCTTCCTTGAGAGCCAGTGTATTCCAGACTAGGCATGTTCCATCTAGGGTTACAGTATCGCTGACTCCCGTGGTAGTGCGAACTTGTGGTCAAATGCCTAGCAGTTCAGGATAAAAAAAAAGTCCAACTATAGTTTCGTTCACATTCAGTGAACTTTATCGGGCTTTGTTTTTTGTTTTACTAATAGAATTCCCAAAAATATCTAACCTTGACTGATTTATCTTTCCATATCATAATGAAAATGAAGGAGTCAAAAAATGTTGAAATGTTGTCATTCGTTTCTTATAACACTTGGGAATCTAGTTACGATTTATCAAACACTAATTCCTCTTATAATTCAATTTCAAGTTAACGCTCGAGTCTGACACTTAAAAATATGGAATATAATAGAATGCGCGACACGGGACGCGGGACACGGGACACGGGACACGGGAGCCGAGCGGAGTTACATCGGAATACAAATAAACCCGTAAAACGGCTGTAGTTACAAATAATTGATATTTTATACGGAGTCCGCTCGCCGGGAACGATGGCTTCACGCGTCGGAACTACAGTGGATAAGACTCGAAATATTCCCGTTTGTCCTTTCAATGCGTTTAGGTGACAAACAGGAAATAAAATTCCGTTTTGTCCCCACAAACTTGACACATAACCGGAATGAACCGCATCTTGTTCCGTTTTGCGGGGACAGAACGGAACAAGATGCGGTTTATTCCGGTTCATTTTATTTTCTGTTCCAAACCCTGTGCTCTAAAAATATCGTTAAAGACAAAATGGGAATTTTCAAATCAAGAAGTAAAAACTTGTCTGTCATTTTTTCAGTCTTGACCTCTAAAGACTGAAAAGGTGACAGACAAAAATTTTTCCTCTTTTTGATTTGAGAATTTCCGTTTGGCTCACAATCTAAATATTTTTAAGAGCACAGGAATCAGTTTTCCCGTTTATTCACCTGCAATATTTTCAGGGGGTCGAACAGGAACTAGGCGAAAATATTACTATGGTACCTAACTAACGAGTCTCTACAAATTATGTGTTTATGATTTTAAAATCAATGTAATAGACTGATTTAAATAAAAATTATTATGTATCATTTGGGACCATTTCAAACTAGACAAAAAATCATTATTGGTTGAGGCGTTCCTGAGAAATCAAACAAAAAAAAACAGTTATACTGAGGACATCTTCCTTTTTATCCGACTGCGAAAGAAGGAGGGTTATATTTTTCAAGTGTATGTATAGAGCCTAAACGGCTTGTCGTATATTTATGTGAGCGGTGTCAATAGATTCGTGTTCACCTGCAGATGGTCATAGGCTATATAAATAATAAGCATATAAACAATCAAGCATTTAAATAATCAATTATTTATAAGAATATCACTTTTAGTTTTACTTTGTAAATTAGGTATTAAATTAAATTGTAAACGACACAGTGATTAGTTACATATTATAGTTTAGGGAGTTTGTTAGAAATCTTTGTATAAACTGTAGTCTACAAGTAGAGAAAACTTGAAAATAGTTGATTTGTTGTTGTTTTCGTTGTGTCGATCTTTGACTTTTACTCGTAGCATAGTTTATGACACTGACAGAAGTGACAGAAGTAACTCAGCGGATTGTGACGTGCGTGTCGTCGCGTCCCGTTTCCAACGGCAGATCAACGCTGGCTTCAGCCGGCACTGTGTTGAGTTGAGACCGGTTTGTGACAGAAAGCACATACTCATGTTACATATTTTGATTTTTGTTTAAGTTGTGTTTTCTGTTACAAATAAATATATTACTATTTCTATTTCCAAAAAATAATCCGAGGTACAAGCTAGTCTTCATGATAAAATTATTATTTTATATCCTAAAGCGTATCCACTCTACTCTTACTTAATCTCAATATTTTTAAAGCTAGCCGTTTATTCAAATGAGTCCGTCCCCTCAGACAAACATCCCACATCTGTATTTATATATATTTATATATATAATATTAGCTTTTACCCGCGGCTTTGCCCGCAATGTGCTTGTTTTGTCAGAAAGCGAAGAAGAAATAAGGTCGTTAAAAAAAGGGATTACTTATTTAGTTCTAGTAGTTCTTAAAATCAAATCACTTACTGCGCTGATATTGAGAAAAATTATAAAAGAAACCATTTTGTAACAGTTAATGTAAGGTAGAGGTAATAATCTTATACATAAATATCAATCGCTGTTCGTTAGTCTCTGATTGCTGCGTTAGGCTGATTTTGGTCTCGAAATGTTTGTCGTACCCCAGGGAAGGTTTAAAAGGTGAGAAACATGAATAACTGTTAGGCGGTACGAAGATCGCCAGGTCAGGTAGTGTGGTATATATATATTTGAGATGTATATAGTTTCATTTATAATAAATTTCAATATAAGTAGGTACCTAGTTAGTGAGCTCATCTTATATATATATTGCTTATAATTTAATTATAGGATTTTGGTAATTAAAAAAATTATCTTATCTTATCTTAATATTACAGGTATTATATATAGTGATTTAGTATATACAGTAATTTGTCTTAATATTACAGGAGGTATAAACAAAGAAAGTTTTTCCTAATCTGTTCAGCCGTTGTCGTCATCGAAATATAAGGTATTAAAAAAACCTCTTTCTCTTTGGAAGTTAGTATAAATTTGCTTGTGACTTTTTCCGAACCTCTAAATATATTTGTGCAAAAAATCAGTTTCCGAGAAGAATACAGACATACAAACGAACAGACAGACACGCTTTCTCATTTAGAATATGTGTATTTATATATATATATATGTCAATCTGTTTGTCCCGCTGTTAGACTTGTTGCTTTGTCTTCCCAGTAAGGATTATTGTTTTTTATTGTTGTATGAATTATGTAGGTTTTTTTAGGTTTTTGTCTTAAGGATTTTTTAAGGTTTAACCGACTTAAAAAAAAGGTTTCTATGTTTACTATATTTCTGTAGTTTTCGATATTTTTTTTGTTAATCCATAGTTAAGCTAAATGGAAATCTACGGAGTGCAGCGTACCTAGTATGCTAGTTACTAGTAGTCATATTTTTTCTAATTAATATCACAAAGAGTTTCTTTACTTATTTTACACAGTTTAGAAAAAAAATTCTGATTCTGAGGGCACTGGGGCTGATGGGAATAAAAAATCCCATTTGTACCATTTCCGTATTCAAAGGGTAAAACGGGACCCTATTACTATGACTTTCCTGTCCGTCTGTCAGCAGGCTGTACCTCATGAACCGTCATAGCTAGTCTGTTGACATTTTCACAAAGATATTAACAACGGGGAGTAGTCGCTTGAAATATTCACAGAATATTTAATCATACTATTAATTATATAATATTTATGATTGTTTATAATTATTTAGTTCAAAAATAAACAAAAAAAACATAAATAAAAAGATTATTTAAGGGGTCTGCCTAGGCTTGCAAAGTTTTTTTACAAGGAATAAAGTATATTCAGTCAGGTAAATAATATTAAGCAGTATTTTAGATTTCTAATTTTTTCTTTTAGATAAAGAAAAAATTTGAAATCTATATTTATATTATTTATTTATTTATATATACAATATATTTCTAATAAGTTCACTTATTAATCGAAATATTATCTAATAACATAATTAAATTATGAGGAACAATACAAGCCTTATAAATTATTTTGACCCATATAAGGTCACGTTTACATTAAAGAGTCCCCATGCCCAAACGTACCCATATATATATAAATGTATATATAGAGGAAAGTGACCAAATATGGAATAGTATCCATAATATGGAATACCCCCATTTTTCTCAAATGCAAACTCACACACGCAATAAACAGTGATTTTCTGTCTCTTTCTACTCCCATTTACGCGTACAAGTTGTAGCATGTCAGTCGAGCCAGCCCTTTCGTCGTAGTGACAGTGTTTTGTTTTATCGCTGCCGCATAACTTTCTAAGGTACGTAAAAAAATAATTATTTTTCGTACAGAAAGTGCACACAGTATTGTTTTATAACTTTTAGAGACCTTTTAGATGTTCTTTAGTATTATTTAGCGGTATTAGATAGTATTACTTTCTGAATATAAATATGTGAATATCAGTTTGAAATAGTTGAAAAATCCAAATATGGACGGATCACAGTGTCCAATTATGGACTATTCCATAATTGGACACTGTGACGTATCAGCTGACTTAATGACTTTGTTAATTATATTTTTTTCGGGTTTTGTCAGAATGGCGAGCGTCAATTGGAAAACGAAGCGAAAAGAATGGAATTCAGAGCATATGGCAGAAGCTATAAAATTTGTACGAGAAAAAAAATGCGTTATTTGAAAGCTGCAAAAAACTTCGATGTGCCAAGATCTACCTTGTTTCGTTTATGTCAGAAAAACGAATTTTCTCCAGAAGAAGCCGCAGCTACTACACTCGGAAGGAAAACTGTCTTAGGGACAACCTTTGAAAGTCTTTTGGTAGACTACATTTTGACTATGGAGAGCAAATTTCATGGCTTGACGAGAAATGATGTTCGAAGGATGGCGTACATGTTAGCAAGTCGTAATCAGTTGAAATCACTTTTCTGTGGTATGCTGTTTTCGAATGACACTCATGGGGAAACATGGATCAAGTGCCTCATGTGTTGGCTCTGGGCACATAATGATTGCGCTGGGCCAGAGTTTGATACCTGGATTTGCGATTTTTGTAAATAATTTGTGTTCATTTCTTTATTTTTCTTATTTTTCCCAAAGTTTTCAAAGAGTCTCTAATAAGTTAAGGTTAATTTACATAGTGATTATAGTATTCCATATTTGGGATACCTATTCCATATATAGGTACCTTTATCATTATATAGTTTTTGAAAATTTTTCTTACCTCAAACTGCACAAAATAATCTAAAATTGTTACAAACTTAAGTGCAAATATATGATTGTTAATAATTACCACAAAAAGTATTTTATTTATATAATTTGTGAAAGTTATGCCTGAAAATCAAAACGGTATTCCATATTTGGTCACTTTCCTCTATTTTCATTCCACTTAGCATTCATTGTAAGTTAATTATAATTAATTTAATTATAATGTGTTATGAAAACAGTATTTTGTATACTTTACTTTTGTTCAACAGTAAAAAGTATAATTTAGTAAAAAACTAAAAGTAAAAAGCTTAACAGTTGACAACCCTACTCGTAGTCTCACATACAATTAACCTGATTTTTTTCGCTGTTTTTCTCGTTCTTAATAACAATAACAAAAAGAAACATAGTCTAATGTTGTACAGCAAATATATGTGAATGCAGCTTGTGGAGTCAGCGTTCTAGTGTAGCAAAAAAAACATAGTAAAATATGACTAATAAGTGAAGAAATACATCTAAATATAAATATATATCATAAGAACTATTAAACTAACAGCTAATATTAGCTAATCATATATAAATGAGGTTTATAAGTTAAATTTTTTAAGTAATTATTAATTCAAATGTAATAAGACTTGCCTGTAACGAACGTTATTTAAAGGTCAATAAATATTGCTTTACTTTACTTTACAGATACGTTACCTGTAGTTCGCAAGCTCGACTTGCACTTGGCCGATTTTTTATTGCATTTATACAATTTGTTTCTAGATTAAATAACCTTTTCAATAAAACAACGTAAACATTAAAAAAAAACATTTTTCTTAAAAAAAAACACATATAATAATAATATTATATTCCTAATCAGTATTCTAGTTACAATTTCGAAACTAAAACTTTCCCCCTTTCCCCTCTTTCTCCCACTTTTCCCCTTTTCCCCCCCAAAGTCTGCAGTTGTCGTTAAAGCAAGTTTATAGTTAATTTAATTGTAAACAGCCTTCAAGTTTTCACTTAACTTGTTATCCCGTTCTTCAGTTTTATTATGCCATAGTTATTGTTTTGCTGTCGGGACTTTTTAACGGGTTTCGGACGATAGCTGAATATTATTAATAAAATTCTAGTATTTGTAAGGAGCTTAAGTTTTTTTTACTAGACTTCAACAAGTGGGTAGAAGCGAGTTCGGAAAAACCTGACTGCTAAATCGTAAAACCTGTCTATCTTAATTAATATATGTTTTTTTTAGTTTTGATGTACCCAGTGTCACTCTCACGACTAAGACGAATCTATTGACACCATTAACATAAAAGTACGACAAGCCGTTGAGGCTCTAGGACGTGACAAAGAAATATACACACATACTCGAAAACTCTTCTTTGGCAGTCGGGTAAATAGTCAAAGTCAAAGTCAAAGTCAAATCATTTATTGGCCTTATAACTGCGTTTGTTACACTAGGCAAGTCAATACGTACAATAATGAATTATAATATTATGACTAAACAAGAGTTAAAATTTAAAGAAAAATTAGAAAGAATAAATTGTGTCTAGATAATAATGTTAAATTTAATATTGATGTCTGATTACTATATACATAATACTTAGTTATATATCAGTCCGGTAACATTACAAGTCAAGTATTGTTTAATGTCAATATCCATTTTAATTAATAATTCGAGAATGAATATTCAGTCAGATCAGTTTGTAAGAATTCTTTTACTGAGTAAAAAGCAGTGGATTCGAAGAATTTTTTTAATTTACGCCTAAAATCATTGCCATGTAAGTTAGCTACAGGACGAGGTAATTTATTGAACATACATATCTTAATCCAGATGCCTTGTTTCTTTACTTTGGCTAATCGAACTTTTGGTTTTGTTAGAAGTACGTCCGGTCTATTGCGATCTCTAAGGTTGTATGGTATGTGATTCGGTTTTATCATTAGATTTTCTTTCTCGTCAAAAATTTCTAAGAGACAATTATAAATATACATGGATACCGCTGTCATTATTTTGTGTTTTTTAAAGTATTTTCGTGCTGACGTGCGTTTTTTTAATCCAAATACTATTCTTATGAGGATATTAAAGGAGGAGGATCACATTTTTTCGATTTATGTATATATTCGGGTTTATGATAGATACTGAGTTCGATTCGAAATATTATTTTGTACCCGATCGCATAAAACGAAAGCAGTGTTATTCGGGTGAATGTTTGTAAATTTGTGTATGCCGTGTAATTTTAGTGAAGTACCTAACAAAAAGGATGGTAATTGTTCGGTTTTTTTTTTTGTTGTTTGTTTGTTAGTAAGTATAATATATAGCTCTTTGTGTCCTCTTCAGTGTAAATTGGTAGACCGATTTTGATGTGCTATGAGTCAATGGATTGGTCTTTGTCACTCGTGATTCTTAATTTTTATTGCAGCCGGGTTTTTCAGTCACTTCTCAGCACTAAGTAACTCATTTGCAGATGAAAATTAATTCGTTCTTGCTTTAATCAGTTAATAATGATTAATAATAAACATTGATTAATAATAATTAATCCATTAACATTATGAAACAAAGTCAAATCCTCAAGCAGCATTTCACCAGCGTGGTATTTCGTGGAGTTTCTTTCTTTCCTCTTCAAGGAGACCTATGGTCAGCAATTACGTCCGACTGTCCGATCTTTATTCAGGTGAATTGCGAACCTCCTCCTCTTCTTTTTTTCTTTTCCTCCCGGTTCCAACTGCAGATCAACGCTGGTTGTTTCAGCTAGCATTATGTTGAGTTGAGGCCGGTTTGTGACAGCAACAGCATTGCCATTGAACAAGGCCAATGCTGCTAGCATTCTGGAAACTTTTCCTTCTACTAGGAGATTAGGTACTCGTAAAGTATAAGTTATCCTGGTACAAATTTTCATTCGAATTCGTTTGGGTATTTTAACGTGAATGTGTAACAAACACACAGACGCGTTTACATACAAACTTATGCCTTTATTATATTAGTGTAAAGTGTGAAGAGTTTTTTTTAAATTTTTATTAAAAAATAAATGTGTTAGAAAACTGAACTTAAATTGGTTTTGCCTTTTAGAAACTACAATGTCACGAACCAATATGCATACATAAATTTAGAATTACAAAAAAACTACAAATCAAATTCTTCCACACTTTAATCCTGAGACAAAACACAGAGAATCCTTCGCGTCCATCAATGGCAAAAATTAGAACTCGGCAAAAAAATACAACCTTTTTTGACGTCTCAAATTCTACATCAATTCCAAAATTCATGCCGCATCCAAGCTTTAGATCTACCCCTCCTTCCGGGGGGGCAATATCCAGCCCCTAGATCAACCCTTACCTTCCAGGGGGCAGTAAAACCCTGAAAGTTGGTAAAACATTAATAAGCCTCCTGGAGTATGAAGGCTGATGCTGCAGTATTGATTTTGGATGAGGTTCCTCCACCAATAAGAGTATGGTCGAACGCCTACCGGAGATACAAAGGATGTTGGAAGATTTGAGCGAGGTTAGTGTGCTCGGGAATTTTAGGAGGTGGCATTTTATGTTAGGGTGTTTGATTTAATATTTGTACATCATTCATCGTACATTTGCAAAGAAAATTATATAAAAATAGGCTAACTGCAGCTTTGCTTATTTGAAAAAAAAAACATTTTGACATTTTTTTTCGATCCAGTATTTGATTTTTTAATCAGTATTTTGTTTACGAACCTAACAAATTGAAGTTAGCTATCAAGGCGTAACGCACTGAATAGAAATGAAGAAAAAAAACACAGAAAAAATATTGCTTAAGAAGACGGGTTTTCACTAGTACCTGATTGTTGTAAAGGTCCAACTATAGTTTCGTTCACATTCGATGAACTTCAGGGATGAGTCGTTCGTATTCTCAACGATGAGACGTCTCGTGATAGTTGAAACTTTCTAACAATTAATACTCGTTTTTTGTAATAATTAACAATTATTACAAAAAACGAGTTTTTACGCGTATCTGAATACGCGTAAAAACTCGTTTTTTGTAATAATACAGAAAAAACATTGTAAATAATTTCCTCTGCGCTGGAATCGACCGGTTTTAGTTAATACAATGGCGGAAGATCGGACAGTTTGACTTTAGTTTTGTGGAAAATGGTCGGTGCTTGATCTGGGATGCAACTTGTTTCAGCAACTCAGTCGCCACTCGCCTCGGTTGAACCATTAACTCTACGGCGGAGATTAACTCTACGGGGAAGACACTGCTTGCAACAAAACTCTATGTACACAGCATTTAGATGAATGAAAGAATGAACGAACGAACGAATGAATGAAAAAAGAAGGAATGAATGTATGAATCATTAATTCATTCGGTATTTGAGACACAGTATTTGTTTGTTCCCATTGCCGTAGAAACCATGGGCATGGGCTTAATGAAGTTATTCATAAAAAAAATTGACAATAATATTAGGGAAAAACTGCGGACTCCAGCTGCAGCTCGTATCTGGTACAAAGGCTCTAGTAGCCATTGCAATTCAACGTGGAAATGTATCCAGCGTAATGGGCACATCTGCACCAGGTACAGTCTAGGGATTATTTGACTAAATTACTACTATCTTGATTGATAAATAACTTGAAAATTGATAAAATTGACGTTGGCGAATGTACTAATCGTATGGTGCCAATATCAAAAGAAAAAAATCTATAACATGTAGCTGTCTGACATAGCTCAGTACATTCCTAACCAAAAACCTTTTATACAAGTAAACATTTTTTAGCTTATCCCTTAAAAAAATGTATACAAGTGGTTAGAAATGACGTCAAAAGAATACGAGAGTTAAATTTTTAAACCTGTGTACCCATAATACTTTTTTTTTCGAATCTATTGACACCACTAACATACGACAAGCCGTTTAGGCTCTAGAGCGTGTCAAAGAAATATATATACAATATACATACATACGCTCGAAAAACATAACACTCCTTCTATCGCTCGGGTAAAAAAAAAAATAATAAAACAATGAAGACACTAAGAGACAATACCGTATCCATTATTCCCACATCCGCCGGCCCCGGCCCGCCCACGCCCCGCCCACCCGGCTGGGCGGGGCGGATGTTACGTCACCACTTCCGGTTTGCATACACCGCTCTACAAAACCAACAGCTTCAAGTTTACAACTACTAACAAATGACTGCGATGTTTCTGTCTGTCTGTGTCATTTACATCAGCATTATATTCTACTCTTTGCATATACTGCTGCGTTCCGGATCTCTAAGTTCTATAGCCTATCTTACTCAATGATAATGTAGCTTTATAACCACACAATAATTTTTGTATTCGGTCTAGTAGTCTTTGAATATGTTTTTTTTTTATCCTACACAGCTAGGTATTTGGCCACAAGTTCGCACGAGCACGAAAGTCAGCGATACTGTAGTCCTAGATGGAGCATGCCTAGTCTGGGATACACTGGCTCTGAAGGAAAGCTGCCTAACGGTGTGTTCCGCCTCAGCCTCAGCCTTCCTTGGCGACTGGTGCTTGGCGCGGATTTTACAACTTGAGCCTGGTAACTAGCTAGACGAGCGATAGGAAACGCTCTACCACCATGCTGTAGTTTCCTCACGATGTTTTCCTTCACCGGTAGCTATCAGGATCTTTTGAGGGTTATGTATAGAAGTAAAGATATAGATTGATAAGCAGGGCTGCTTTACCTTCCCACGTTAAAGCTTTTTATTACATGGCCAGATATTTATAGTATCTGGCTAAGTGCGGGTTGATTGATTTCGAATTTTGTGGTTCTTTTGGAGTTTGCCAGTTTCCTTGCCATGACCGTTGATTCTATGCATATCAAATGCTAGCTGTGCTTCGCGGTTTCACCCGCGTAGAAACTATTTTTTTTTGAAGTCGGTTAAAAAGTATCCTATGTCCTTTCCCGGGGTCCAATCTACCTGTGCACCAAATTTCATCCAGATCGGTTCAGTGGTTTTGGCATGAAAGAGAGACAGACAGACAGAGTTAGTTTCGCATAATATTAGTTAGGATAAAAGGGTTACTTATTGAAAGTTGAGCAAAAGAGATATATCAGAAATGTATGGAGCTCCGGCCCGGCCAGTGACATGATATCAAAAATACGTTAGGGATTTGTTAAACTTTAATCTATCGCAAAAAAGCTAATTGTGCATTTTTGTTATGTCATTTTTGACATTTGTGACGGGCGGTACAATTTGTAGACCAATGTGACCATTGCAGTCAACCTACGATACAAAAAAAAATCCAGGGATCGCAGAATTCCACTACGATTCACAGAATTATATTTTTTGTACACATTGAAGTAGGCTACTGAAGCTGGTTTCATTAATACACAATATTAACCACATCGACAGACGTACGAGAATATTCCATCAGCCGGTTGGCGCAGTTGGTAGCAACTTTCTACGCCGCTCTGCCCAACTAACAAAATTTGATCGCTTAATGATTGAGACAACGTTTTCGTCACAACTTGAGGTCGGATCATTTTGGTCGTATTACAATCGTGTTAACGTATATACGACGCGAAATAGGCGGAAATATATAACTTCAATTCATGTAGAGATCGTATTAAGGTCGTATTGATGACTATTAGGAATATAACAGTCTTATACGTATCATTTATACAATATAAAATTCGGATAGTAATCATTAAAATAATTGATAAAGGACATTTAGTCGTATAATAATCTTATATACGTCGTATAACTTAACAAGCATTGTGAAATAGGAATTGGTATAATCTTTACGCGGACAGTTTTAATGTGAGCGCAGTTCAGTGGACAAAACTATTTAAAGGTGACAATCAGATAAGATTCATTATAATCTTATGTCTACATGTTTATTACAGAATGTTGTTTATTGTAGATGTTATAGTTGGTGTTAATAACTATTCTGTACCTACTTATCGGTTGTTAATTTAATTTTCTTGACAATCGTATATTTAATTTATCACATAATGTGCCCCGTTCGAGTTAATGCAAAATAACATATTAAATTATATTTTATTTCAGTTCCTTTTTAAATATTACAAGAACACCATTTTATGTCGTGATGATAATCATTATATGTAGTATTTTATGACTGAAAGTCATATTACTCGACTTTAACTCATTTGCTGTCCGCCATTTTCAGGGTATCGCATAAGAAGTGAAAACCAATAGAACACAACATTTATTTTAATATCACACAACATGCAATAGTGATGTAGATATTTTTTTACAAGCTGTTAATTAATTATATATAGTCATAGTTAATAACTCATTTTATTCTGCATATAACTGAGATGGACTTATTCTTATAATTACTTAGTATTATTATAGTCACAACAAAGTTAAATATGCAAGTTCAATTTGTATAAAATAACTACAGAAAACCGTTAAACAATCAAAGTGCTTATGACTGTCATGCGGAAGTCTTATTCCTGACAAAAGGCGGTGTTGTGATCGCCATCACAACTACTTTGTGATTGTCATATAAATTATATTTATGCGATTTTAAGTCGTAATTACAAGATAATTGTATAGAAGAAATAATGTTGACTATTACACGTTCATCTTATAACAGTCGTTTAATTATCAAAATATCATTTAGTGGTCGTAAATCAAACTAATACACGACGTTTGTATAACTTTCTTTTAAACGACATGGAGTTGTATAAAAGACAATAATTTGATCGCTATAAGATTGTCATGTAATTTGATCGTGTAAACGTTTTCGTGGCTAAATTATATGACTAAATTATTATACGACTAAATTGTCGTATAAAATACTGTAACACAATCACTCGAAATTTAAAATACTACTATATAATATCAATAGAACCAAATGTTGTGTAGTATTTACATTATATGACAATTTTGCTGGTTGGGTGGTTCCGGGTTCGATCCCCGGACAGGTCAAACGTTTGTGTGCATGAACATGTCTGTTTGACCCGTGTCTGGGTGTTTATTATATATATGTATTTCTTCAGGTTATAGCACCATAGGGACCTGAAGGTTTTAGTGTGGATGCTGTAAAAATAAAAATAAAATGGTATCACTTATTTTCAATCACTGAAGCTACAAAGCTTCAAATATCCTCTAACATACTCATGTCTAATCTCTTGTCACTCCAGACATCCATCTCAACATTCGCGTCTCTGCTGCATTCCCTTTCATTCTCTACCTTAGTGTCCCAACGTTCAGATCCATACAATACGACAGGTCTAATGATCGACTTGTAAATCTTTCTCTTAAGTTTAAAGGGTATTCGTGGATCACAAGTCGTTCATGAGACCTGTCGCCACTTCGTCCAGTCAGCATTTATATCATTTATTACCTTAGACACTACTGCTTGACACTATATGTAGTGTTATGGAATTTTTTCCCCGTGACACTACCGGTAGTGCCACGGGAAATAATAATTGTTATTATATTTGTTCGCTACGTCACGTAAACATACACATTATAAATTTTCTGTCAAAGACCGCGCCAAGGTTAAATATGCGGGTCACTATACTCATCCTAAGGAACAATGTTCACTATAGGGCCAACTCTTAATTCGAGACAAAATACAGCTGATTATGATTGTAATGATGGATTTTATACAGAATGTTTTTTGAAAATTATGTTTTTTGAGATTATTCAAGATATAAGTGTTGGGGAGGGGGTCCTCCTGCTCCGTTGCCGTTGGCCAGCAGGAGGTGCAACGAGCCGGTCCTCAGTTGGCCAGCCTTCCTTTGTCCCGAGCTTCTTCAGGCGGCTCGCTGCGGCTGGTAATGGTGCTCGTCTTGCAGTGGCTGCTCAGCCTTCTCCAAGTGGTGCTCCACGGTCGATGGCGGAGGAAGTGTGAATCAAACCAGGGTTAGGTTGTGATTCATTTATTCAAGACGTAAAGATCAAATAACTCCTACTGCTATTTACACTAACACATAGATACAATGGTCTTATTGCTAATGTATCGGTGTAAATCGCTAGATCAGCTGTATTGAGTTGGACTTTATTGAGGTTAGATTGAGGTGTTAGGTCGGTTGCGTCTGGGTCGGCGGCCGTTGCTGACGCTGCGGTTGCAGGGGTACAAGTTCATGCACGAACATTTACAATGAAGTATCATTCTTCTAACCTTAATTAGCCTACAACATGACAGCATTTAAAATTTAGGGGGGGGGGGGGTCAAAATAGATGGAGGAAAGACAAATGAAAAATAACGTACTCCTATTTTTTATTTATTTTAGTCAGAATGGAGTAGGCACTTACGTTTTTAGAGATATTCGAAAATATATGATACGTTCAGCATAATGTTACGCTCGTCAAAAGCTCGTAATAAAATGATGTTAGTTATCTGTTTTTTTGTTGTTTGTTTTGGTACAGGTTCACAGATGACAGTTACAATAATATTTATTATTGGTGGCATCTGACGATCTTAGCATAAATACGAGATTATTTTGTCAGTATTTTGTTTATAACTCGGAAGAAAGTGGATAAAAAAATCTTGTATTAATTATAACTCTTCATTACATTATGTCGATATGGTTTTAAAATTGCCTTCACTTTGTAAAAATGTTGTATGTTGTCCCATTATTCACTTTTAATGCTACCTTATTATCTAATCCTGACTTCCTCTCCACGTTCCAACCACCATGATGATATTTTCTATTGAACACGCCAATAATCGAATTCTAGACCACTGATTCTGCGACAACCACTACACCAAAACCGACTTCCATCTATTAATTTGCAATACGAGAATATGTGACAACATCCACACAAAGGTCTTCAAGTCCCAAACTAGACAAAGCCTGTGCTATGGTAACCTGACGACTCATATACATACTTAAATACATACTTATATATATAATAAACACACAGACACAGGTCAAACAAACAATACTATTATAATATACTTACGTGTATGGCATCAAAGGAAATCATAGTGGGAAGCTATCACGTTATATTCCACCACATACCAATCGATGTCCGTGGCTAGTCAATAAAAGTCTAAGGGAATACGGAATAAAATATTAACCCCCTAGTCGTAAGGGTAAGCCGGGGTAAGTCGTAAACATGGCAGTAATGTGGCCCCCTCGTGGCTCGGTGTACTCTACAGCGGAGTTATTGCGAGATACGATAGTAAACATGTTAGGTCTCAATTTTGTGGATCGATTGAGGTGAAAAAAAACATATATTTTTTTATGTATCTTTTAGAGATCTTATTATTAAGGGGCGCGTCGACTACAACGCGTTATAGAATATTTAAACAATTTCTTAAAAAAAAAGAAGTAATTACCAACATTTTTAACAAATTTTAATTTAAGTATTTATTAATTTAGTTAATAATAATAAGTTTATTTGTCACAAAGTCTTAAGTACATATTTTACACCAAAAGAAAAGATAATACACTAAAAATATAATATATGATCCGGGTGTACTCTGAACCCCACACTAGGTCGGGCCCGTGTCGTGGGGTTCAGTCTCTTCCTCCTTAATATTTACACTAATTTGAAGTTGCACACGTACTAGGCTTACTTCTAATTTACACTTTAATTTTAAACTTACTCTAATGTCAGACACCGTTTTATATCAAAGCAATCACGTTATAAACAAATAAAAATTGTTATTGCCGACTTTCATTACGGTGGGCACAGATATAACATTTTCAGTTATTTCGCCAACTTCAAAATTAAACCTCTGCACTGAATTTGATTAAATTTAAATGAGACAGAAAAAAAATGAAAACAGTTTAGCCGTCGGCAAATAACGTCGATCAGTCGAATAAAACAGTCCAACTAAAACCAAATTACCAGTCTAAATAACTCTGTGCCACAAATATAATAAGAATGAAATCGCTATTAGCAATAAGGCCGCCGCTTGTTGCACGTAGGTAATCATACATTTTATTAAGTTTATTGTTCTATTTATGTATGTATAAATAAAGAGTTGCTATGTCTAGGTATTAATTCTCAATAAGTTTTCTTTAAGATTTTCTCAATCACAAGTTAATTCGTCTCTAAGCTATTAGGAAATAAATCAAAAATATAATATTTCTCTATAAAAGGTTGCATTTCCGACTCAGACTGTGGCTGGTTAATATTACAGGTCTCTGCATTTTATTGCCTACACTGCATGTAGGGATGTGACTGCTCACGTTTATGCCGGGTGTTATTTAGAACTGGCATAATTAAGCAAAAACAAAAGTTGCCACAGTACCATTGATTTTGTGGACTACGATGTGAAATGCCCAAGAGCTCTTTTTGAGTGAATCTTTTGACACTGCGGTGTGAATCACCCAAGAACTTTTTGTAAAAGATAGATTACAGACCTACAAGATTACACATAGTTTTGTTGAACAACCCTTATAATACAGTCAGACACAAAATAACAATATAATTTATGAATAAACTAAGAAAAATAAAGTAATGCATAGGTACGCCAAGCCCCTAAACTAAACTTTTCTTGCAATTGCACTGTAAAACTATTGATTGTCACTAAACTTATAAAATAGTGAGCTCCGTAATAATGTCAAGTAAATGCAAAAAGGATGCTTACAAACGGCGCATATTCATTTCATGATTTCATGTGTGACCTTACCGGTCACAAAAACAATAGTACAAACGAAAATAACTAAGTAAATTTTTAATAGTATATAGTAAGTAATAATTAATATAACCTATGTTGCTGATTTGCAATATTTATAGCTATAAAAAGAAATCAAAATCGGCTTAGTAATTTTAAATTTATTATTTGCATACAAAAGTACAAATCTTCCCTCGACATAATATTAATGTAGATAGTTCCCTACATTTGACGATATTATTTATATTTCATTAGTAAGGGGTAGGTTAAAGGACACTGGCGGTCAATCACAAGAGGCAAGATTGTATTTATCTTATTAATATCACAACTAAGATTTTTACGCATATCAAATCGTCGGAGTAATAAGAAAATATGCAAGGGCTAAGTACTCGTTTCCACGAGCTGTTGATACATTTATAGCCAATTGGCCCTATATCCACTATGTTATACTAGGCAAGTCACATTACAATATTTCACATTAATTTAATAAATTTAAAATGTACCTATCTTTATCAAAAATCGTACACTTCACTTAATTACAAAATTTTAGTAGGATTATGTACTGTTGTGACGTAAAATGTGTTCAATGACACCGATTCGGGCAGGCCAAACTTACTAAAATAGCTTAATTGACAGTTCTAAAATTGTCTCCTCACTTTTTGTTTCTAAAAGTGAGAAAAGGATGGATATAATTATGGAACTTCTAGTTTAGTCAGTGCGTCTGGCCGAATTGGGGTCAATATATTCGGATAATTTTCCGGCATAAACAGTACATCGATGTTTACAGGCTAAACTTCCTCCATCCGTACTCCACTACAGAGTTAGATATATTATTAATATTAGACACAGCAGTATAGAGTTCACTTCACAGAATTACATGCAGTTTATAGCTCAGGGACCTAACGAATTACTCAAATGAAATAATGTAGGAACCCATTCGTCTGGGAGCTGAAGTCGCGTGGCAATCTTACAGAGCTGTTTCAGATGGTTTATTGCCGTGTGAGATTTCATCTAGTTGCTGTTTTTGTGTTGAACACTTTCTATTAATATACATCAATCAAAATTATTACTAAAAAAATGTAGAAATCCGAACAACAAGTATTTAAAAGTGACGTCAAACAAGTGGTTAGAAGCGAGTTTTGAAAAAACCCGACTGCTACAGGACTCGCTAAACCTGTGTATCATCCTTCATTTATTATTTTTATAATTTTGTTGTACCTACCCAGTGTCTCTCACACGACTAAGACGAATCTATTGACACCACTCACATAAAAATACGTCAGGCCATTTAGGCTCGTGACGTGCCAAAGAAATATATATATACATTCATATAAACATACATACATACATACACTCGAAAAACATAACTTTTCTTCTTTGGCAGTCGAGTAAAAATAATTAAAGACTCTTTCCTTTAGGCAATCATTTAAGAATGCAAACACCGCAAGTTATTAAAATCAACTTAAAAAGTTGTCCAAGTAAAGGAAGCAATTGTAACTTTATTATTTATCGCCCAAGTTCCAGACCTCATGTGGCTGAATGCAATCTGAAATAACACAATATAATAAGATATCAACTTTATTTAAGTCCTTATTTTTTATTTTGTTTTGTTACTTGTTTGTTATTTCCGGTTCCACAGTCAAATATTTACATTTTTTTTTTTTTAAATAGTCTTGCGCTCGACCGCTATTCACCTGGGGCCTAAGTCTGTTTTTTTAAATTGTTTCGGAATAACAATTGCATTGCGTCTTAAATGTAGTTTTTGACAGATACGGTAGTCTGGTTAACAGTAAGTTCAATACTAACTCTGACCTATTGTATGTCAAAACGATTATTATGACATAATGCAATTGTAATTTTGAAAGAATTTGATTAATAGGCCTATGATGTAAAGTGACGATGCGGCCTAGGATGTGGCACGCTTGCCTAGATGAAACCGATTCACGCGGTTTTAAAAGATCGAGATTATAGTTATAGGGAAAAATTACTCGGCAGCGAATCACGGACTCTAGGAGGAAGTTATTAAACTAATAATAATTAATAATATTAATTCTTTTAAAATTAAATCTTAGTTAGGTTTGAGATTTTAGCTTTTAGGTACGGCACCCTAAAACGATCAGATCGGTTTAGACGTCACTGAGAAATCATAAAACATACATTAAAAAAAAAGATTCCGATGACTTGAAGAATATAACCTCTTCTCTTTTGAAGACGGCTGAAAATATTAAGTGTAAAGAAATAATTACTACAAAAGTGTCATTTTCCTTAACAAGGTCTAGAAATAGTTGCGTGCTACGTCCACATTTTTAGTTTTCGAGACAGTTGTCACCATTCTTGTAGTAATGTTATACTAGCACGAAAGACACTAGTTTCAGTTCAGATTTTAGCACATATTTTGTTGTGAATAGACGCTTATTTTTACAAAAAAAAACACATAATATATTAAGAAAATGACCCGAAAACTAAATTCAGTTCGGCAGGTATTTATTACAACCTCTAATGTACTCAAAACCAATTTTGTAACACGTCGAAAGATAATATAATTCTTGAACTACTAAATTGATTAAAATGTATATATTACTAAACGAAGATAAAAATACGATATCGAAATCGGTTATCTAGTATAAATTTCTTTTAAAAATTATGCGTAGGTACATACATACGTTATAAATATACCACAGAATTTATAACGTCCTCCTTTTTTGAAGAGAGTTAAAATATAATTTATTATTAAATTATTATAGCAGTAAACATCTAGAAAATCAAACATTTATCGCAAGCATCACAATAATTCAATACGGAAACCACCCTAAGAACTTAAGCCTCCCTCTAATAGAGTAGTGATGTACACTTCCCGACGTCGATATCGATGTAATGCTGTAATTAGAGCGGTAAATAGTCGATGTTATGACGGCGAGACGGCACTTTCGTACGACTATTAGGCTAGGGGTGGGAAAAGTCTAACAGAATGTTAACGTGTTTGTTTAGACTATCGATGTTCTTGTTGAAGCGTAGATTCGGAGTTTTAACATGTTAGAAATAGAGAGGGGAAGACGCTGTGTATTTCATATAATAATATAATATGGGACAACATCCACACAAAGGTCCTCAGGTCGTAAACTAGGCAAAGCCTGTGCTATGGTAATCTGACGACTGATATGCATACTTACTTATATATATAACTAGCTGTTCCACGCAGTTTCACTCGCGTAGTTCTCCATCTTTATTATCGTTATAACCCAATGAGGAACTACTTTTTTAGAAGTCGGTTTATAAGTATCCTATGTCCTTTCTCGGGGTCCAACCACCAAATTTCATCCAGATCGGTTCAGTGGTTTTGGCATGAAAGCGAGACAGACAGACAGACAGAGTTACTTTCACATTTATAATATTAGTTAGGATTGGAAACGATGATAATAAGTTAAAATACGGGGCAGTGTTTCCATTGCGCTGTTCAACCAGTTGGAAAGAGGATACAGTAGTAATCATATTAAAGAACTGTAAGTTGCACTCCTAGGCTGCCGGGTAATTTCTCCCCGCTACCAAAAAAGGGGTCAGAGCATAGTTACCATAAAGACCCCGGCCCTAAAAATTATAAAAAATATAAAAAATATATAGTACTTGATACACTTTCAATTAACACCCAGAAGGGACTAGTAGACTAGCAGGGAAGTCACTCAAGCACGATACAAGATTTATAATCTTATTATAAGTGCTGCGTGTCATTTAATTTTTAAATTAATAATAATATTACATCAGATACAATTACTTATAAGACGTTATTATTATTATTATTGTGATAATTTTGTGAAAATAAACGATTAATGATTATGATACCAGTGTTTTATACATCTTGAGTGTTCGGGCTCGTCGTCTTAAGTATATACCAGATGTATGTATATACTTGCTTTGATTCCGAGCAGAGTCAGCTCATTCTAATCATTACTTCTATTATTATTACCTTAATTAATTCCAATATATATATAATGACCTCTAGCCAGATGGGTCAAGGACATCCGATCCATCGCATACTTTGGGCGAGATTGACCCAAGATACAGGCTAAACATTGTGAAAATATTTATAAATAGATAGATGAACGCTTTATTGTAGATACACAAAACATGAAAAATATATATATGTAGTTATAGGCGACACTATTGCTCGATATCGATAAAGTTTCATAGATTATACCCCTTCACTAAAGTGTAGCAATGCTATAATTTTCGTACAAAATACAGCACTTACCTCGGGCGGATACTTTCGATACTAACCGCTTACATGACTCACTATACAGAGTGTTCAAAGTTGTTGGAGATTTTTTTCTGGACATTTGTCTACCAACCTAACAATATAAACTCATTCTATATTTTTTACCAATTTCAATATTTATTTTATTTCGATTGTTTTTTTTTAAGTGAATATACGATATAATATTCCTTTTTTTCATTGTACAGAAATTCGATATATACAGTTTCATAATATGTATGCGGAATAGCATCAGGAATATATCGTTTTGTATGGTTCCATACCGACCATTACTTTTGACAGTTCAAACAGGAATAAACGCGCATAACGATTTTTATCGAATATACCGATCATTATCGAGTGCTCAATACACTCGATTAAACATCGAACGCAAGGATAAAAATCATTATGCCGATGTTTGCAATGGTATGTCATACCGGGCTCTGAATACTGCTCGACATAAATCATGTCTGAATAAAACATAAAAAAGCTTAGAGTACATATAAAAACTATTTACAAATTGCAAAGCAGCAGGCGGTATGACGTCAACAATTTTCTTTTATTTGATAACAACAAAAGGCAAGAAAAACAAAGCGAATTTTCGTGTATATTTTTATTCGTTGTTATTTTATATTAGAAAGCATTTAAAAAAATTGAAAAAAAAAATTAAAATTATTATAAATCCCCCTGTACAATAATGAGCGAGCACGTACATCCGGGATGTACATTTAAATGTACACTCCGCTCCCATCCAGAAAATATATTCACCTGAACGAGAAAATGTACAGACATACATACTTGTACACTTTTATACATCACCACAGAATAAATAATATTCCAAGTACAGACAACGTTCTGTATTCGGCGTCCAAATAGCAAAATGTCATAACGTGTTTTTGTACTTTTTCTAGTCTGAAGATGAAAGTCGTTTTGTGAGGAAGGTAGTTAAGTGAGAGGCTGAACTGACTTGAAAGGCAGATTTTTCTCATTATTAAAGTTATAAAATGTTAGTTGAATGTAGAAATGTAAGATAGTGGAGCATTGTCGTTTTGTGTGTAAAATGTTTGGCTAGATGTTTTTTAGTATACTGGTCGGTGATGGGGTTATATTTTAATATCAGACATATATTTTTTAATAATTACAAACACACATTTGGTAAATGTATCATTATTGCCATTTTGGTACGATGAGTTAAGTAAATAAAAACAAAAGTTAAGTTCTGAATAAACATTAAACGTCATAATTTTAAAGAAAAACTGAAAAAGATACTTAATGAAGTATTTTGATATATTTACAAAATATTTGATGTATAAATGATCACCTTTTTAGTACGCAATTATTTAAAAACCTTTAAGACAATTTTTTTTTATTTGTCTGGAGGTTGTATTATATGATAAAAATTATATTATCAACTACGATACAAAATCCTAAAATGATTTGAAGGGCAAGTGTCTTTATTAACATAAGCAAAATGACTAACTACAACAACTACAAAAAAACATCAGACAGATTACCTATAGACCATTTAGGATCTACAGATAATCCAAATGCACTCACCATATAACCCATCATATATATTATGCGACAGATATAAATAAAATAAAATCAATATTACTAAGACTTTAAACAAACCTAATTGATTTTTACTACTTCTTTTAAAAAAAATATGTAAGTACTTACTTAATAGGTTTTATGTTCCGACATGCGATATTATCCAGACTTGTTGGTTTGCAACGGAACTGCAATACGTGATAAGAATCCTAACGTCCGCCTCCCTCGTGTCGGGGAGACTCGGGGAAAGTAAGCCATAAGCTTCAAATATATTTTAAATATTATCCAAGTAAAATATTTCGTAACTGGTACTGTCCAATTTAGTTTCAAAGAACTTAGATATTAAATTAAAAAAAAAATATGTTGTTAATGCTGATGGCCAATTACTAATTTCCACAATCGTCGACAAATTGTACAAAAATGTTTTTTTTTTCCGAATTAGAATTGGTGCCATAGTTTGAAAATGATCAATAGGCCCTGAAAAAATGATCATCATTTGAATGAGTGACCCGCTTTCGGCTTAGTGCGCCCCTAGCTGTTGATTATATCAAGTAATATTTTTAAAGTGACATTAACTCATACACTCAGAAATCCCTGCTAGAAGTACATTCATTAGTTCGTTTAAACTTACACTAACTTTTATAAAATGTACATAAAGACACCTAATTTAGTATACACCTACAGAAAAAAGAATTTGATTTAGGTTTAACATGAAGAGAGAGAAAATGAAAACCTCTTCCTGTAACAAGTGGTTAGAAACGACTTCGAAAACACCCGACTGATTAATCTTTAAACCTGTCTAACATCCTTATTTTGTTTTAATTTCGTTGTACCCAGTGCAACTCTCACGACTAAGACGAATTTAGTGACACCCCTCACATAAAAAAAACTACAAGCTGTTTAGGCTCTAGGACGCCAAAGAAATATACATAAATACACTCGAAAAACATTACCTCTTTCTTTCGTTGTCTGAAAAAAAAAACCGTGAGTTCCGGTATGTATCCCGTTGTACCCCATCAACCCCCAAATAATTTTTCAACCATAATCTATATCCGATATTCTCTCACGGGAAACGAATGTTTGGGATTGCTTATTTGTGATGAAATTATTTCAATTTATTTCCGATAATATTATTACGAATGAATTGCTGTTTATCTGTCATTTTTACCCGACTGCGAAAGTGGGAGGGTTATGTTTTTTGAGTGTATATATGTATGTATGTATATTTGTTTGTCACGCCCTAGAGCCTAAATATCTTGTCGTATTTTTATGTGAGTGTTGTCAATAGATTCGTCTTAGTCGTGAGAGTTGCACTGGGTACAACGAAATTTAAAAACAAAATAAGGATGATAGACAGGTTTAAAGTTTAATCAGTCGGGTGTTTTCGGAGTCGTTCCGAACCACTTGTTACAGGAAGAGACTAGTGAGGTTATCACATGGTAATGTTCCCAGAATCGGTCCAGAAGTTTTATATTTAAATCGAAATAACATTAAAAAAACCATCGGCGCCAGCCACATGAAGTAGTTTATAACTTTTTTAATAGGATATTTTTTTCTTGTTTGTACTCGTTAACAAAAAAAAGTGTCCGCGAATATTTAGTTAATTAATTTTCATTTACTAACACTACTAAACACATGCAATGGGTTTGACAGTACGTAACAGTGTTAGTCTACACATCAAGGTGAACACATTGTAGCACAACATTTTGAAAAAAAAATATTTGTACTTCATTCAACTTCGCCGTTCACATGACCAAGCCTTGTCTGGAATACACTGGTACTTGGAGAAAAATTATACAACTCTAGAGTGATGGCTAGCCAGGCGAGCGATAGAAATCGCCCTACCACCATGCTATTGTTTCCTCGCAATGTTTTCCTTCACCGGTAGCTCAGGCTCTTTGTGCATGTTGTGTGGGATCGAACCTCGTACCTTTTGCAAGGCAATCGACCCCACTAACCACTCGACCATAATGGGTACAACCAAATGAAAAACTAAAACAAATTTCTACAATCTTAGAATCATTATTATAGAAATAACTAAGTATAAGATTGCGAAATAAAGACTAACGATGATAACTTACAAAGAATAAAAGTAATCTAAGGGTAAGTTACTAATAAAACAAATTTTTAGCTAATAATCATAATTAATATATTTTTAATCACAACATAAATGCCACAAACGAAATACGTCAACAAAATAGTGCAATAACCATCTCACAGTTTCTTTTTAAAATCATAGATCCAATACTCGTATTTATGATAGATACGCCGTTTTACATCATTAATGTGTCAATGCATCACACGATTGGAACATTCCAAGTTAGAACCTAAAGACACGAATGCTGACCATCTGTTAACACTATTTTGAACATAAACAAAAATGTGAATGGGAAATGTTTAGGGAAACGTCTTACTAAGAGCTAATGCACGTGTCTTAAATAATGTAGGCGTCAATTTAGCAACTACAAGGGGAAAAATTTAGTAGCTCAAAATATACTGCAAAATTTTCTAATTATTAATATTAAAATCGGGTTTAGAGGCCCAATTTTGACGGAAAACGTAAAAAAATATGCAAATAATTATAGTTTTTCTGTTACTGCCCGTTTTCAGCTAGACAATCATTAATCCTAAAAATGTCAGTCTTATCAAAAGCCTCGCTGTCACGCTGTCCTCCTTTAGAAACGGTAGGTTTCTTAGCTTCTTCTACAGATTTGAAGTACACGTCTTCAATATTTTTTTCAACTTTGCTCCCATATGGCTGTTCTATGCTCGAATCCAAATCTGCGAAATTATCTCCGAGCTTCAAATAATAATTTAAATCATCCTCATCTTCAAAACCAACTTTAGCTTTACCTTACATAGCAGTTTTTTGAAGTATGCTCTTGTTTTTACGTCGTGTGAATTTCTGTTTCCTTTTATTATGTTTAATTTCTTCAAGATCTTGTCCTTTGATAGGTTCTTCTTTGATTATTTCAATTTTAGATGAGTCGTTTAGGTTTAAAAGTTCTTTATTCTTAGTTTTGTATGACATAGGCTTGCCGGTCGGTTGAACTAGTCTTTGTATATCATTGACAGTTGATTTTATTCGTGACGTGATATGTTTGTAAGCGTGTCCCACTGTGCCGCGGTGTCTTTGATAGTATTTCTTTACGTTTTTGTATTGTTTGTTTAAAGTACGAGCAGTAGCGTCTATAGTTTCCGCCATAGAATGGCCGGCATCCATGATTATGTCTCTTCTGAATCTGTTATTGTTGGTCTGAAATAAAAATTGAATATATACATTTCCGTGGAGTATAATATAAAATTTGATCGCAAGTTATATATTTTGGTTTTTATGTTTAGAAACCGATCTAGGCGTCTTGTAACTCGGGGAACATATAAAAAAAGAAAATAATGATTCCGACGAAGAACCTCCGCATTTTTGAAGTAGGTTATCTTCTTAAACTCTTTTAACTTACTTGTTTGTCTTCTATAGAAATTAGTTGCTTCTGCAAGAACTGCATCTGGTTGTCCAGGTAGTTTTTAACTCCGGTCATTAGACTCTGGAAAAATAATATTACTAGACTAGCTGTCCCGGCGAACTTCGTACCGCTTAAAAGTTATTTATGTTTCTCACTATTTATATATATAGTGAGAAACATAATATATATATATATATATATAGAAACATATATATATACCTTACCTGGAGTACGACAAACATTTCAAGACCAAAAATCAGCTAAATAGGCCCCAGCTGTTCTCGAGTTTTTGCGAGACGAACGAACAGCAATTGATTTTTATATATTAGAGATTATTGCTTGGATATAGTTATATATTTCTAAATGTTCTGTCTTCAACATTACGTATATTTATTTTGAGAACGTTACAATTAAATCAACATTCAAGTATTTTCAACGCATCGAAAAATTTAAGACAGTGTTTTTTAGTTTTCTAAGACTATTTTAAACTAGTTGCATCCTGCATTTTTCCGGGTTAAAAAATATCCTATATGTTAATCCATCCATCCATCCATCCTCTGCTTCATAGGTCTATTATTAGTTATTCGTTATACAAGAGTGCAAAGTTGCTTTTTAACCGCGTGCTCACTTTTGATGACCGAGCAAGCGAAGGATTCAACAAATAGAATCCTGAGCGTTAATGAGAGAATTAAAAGAGCACAAGGTGAAAAATCTTTGCATTCGAGTGCAACACGTAACTTTTCATCCCACCTCAGCGAGGAAATGACTACATACGAAAAATAAAAAAATTGAATAACATATTTTAGTTTTATATTTTTAACGTGAGGTTTTAACAATATGACGTGAAAAAAAATGACGCGCGCAAATCAAATTAAAAAAAACAGTACAGCACATACATTTCCTACTTTATGACTAAATAAAAAAGGTTGTATGATGAATTCGGCACCATAGAGGTAGAAGTAAATAAGTTGAATGAGATTTTTAATTCACAAACTTAGTGCACACGATATTCTAAATTCAAATTTACTTTATCCTCTAGCGGATAAAAACGGCTTTTGCACTCAGATATCGAATAGCAAAAATACTCTTTCCGAGATTGTTGGATGAAAAATATATTATAGTTTGATATGGATGAAATCATTTATATCAATTGATACCTTGTCATCTTCAGTCATTTCTTCATATTCTCGTATAAGATCCTGCACAGCATGTAATGTGCCAAGACACTCAGTTTTAGAATCTGTGCTCTCACGTTCGCTCGGTTGCAGAAGATCTTGTTCTGTTCGCTGCTCTTTGTCTGGAATAATGAATGCAACGTTAAAATTTAAGTAGTTTAAACAAATAAAACGCGTTTCATTTACATAACTCAAAATTTCTAGACATCAACTAACTTCAATACGATCAACCAATTTATAGTCATCACTAACTTCTAGGCTAACAATATTTCCTCTAAGCATAAATTCACCTAATTTATCATCGTTTATTCTAACTTCTAGGTTTTAACTAACTTTAATACGATCACCAATTTCTTGTTTACTATCTACTTCTAGGTCATGGTGACCTGGTGAAATAACTTCCTGACTATCACTAACTTCTAGGCTAGCAATATTTCCTCTAAGCATAAGTTCACCTAATTTATCATAGTTTATGCTAATTTATAGGCTTCAACTAACTTCAATGTAATCACTAATTTATCGTTTACTATCTACTTCTAGGTCCTGGTGACCTAGTGAAATAACTTCCTGACTATCACTAACTTCTAGGCTAGCAATATTTCCTCTAAGTATAAGTTTACCTAATTTATCATAGTTTATGCTAATTTATATGCTACAACTAACTTCAATATGATCACTAATTTCTTGTTTACTATCTACTTCTAGGTCACTAGTAAATTTTATGTTTTTACTAACTTCTATGCTTCCACTAACTACTACGCTTTCACTAACTTCTATGCTAGCAATATTTCCTCTAAGCATAAGTTCACCTAATTTATCATAGTTCATGCTATACTGGTCGGTGTTCTTCTCTGTATAGTAGGTATCCTCATTGTCTTCTTCTTTGGTGGAAGTCAGCCAGTCGAGAAAAATCTGCAGGTCTGCGGGCAATTCTAAGCGACAAACAGTATTACAAAAAATACCAAAAAAGGTCTGATTGACATAAACTTCAAGCAAAGAAAATATTGGATCCAAAGACTTCAGATAGCATGTCACTCTTGGTCTGGTTTGGAACATTTTTTTTGCTTAAATGTTTAATTAACTTGCAGGTGGTCCCTATTCATTTTATTAAAATTGATTCAGTCGTTGGGTTTGTAAATCAAAACATTTCTGACTTTTATAATTAATTCAATTATGATAAAAAAAACTAGGTACTCACTACGACAAGTCCTCTCCTGAACTTGAAAATCAACGAGATCTGTCATGAGCCTGACAAGTTGTTGCATCAGGGTGGAAGCTGCGTGACCTTGCTTGTTGTCCTCACGCACTGCAATGACGTCATTCAAAATTAAATCATATTCATGACCAAAATTGGATTATTGAATCAAAATAAATGCATATTCAGCCACGGCTGCTAAGTAAGCAAAGTCCCCAAATAAAAATAAATCTTACATCATTTATAGTACAGAGTTATGTTTAGTACCTATATGTTATTATTTTAACCTTGCTAAGGCCGCTCTAGTTTTTGTAATATCTTATACGTGCATGGTTGCCTGGAAGAGATCGCTTTAAGCGATAAGGCCGCCATTAGAAATCTAGCATGTTTTTTGTATTGTTTTTATTTTTTTAATAGTGTATAAGCTGGTTTTTAATAAAGAGTTGACTTATCTTATCTTATCTTATCTTATCTTATATCTCGTAACATAATTTGTATAATTCGTATTATTTATTTAATGACAAAGGTTATATTTGACAGCAACGGATGTTACTGAGCGACAATGGAGCGTTTCATCATCATTCATTTCCCTCGCCTATTGCAGGTCATATGACCCTCTCGTAGGACACCACTACTATCCTGGGCTTCTCGTCTCTACATCCTGCCTACTATAAGAATCTTCTGTATAACTTTGCTGCACCTAGTCTCAGAGGAGTCGTTAGTCGGTTTGCGATCTCCAATCAAAAACTCGTCTACTCCTTCGTAATGATGAATCATCATATGCTTTATTGATGCATAGGCGAGCTTACCTAGAAGACATATGCTTTATTGATGCATAGGCGAGCTTACCTACCTGACTCACTAGTGACTTGAAAAGCTTCCTTTAGAAATATGTCGCATCCTGACTCTAAGAACACGGAACGAAGGCGCGCCATCTATTGATAGTCACTCGAACTATCAGACGGTAACAGTGGCGTGCCTTGACAGAGTCTTGATGTCATCGCTCGCTTACGTTCAGAATGAAGGAAAGAGTGAAGGCGTGAATGTCTTGATTAGCTTCGGTCGGACATTCAATCTCGGGCAACAACACAGTGAAGACGTCTCAGAACTGTCCTACCGTTTCGTGCTGAATTAACTACCTACATTATTTAATTGTGTAATTGTACGAGTAACTTGTAAGTGATTAAATTGACTACAAGACATCAATAAGGAGGATATCTCTTGGTACGATCACCCACTACTCACTAGGCGCCCACATATGACTGAGCTTAATAATGATGTCGGCCTCCCGGCGACAAATATATAAAGCTACGAACCTACCTTGAATGTGTTTCGTATCTTGGACCGCTTTCACAGTTTCTTTACACACTTCCTTCATTCTTTCAGTCAATGTTGCCAAATTGAATTTATCTCCTACATTTTCATCCTAAACAAAAGCAATATTTAATATATACGCGTATTTTATACCAGTAGAAGGTTCATGTTGCTGTTGTGCTTACATTATTGTCATATTTTGCACTTCTTTTGGTTTGTTTTGAGCTGAAAACAAATAAAGGTGCGTATAAGAAGAGACATAAAAAAATCCGATTTCAAAAATCACTTTCTTAAAGAGTGAAGCCGCGGGATGCAATCAGTATATCCTAAGACCAGTTACAGATAAAGACAATCTAACGACACGTATCGGATTAAAATCAGTCTCCCAGTTTGAGCGGTTGATGGTCACAAAGAAAAAGACATACATACATTTATACTTACATAATATTAAAATATACCATTAAAATAAACTCGAAAAATATCACCCTCTATTTGGGCAGTCGTGTTACAAACGTGATTTACCTGTTATTGTTAGTAAAAGAACTTACTTCTCTTGATCTTTCATTTTCACATTCTTCTTTGGTTCTACAGAATAAAACCTATCTGTTATCTTCTTAACCTTATCCTGTATCCAAGTGTTTGATTTCTTAATAAAATCACTTCTATCAATTGAATGTTTATCTCGCATGTTATTTTCTAATGAATCAGCGTTTACACCATATTCTTCATCGTACAGATCGTTCCAGAATATAAGATTACTGTCGTCTATGGCTTGCCTTTTAAATAAGCGATTGTCTGTATTGTTGGAATTTAGCTCATTAATTTTTGCTGTGTCTTTTGTATTTTGTGCACTATAATTATTATTGTTGTTGATTGATTCTGAAAACAATTGCGTTTGTTATATCTATATGAGTAAATTTCCTTATATTTTATGGTAAGTTTGTCTCAGTGACATTAGCTTTAAAAGTAAGATTGTAATGTATAAATTAAATAAATTATTTGTTAGTTAAAGAAAGTTTTTTAACATTTTACTGCTTTTAATGAGTGAATTCAAAGTACCTGTGCTAGAAGGTATATTAGAAAACTTATTCTCATTATCAAACCCTACAACTTTTTCTGTGTTATTGATAGTTTCCAATGAAAGTAATACTCTTGATTTGTGATGACCAATGTTTACAGATTTATCAGCATCTTCAACTGGTAGAGTCATAAAATATTGTGTTGGCGTTGGGCTTGAATCATTTGCGATTTTGCCTCTAAAATCCAAATGAAACTATTATCAAAAACTGACAAGCCCAAAAATGTCTATACTTTTAAGTGCATTAATTGTCACTTTATTTACGAGTAAGTGCATCAACGAGATTATCAATGCTCTTAAAGCTATAAATGATTTGTAGCTTACCAGCTACGTATCAAAATAGCGAAATCAAATTGACGACATGAAATCAAATGTTACCTATAACAATAATAAACTTAGTAAATATTATGAGCAACTCGTAAATGAGACTTGCTTTTTTTGCCAATTACCTTTGATAGCTTGGAAAACCTACGGTTTATGTGGCTATAAGTATTTAGTTGGATCACATATAATTGACCACATTTCAAGTTTAACTTCCCAAGTTTATTATGATAATGGAAAGACAAATGAGAAATAACGTACTCCTATTTTTTATTTCAATCAAAATGTAAGGAAGAAACCAGATCTGGTAAAAAATTGGTATTTTTATAATAAAATCTTTATAACATTATCTCGAAATGGTTTCCGAATTTCTATCACTTTATGAAAATGAAATGTTGTCAATTATGACTACTATTTCTAATAATTATTTCGACCCAGAAACGAGTACTGATGATAAATTTGAGAATAAATGATAAAGATAAGCGCGCTAGTAAAAACCTAGTACAGTGAAACGTATATTTTTGAATGAAAATATTAAAAAAAGAAAACTAGTTACTCAAGGCTATCTTTTTCCAGTATTCTCGTAGTTTGCTCCAATTTATCCATTGTATTGAACCAATTTGACAAATGCATGAAAAAGTCACTCAATGATGAGCTGCTGTCTTTAGTGAGAGATTCGTTGTCGTGAGGATCTGAATTAGTTTTAATTTTCTCATCTTCTTTGATATTTTTCTCGTTGACACCTTCGAGATTTTTTTCTGAACTTTTAAACATGCCTCTTTTATTTTGATTTGATTCTGTTACATTTCCATTCACATTATTTTGTATGGCTTCTTTGTTTCTTCTCTGAAAATTATTTGTATCTCTTTTGAATTGATATTTGAACTCATTTTGCAATTTTACTGTTGAGATGTGATCTTTATCTAGAGTTTTGAGTGTCCGTTTCTTATACACAACATCAGCTAGGGGGTCTAAGGTTTTTGTAGTTTTTATTTTCGCAATAAAAGATCCATTTTCATCATTTACTCGAGGTGTTGTGATTTCTAGTCCATTCCCAGGTGTAATCGGTGCTTGTATTTGATCTAAATGTTTTTCTTCATTATTGTTTACTATTTTCACATGCTTTTGAAATATCCCTCTAAAGTTTAGGCTATTTTGTACTGATGCCTGATCATCATTTTTAGGATTTGGGTTTAATTCTATTCTTATACCTTCTGATGTTTCACGGCCTGCAAATAAATTTAGAATAACAATAAGATAGTCTAACACATAATATACAGGGTGTCTCAAAAGAAAGTTCACATTTAAATCTTTTTTTAAAAGAAAAGTCTTAGCTTTATTGAAAAAATGTTTATTTTATATTGAAGTGCACTGTTTGGGAATTTATTTTTTAAAAATAACATCGTCCAAATGTAAACCGTTGCGCTCTCGGCATTCATTTAGTCGGGCACTAAAATTGCCTATGACAGCTCGGCAGGTAGTCTCCGTGATGGCTGCCATTTCATGACGGATATTTTCTTTTAATTGTGCCAGGGAAGTCGGTTTATTAGCGTAAACTTTTGATTTGACATAACCCCACAGGAAAAAATCTATAAGCGTTAAATCGGGACTCCGTGGAGGCCAATTTATGTCACCTCGCCTGGAGATTAATTTGTTCGGAAAAATTTCTCGAACTCGAGGCAGAGATCTGTTGGACGTGTGTGAAGTTGCTCCATCCTGCTGGAACCATGTTCTTTGGTTGTAACCAGGAAAGTTTTGCAGTTGGGGTACGAAAAACTCGTCTAACATCTCCACATAACGCTCTGAATTCACTGTGAGTGTGCGTCCCCTTCCATCTTCAAAAAAGTAAGGGCCGATAATTCCTCGCGCCGACATCGCTGCCCATACGGTGACTTTGGGTGTATGTAGCGGTTTCTGATGTTTTTGTTTTGGGTTGGTTGCACTCCAGTAACGACAATTTTGCTTGTTTACATGCCCATTCAGGTGAAAATGGGCTTCATCGGAAAACAAGATGTTGGTGAACGTTGGAAAGCGCTCAATCATCTGATTTACAAAGGCAAGCCTCTGACCAGCATCTCGAGGCTTCAGTTCTTGCACTAACTGAATTTTGTACGGGTGCAGCTTTAAATCTTTGTGTAAAATGCGGCATAATGAAGATCTGTGCACATTTAAAGCAACAGCACGCTTCCGAATCGAGAGGTTTGGATCATCTCGAATAGACTGAGTAACACTGTCCACGTTTTCGGCTGTTCTTGATGTTCTTGGCTGCCCAGATTTTGGTTTCTCCAGAGTTGACCCAGTCTCTTCAAACTTCTCAACCCATTTTGCAATGAGTCGAGTGCTAGGCGCATCATTTAAGTGACGAATATGTCGAATACTGCAGAATTTTCTACGCGCTACAGTCGCCGAATTACCGTTTTTGTAAAACTCACGTACGCACAACGCACGGTCCGCACCAGAGAAACGCTCCATGGCGACTAAATTCCCAAGAGCCAGACTACCGACTGACATACCCCCCGCGCCCCTCAGAATAGTTGCTTTCGCGTAATAAGATAAGCAAATGTGAACTTACTTTTGAGACACCCTGTAGAACTCTGAATACATGGTTTCATAACAAGTAAGCCCAAAAAATGGGTACTTATTATATTTCCAAATTGAATTAATGAGCTCCGTGTTAAGACAAATGGCAAACTAGTATCCTATACTCAGTAGTGGACGGTAAGGACCAAATGAAAATCACCGAATTCATTAAAGATAGACACGTAAAAAACCAATAAGTAGTATGTAGCATAAACAAACATTTAGTAATAGATTTTTTATACTTTGAGTGCAACCAACCTTTTTTTAGTTTATCAAAAATCGCGTTATTCTTCATCCCGCGCTCGATACTATTTCTAAACCTCTTCGACAGCCCTAACCTCTTCTTCTTCAACTTTTGTCGATCTTTATCACCTGTTTTCTTCTCTGTGTCTAGATCTTTCTTTCCATTTAACACTCCATAGTCACTATAGGCTTGAGCTAGTTCAACTAATTTTTCGTATCCATTATCTAAATAGTCCTCAACGTATTCCACATCAGTAAGTCTAAAACTTTCGTTATCATCTTCTGGTGCTGTATCACGATTATGTACAGGAACTTTATAATCTGGGTCGTTTCCTGGTTTCAATATATGATTAATCTCGTCTGGGTACAGTGGTATAGCACCTTTCCAATTTGGGTTGTGAACTTCTATTGGATAGCTTTTTATCGAATTTATTTTTATTTGGGTATTGTCCTGTAATAAGAAAGATGGGTTTAATATAAAAAAACCCTGCAAAATATTGTGGTAGGTAATTCACAAGGGGAGTAGTAGACTAGTATCTATTTGTAAATGTTGTAGACTAGTAACTATTAGTAAAATTGTAGATTTGTAACTATTTGTAAATATAATACATTTAATACTCTTTTAATAGGAATCTTATTCCTGAAAGCAATACGAAGTAACATTTATTTAGCAAACGAAGGTATCGTTTGCACGAATTAGCAAATACCGCTAAAATATTTTTAACATTTTTTTTAATATTCTTACATTTCTTTTCTTCCTATCGTTATCTTTATCTTCATCATTGTGATCTTCTTTACCATCAAATAGAACTTCCTTCAAATCTTCTTCTACATCGACTTGTTGCAGCTTCCGCATGTTTGGTCTTTCAGGAAAATTTGTTGACGGATTAGTAGCGGACTTTTTTACGGCTGGATTTCTGTTAATTTTAGATATCTAATAAGTACCGCGCTGTATACTGTTTTAAGTTTTTAGTGCTAATTCACAATTTTTTATAATATATTTGTATTATTGTTATTGTGTTGTTTACTTTAGTCCAAACTATATTAAATAAGCTACGTAGTTAGATTATGATACTTACGCTGAAGTTGAAATGCTCAGCAATATGTCATAACCTGAAGGTGAACTCCTCTTTTTCTCACTGTCCACGCCATCAGAGTCTTCAAAGAAGTCATTTTCAAAAACATTACGTGTGTCTTTCAGATTTTTTACATTGGGAGTTACTTTTAATGCCTTATAATCCGACACAGTTGTCTGATCAATGTTTTCCTTTTCTAATATAATTTTCTCAGTTTCTACTTTTAAATCATTTGCCAAAAAGTTGTTTTTCTGATTTTGTTCATCATCTCTTTGTTCTTTTGATTGATCGCTTTGATTGTAATCTTTAAGTATGTCATCATCTTTGACTAAAATAATTTCTGCATCGTTGGGATGTTTACATTTTTTGTTATTGTTATAAAGAATTCCAAACTGATCAGTTGAAAAATCTGGTGCTTTTTTGTTAACCAGAAACTGATCCAAAAGTTCGTCAAGACGCTGAGTATTTTTGTAAAAAGGATGTTTAAGATCTGTTTCATGTGATTTTGATTCTTTCGGTGCGTGGGAACATTTAGCTACTTTCCGATTGGGCTTGTATTGAATGACTACTTTATCTTTCTCTATAATATAACTACCCTGATTAAAGTCTTCGTGTCTTTTATTCCTTGAATTTTTGTTATCGTTCGGTTTCTTATTTGCCGTCATATTGATAGTACTCTTGGTAATAAGCTTACCGTTTTCTATTTTAGCTTCAGTGGCTGGATCACGCCTTTTGAAATAAATATACCTGCTAGGGTGAAACTTGACAGATCTTTTTGATCTGTCTGGGTAGATAAGGTTGCCATTTTTATCAAAGTCGACATTATTGCTCAAGTCAAAATTGTTTTCCAGGTCAAAGTTACTGTTAAAATTGTTGTTCACGTTTAAACTGTTAACGTAAGTGTTTTCGAAACTTTTTCTCAGATTGCGTATGGCTGCATCGGTTTGAACAAGTTTTTTGTAAAAACCTGGAAATTAAAGCACATGTGTTTGAAAATATGTCTGATAATATTGTTTCAGATAGATTTTAGCCGTATGCGTTTCAGTCATGTGTGAAAGTGATCATTTCAATTTGTTTCACGTTCTTGAACTTTTAATTCCACGTGGACTCATTAAATGGATCTAGGATATATGAAGTGAAAGTCAGAGCCAAATTAGAACTACCGTACACAACTTGTAGGTGTCAATTGTACTTCTATCATAACATCAACGCCTCTCTGGCAATATTAAACAAATACTAAAAATACTTTATACTAAGATCTGATAAATAACTTACTTTATTATAACTTAGTAATTTTAATAGCAACAAACAAACCCTTCAAACGTTCGCTACGTTGTATTTCGCTAAGTTTGTCCGTATCTAGAACCTTCGACAGTTCATTCTCAGACTCCGCCAGGCTTGCCTGTCAACAACATTCTAAGTCTTCATAATTTCGTCAGTCAGTGTCTACCTAAAAGCGAGATGGTTGATGACAATTCACTTTAGATTGTCGATTTACCGGTCTTGTCCCTGCGCCGTATACTACACACCGACAAAAACTTAAAAAACAACACTGCGCAGCCAAGGTCATCGGTCCAAGGATATTGGCCCAAGGACATTGGTCCAATGTCATTGTTCCAAGGACATTGGTCCAATACTACTGATCCAATGCTATTGGCTCAAGGTCGTTGGTACAAGGACATTGGTTGAAGGTCATTAGTCAATGGACATTGGTTCAAGTTTACTGCAGGTGATTGTAACTACCTAGTAAGAAGGCACTATCATTACTTACACCAAGTAGTAGTACAAACCAATTAGTTAGAACCTGCAGATTTTTACTTTTTTTATAGGTAGTAAAAATAGAAAAAATTGCATGCGCTTAACAGCAACTCGTCCGATGAGTGACGATGCGGTCTAGGATGTAGCACGCTTGTCTAGAGGAAACCGATACATTCACGATTTGAAAAGACCGGGATTATAACTATAGGAAAATAAAGTACCGATCAGCGAATTTCACAACAAGGCAGTTCGAGAAACAATTGGTCCGAGTCTGTCGAATCTCTACCATGTACCGGTGGCGTCTTACAGTATCTTTACTAATCAGATTGTAGAAAAGGGATGCTGGAATTAAATTATGCAATTCTAAGGCTACCTCCCAAAATATATCCGATAAAAGCCGATAAGCTAGCCACTTCGACGATGATCGAGCTTTGGAGATTAACTTTGGCCAAATCATTGTACCTTATATGTAAAATAAGTCTTTTAGCTCAACTTGCGACAGGAATCGAAAATAAGTGTAAACTTTACATAAAGTTTGCTACTTTATATTAAACTTGGTGTACATCATATAAAATTGCAAGCAGCAGGTTACTTGCTTATTTTTTGCGTTCATCTTACATAAATTTATATAAAATACGAGTCAAACTAAACAACGAACGCGGCCATTAGCACAAAATGAGCCCGTCTCGTGGCCATTTTGTATTTTAACCCTTTACCGTGAAATACATGGCGGACGCAATGTAAGACCGTCACCAGTACATTGGAGGCTTCTGATCGAAAGGACTAATTAGCTGAATGTCCAACAGCTCAAAATGTCTAATGATCATTATGACACAAAGCAATTGTGGTTCTAAAACTATTCAAATAACAGACTTGGGCTTAGATGTAAGTCAAGGTATAAATTAAAATCAAAGTCTTTTTTAACCATAGACGCAAAAACAATGGGGTGTTATAAGTGTCGGTCTGTGGCATTGTAGCTAATGAACGGATGTACCGACTTTGTTTTTTTTTGTTTGTAAGGTGAATTAGTCGGGAGTATTCTTATATCATAAATTGGCAGAATGCATAATTTTTTACAACTCGCTCAATATTGGATCAAATGATAGGGCTTGACTAATATAATACTAAGTTTTTAAGCATCGAGTCATAGTTCATTATCTGTCGCTATAGCACTAATATTTGTTTCGTCTAATTATTACTAGAGAATTTGTCCATTTATTTCCATGCCTAGTATAGTATTGTATATGCATTTGTATGTATTGTATTTATATATGTATGTATTATATTTATATATTTGTATTGAGAGTTTTTAAGTTGTTAGTGTTATATTTTAAGGCCTCTTTAATATTATGTAATTATCTTGTACGTGCTTGGTTGCCTGGAAGAGATCGCTTTAAGCGATAAGGCCGCCATTTAAAAACTACAATATGTTTACAATTTTGTCTATGTTATTTATTTATTGTTAAGCTGGTTTTTGAATAAAGAGTTGTCTATCTATCTATACTATATATTATAATTCAAATCCAAGATGGCGGCTATAACAAAAAGGGGATTGCGTGGGCTTTTTTTTTGGTTTATTGGTTAAGGGTGTACTAAGCCGAAGTAGTGAAAGTACGAACAACTTTCGCTACGGGACGAAGTCAGAATTCAAGAAAAAAAATCAGCTGTTTTATACATTTAGTCGACGACCGATAAACTTTTTGATTTCTTTTCTCGAATTCAGAGTTGGTCCCATAGTGAAAGTTGATTCTTAGGATGAGTATAGTGACCCCCTTTCGGCTTAGCGTACCCCTAATCAAAAACCTTGTATACTGCGTACCTACTCTTATTTAATTTTTATACTAAGCATTAGGTACTTATTTATTTGCAAACATTAAGTATCAATTGAGCCAAGGTACTGTCTCTACAACTAGTGTGTACCTAAAGAAGTGTTAATATTTACCGCGCCCAGGTGTTACCACGACAACTCGAATTATGACCACTTTATTTATCCTAAATCGTCTACTAATGAACCACCGCGGTAGTACCCACGCTTTACTCGTACAATTAACTACTTGTGAAAACGTTCATAAATTTCAGTCGATGAGACGCTGCTCGCCGAGCATTTTAAAATTGGTGTTTTCTCGTTAAATAGTCCTACTAGAGTGACTACTAGAAAGCTCTATTCTTCGTTGTCCTACTCAACTAATTTATATTCATTTTAAATTACCAAACGCAAAAATAAAATCAAAATAATAATTAAATTGCAGTAGATTTAAATACATTAGGTACGTACAAATAAATCTACCCTTATCAATAGTCTTCATATTTACATACAAAAGTCCCACAACAAACAGTCTTTCATTAGTATTTTTTTTCTGCATTACCATCGCATTGTTTAGCTACTAGGTAGTCTAGGTACGTCTGTCAGTCTGTCTGTCCCCTTTGCTTTTGTATCTGTGTCCGCTGATGTATTAAACAAAACGGCAACTTTGAAATGTCTTTTGAGGGGCGCTTTCAATCATTTCGCTGTTGGGTTAGTCTGGTTTTGTTTTATTTGTGGATAGAAAAAAATAGGATGGTTTGATGCTGGATGAAGTTTTTGTACGAGCAAGCGTCTCTTCCTCAAGTCTTGCTAAAAGCGAAGTCAGTATTTTAACCAAAGTATTCAAAAACAACATCTCGTCGATGTCTTATTATATGCATGTGAAGAAAGACATTGTGAAGAAAGACATCGTGAAGAAACCATAGCCTGGTGGAGGTTATTTTCTAACGCTCGCCTGGCTAGCTATCAGCCTCAAGTTGAAAAATCCGTCACTAAGCACATAATAATGTTTTCCGACAGACTTCCTTTTTTTAAATTACTGGAATTGAAATGAGATCAATTGCAAAGAACAAAAAAATACGAATCTGATTTAGCGTTTTTAACAATTCGGAAAAAATACACTCAAAATCAAGATGCCATTTATTTCGACACATTTTTCAAGTTTTATCAAGATAATTTATATAAAATTAAGAATAAGATTAACTAGTTTATACAATTGCCTAAATTAAAAGAAATACAAGAATTAAAAGATTCTTGATTTATTTTAGGGGACGTTCAAAAACAGCATTTATTTCTCTTTCAAAAAGTCGAGTAAATACTTATAAAAAAGAGCAACAAACGAGTAGAGAGCGGTACAATATTTTTGTTTGAAACCTTCTGATTGAAAAATATGTGTCCCGTCGCAACCAGCGCCAGCGCGGCTTTACGACAAACAAGCGGGATTTATGATTACCATGGATATAAAATGAGTAGAGAAACCTATACCAGTGCGAACTGTTGACCTAGCGACCACCATATTAATTTACAAATCTTAAAAAAAAAAAATAACAACCACTTGACAGATTATTATTTATATTCAGGAATGTTTATTAATGTTGTCCTTCTTTACCACAATAAAAAATATCGAATATTAAAAAAAACTAAGACATGTACGCGAGTACGCAATTTCATGTGGACAAAAATTCGAATAAATATTTAAATGGTGTCCAATACCATTTCTGAAAAATCTGGGAATATACATAAAAAGGCCGACGTATTAAGAACCTCCTAGTTTTTACTTGACTGCGAAAGAAGGAGGGTTATGGTTTTCGAGTGTATGTATGTATATTTGTTTGTCACGATCTAGAGTCTAAACGGCTTGTCGTATTTTTATGTGAGTGGTGTCAATAGATTCGTGTTAGTCGTGAGAGTGACACTGGGTACAACAAAATTAAAAATAGGATGATACACAAGTTAAACAATTTAGCAGTCGGGTTTTTTCGAACTCGCTTCTAACCACTTGTTAAATTCAGTTAAAAGTCGGAGCACGCTTGCCTACTCTACGTTCAGTTGTAAGTCGGCGGTTCATCCCTTCACCTGCGGGTGCAATAAGTCAGTATATGCAGTATATTTATTACCTCAGACCTCGCACAGATATATTGTTTTAGTAAAACGCTGTATTATGACATTTCGAGATGACTGTCTTATTATTATTATTTTTTTGTATTTATTAAAAAAAAATTTACAATATTAATTCATAACAATAAATATATTAAAAAGCAGGTCAAACATTTGTGTGCATAAACATGTCTGTTTGTCCTGTGTCTGGGTGTTTATTATATATATAAGTATGTATATCAGTGATCAGGTTACCACAGCACAGGCTTTGCCTAGTTTGGGACCTGAACACCTTTGTGTGGACGTTGTCACATAATATTATGTTGTTATATTATTAATTTACTTGGCTATAGAATTCTTCTATAATATAAAAATGAACTACTGAATGTGTCGCTGAGCGCTAATCTCGAGAGCAGCTGAAACGATTTTGACAATTCTTATTTTTTTAGAATATATCTTGAAGTACGAGGATGATTGTTGCGGAGAGATTTTATTTTTTGACAAAGTGTAATTGTTAACTTATTAACGTTAGGCGGTACGAAGGTAGTAGTTGTAAATCTTCAACAACAATAAATATACAGAGTGATTTAATTACAGAGCTCAGGTGCTGCGGCCTTAAGAGGGGGAGATCGGTTTTAAATTATTTTAAATTAAGCACTCAATAACTTAAGAGCGCTCTTAATGAAGAGGGAACTGCGATAGCGTAGCGGTTAGGTGTTACATGATTATTAATGTTAAGGAGTGTGAGTTCGAACTTTTGAGGCGACTGCGAAAGAGCCTAGAGCCTAAACGGCTAGTCATATTTTTATGTGAGTGGTGTCAATAGATTCGTCTTAGTCGTGAGAGTGACACTGGGTACATTTTATTTTATTATTATTATTACGAGCCCGTGCTGTCCCATCGTTGGGTAAAGGCCTCTTTACCCTTTTTCCATTTATTTCTGTCTAGAGCTATAATAGCCCAGTCCTTCTCGTGATTGTCGAGGTCGGCCCTTCATCGCACATACTGGGTACATCAAAATTAAAAATACATAAATTTTGCAGTTAGGTTTTCTGAAGTAGGTTCAAACTAATGTGTCTATTGTTGTCTTCAGTTTCGAGTCATCGTAAAATATTGAGGTCATTGATATTGTTGTTTTTTGTGACAGTTTTAATTAAAGAAGGTCATTACAATTTGTTGCAATATTGTTTTAATAAATTGAAATAATATAGAATTTATTTTATTTGTACTGATACTAGAACCGAATAATTTTTTTTTTGTTTGAACTTAAGCTAAAAACTACATTGAGATTATTTATAAATTAAAGTAACTGTCAATTATCTATTAGATATGACTTGTGACTAGCATAGTTGTACCACTGGCATACTCGGTACGCTGTCCTCTAGCAGTGCGTTAATTTATTTGGATAATAATGTTTAGGCTTTTAGCTCAAGTAAATGTAATTAGTAGCAACCATACATAATAATTATTCAAAACACATAATCCGTATTTTTTTTGCTGCAGGCGGTTAAAAAATAGGTTCTTTAAAAAAAATATTGATTACTGACGTCTAAATAGAAATAAATACAACAGAAAACACAACTTAAACAAAAATCAAAATATGTAACATGAGTATGTGCTTTCTGTCACAAACCGGTCTCAACTCAACACAGTGCCGGCTGAAGCCAGCGTTGATCTGCCGTTGGGACCGGGACGCGACGACACGCACCTCACAATCCACAGATTGTGAGGTGCGTGTCAATTTTATGCTACTTAAATTTCATAATGGGACCACTTCAGAAGTATACCAGAATTTTTTTTTTTAAATCATAAATATACCGAATTGAGAAGCTCCTCCTTTTTGGAAGTCAGTAAAGAATAACAAATAAATCAATCGCACTCAAAAATAATGGAAAAAAAAAACACAAAGACTGTCTCTCTGTTGCCTACAAATCACTTAAGGCGCAGTCTGTTGGGATCTCGCGAGCAAGGCAGCGTCTTAAGACACGTCCGCCGTATGATTTGTGGGTGTGCTGGGCCTTAAGAGGGTGGGACAGACAGGCAACCTGTATACATAATATTAATATAGCTATAGGTAGAGTCATACATTGGTCTTTCAAAAAAAAATGGCGCCTTTACTTTAATTTTTATTGCAAAACTAGTGTTTATTGAAGTATTAATATTTAATAATTAAATAATTACTTATTATTTTTTTTATTGGTTATTAACAAAGTGTAGGCAAGAAAAATACATACATGGTTTTCGTGTTCGCGGGAAATCTCCATAGAATCCCTGGTAAAGTCTCCACCGCTTTACGAGGGTACATGATGTGACTTTAAGTTGACCACGATGACGTTACGCTGACGCCTGCTATGTAGATCTACGGGAGGACCAGCTAAACAAGCTTGAGCGGCTTCAAAATTTCAGCATCAGATTTATATTTGATTTACGCAAATATGATCACATCTCTGAGTTTCGCACTAAGTTCAAGTGGCTGCCTATTCGCCTTCGTCGGAATGCTCACACCCTTGCTCTTGTATATGACATCGTATTCAATCCCACCACGCCACAATATTTAAAAGAGTGTTTCTCTCTATTTGCACATATACATATACAATACCCACTCCTTGCCTCTTAGGTCGTCGGTAAACCTTACTCTAAAGATGCCAACGCAATGCAAAACATTTTTTAAATACTCTTTCACCGTCCAGTCAGTCATGTTTTGGAATGCTTTACCTCTGGATATAAGAAAAGCCCAATCCTTGACTAACTTCAAGGATAGGGTGACAAAGTTATATCATCTATTTATTTATTTATCAAATTAATTAAGACGGCACATTGTAGTCCATTTACATTAATTAATTCAGGGTCGTCATTATACTCTGTCATTATTATCTGTGTGATCGTCAGTTGTCTGCTGTGTGTGTTATTGTCTAGCTTGCTTATTTGTTTTATTTTACTATCATATATTATTATAATGTTTAGTAAATGTATGTATGTATGTATTGATTATAACATTTTGAGTATTAAGTTAATTAAGTATATTCTTTGTTGTATATCCCGTCCTATTTCATTTAATCTTTTCAAAATTATCTCCATCCTAAGGTTGCCTGGAAGAGATCGCTTTTTAGCGATAAGGCAGCCACTTTTGTAAGATATTTTCTCCTGTATTTTTATTTTATTTGTGTCTGCAATAAAGAATTGATCTATATATCTATCTTATTACTTGACATTTGACTTAACTTGATTGATTAATAACTTGTAAATCATAATCTTAACACGGGCAATACAAATCTTACAGTGCCATATGTCAAAAGAAAAAAAAGGTTTTTTTTACTATACTTAACAAAAATTTGTGGTAGCTTAGTCGATAAACATATTGGGTTCACTTGCCTCACAAGCGAAGGAGCGCTGGTTCAATCTTCAATCAAGTACAGGCATGCACCTCTGATTTTGCACTAAGTGTATATTAAAATTAATTAGCACACGCTGTTAACGGCGAAGGAAAACATCGTGAGGAAATCTGCTTGTCGTAGAAAGTTATTAACCTTTCGAAGCGAAGTCCCTAACCCGCAATTGACCAAATTGTTGGCATAAGGCTTTTAATAACTCTTTTCATATGAAACAATCTTTGAACTCAATTTTCATCCTCTTCATATTAGTTTCCCATCCTAATGGACAGTTTTTTTTAACAATCAAATTACAGTGTTTATCTTAACTAATATTATAAATGCGAAAGTAACTCTGTCTGTCTGTTACGCTTTCACGACAAAACCACTAAACAGATCTGGATGAAATTTGGTGCACAGGTAGATTGGACCCCGGGAAAGGACATAGGATACTTTTTAACCGACTTCAAAAAGTAGTTCCCCCATTATCTCGACAATCTAATGAGGAACTAGGCGGGTGAAACCGCGGGGCACAGTTAGTTTTACATAAAAAGGCTTACGATCGACCGCAACTCCAATGGAGCTCTATTTTTGAACCGTTCTAAATAATTCGTCACGAATCGAATGATCGAGTGACTGAAAAGTTTTACGTAATGGTACCAGCCATCTGTCAAACTTTCTGTCAGTCAATTCAAATACGAGCGCCTCAATCATTTGTACAGTTAACGAAGGATTTATGAATTGTCAAGAATGTGACTTTTTGCATATACATCATCGTTCGTATCTAAGTAAAAAAAACCTTAGAAAAACAAACACACCTAACTGTTTTCTTGTTAATTTACGTACCTTTCGACGTTATCAGTTTCACATCAGTGACAAATAATAAAATGCAGTACTTCATTATGAATGACGTCATACAATTGGCGCCCAAAATGAAATATATTAAATTTAAATTTTTACTTATTTCTTTTAATTTTCATTTTTAAGTGATAACTTTCAATTGGTTCATAATGCGTAAAAATAGAACCATGCGAAATGAAATTCACCAGTGTATTTCTTTCGCATGCGAATATTGAATTCATACGAGCGATGTAAAAATAAGTTCCCAAATGTAAAACGACAAGCGTTCATAGTAGCACTTTTACTCTATCTATCCTACCACTACAGCTACAATAAGTACATATATAGGTACAGTAAAAGTTTCATTTCCCTCCGTGTCCCCCCCGTGTGTCCCCCCGGGTGGGAAAGCATTTTAATCTGTGTGGGTGCCGGCGGCGGCCGTCATTGTTTGGGTGGACGCTTTGTCCTTTCACTGCTTAGTACACGAGCCGCTGGTTCACACAGTCACCGCTGGAGTAATTGAAAAAAATAAATTTACAAAAAAAGCTCCAACTCAGGTGGACGTAACGTTACATATATTAATACAAAAATATTAGACTAATCATTAAATTCAAAACCTATACAATAAAATAAAGTTAATTCTTTTTTATTTATTTTTTCTTTTGATTTTCTTCCTATTTGTACTTGATCATAGTAGAAATACGTGGAAGTAAAATATCCACATTTCACCCCTAGTAGTAACTAATAGCTGAAAAAAAAGCAATTCTTCTTTACCAGTAGGAATAGATCAGTAGGGATATGTGCACCTGCCAGTAGAAAATATATGATTTGCCATTTTGTGTTGGCGGCCATCTTGGATTTGTCGTGGTATAGTAAAGTAAAGTAAAGTAAAGTAAAGTAAAGTAAAGTAAAGTAAAGTGAAGTGAAGTGAAGTGAAGTGAAGTGAAGTGAAGTGAAGTGAAGTGAAGTGAAGTGAAGTGAAGTGAAGTGAAGTGAAGTGAAGTGAAGTGAAGTGAAGTGAAGTGAAGTGAAGTGAAGTGAAGTGAAGTGAAGTGAAGTGAAGTGAAGTGAAGTGAAGTGAAGTGAAGTGAAGTGAAGTGAAGTGAAGTGAAGTGAAGTGAAGTGAAGTGAAGTGAAGTGAAGTGAAGTGAAGTGAAGTGAAGTGAAGTGAAGTGAAGTGAAGTGAAGTGAAGTGAAGTGAAGTGAAGTAAAGTAAAGTAATATTTATTGACCTTTAAATAACGTTCGTTACAGGCAAGTCTTATTACATTTGAATGAATAATTACTTAAAAAAATTAACTTACAAATCTCATTTATATACGATTACTTAATATTAGTTCTTAGTTTAATAGTTCTCATGACAAATATTTACATTAAAATTGCTTAGTTATTATTAATATTTTATAATGGTTGTTTGTTACACAAGAACGATGATTCTACAAGCTGCATTGACATATATTCGCTGAGTTTATAAAAAGGATTGCTTTCAAAAAAATACTTCAATTTTTGTTTGAATGTAATAAAATTGAGATCCATTACACTATTAGGTAATTTATTATACATCAGTTTTTTAGTATAAAGCCCCTGCTTCTTACATTTAGCTAATCTATTTATTGGTAGGATTCGCCCTTTTTTATTATTGCGTGAAATTCTTTTTTCCGGTATTTCCCTATCCTCGTGTACTTCTAATAAACAACTATAAATATAAAGTGATATAACTGTCATTATTTTATCTTTTTTAAAGTGTTTTCTCGCAGGACTACGTTTTTTCAAACCGTTAATTGTTCTTATAGACTGTTTTTGACATTTTAAGACTTTTATGATATCTTTAGCATTTCCCCAAACAGTAATAGCGTATCTTATAATAGAATGCACGTAGGCATAATAGACAGAGATGAGCGACTTTTTATCTAGTAATGGCTTAAGTTTAAATAAAGCATAATTACCACTTGCCATTTTCTTGCAAATTTTATCGATGTGCGCATTATGGCTAATTGTATTATCTATTGTATAACCTAGAAATACATTTTACTAGTTTTACTAATGGAATATAGTACTCTATCAGTGAACCTCTGATACCTATATCGAGGGAGTTGTGTAAACAATATGTAATCCTAGAGCATTTAGTGGCGACGGCCATCTTGAATCGATTTTCATAAAGGTACAATAATAGTTTAAAATTTAAGTCTTTTTCATGAATCACAAGTTGTTGAGCATTTATCCATTTTGGTAAACATTTCAACATTTCTGGTTTGTATTTAAAAACAAGCCTTCTCATAATACATAGCAAAAACACTACCGACTAATTCATCATTTTCAAAAACGCTGTTTTACTTCAAAAAAGATAAAAATTAAAAATCAAGAGCTTAGCTAAGAATTTGAGATTTTAGCTGAATGAAAAAAATGTGGTCATACAAAAGTTATAGACGCTAAAGTTTTTTTGCTACAACTTTGCCATTCGACTCAGAAATCGAGACAAATCGTTTTTACTCTTATAAGTCATCCTTTTCCACGTCCCGAGCTAAGATAGTTAAAAAAATCCTCTAATTCTCTTAATTTTTTTCAGTTTTTACTATTTTCAAAGGCTTCAGCCCCGGACTTGTAGGGTTTGTACTAAGGATTCGTAATTCAATCCCTAAGGGAGTCAAATGAGGGCCTCGAATTGAATCTTCTTTATATTCCGATATGTCGCGGGCAACGCTGCGACTGATATCTACCTACTAGTTAAAATAAAGTCCAGTAGCTCCTAGTCTATTAGAAACCTAGGTATCAGTGTACCCAAGTCTAGCTCTGTGATGAAACTGCTTGTTGTATCATCATTTTTGTTACCACGGAACAAGTATTTCTTGTATTTTAGATGTTTTTACAAAAAGACCGTCTAGTGACTCTTTTCAGAACAGGGAAAAGAGATGTTTCAAAAATGTATGAAGCGCCGGCCAGGACAGTGTACATGATAAGATAAATACGTCAGAGATTATTAATCTTTAATCTATCAACCAAATTCAAAACAACGTTACTTATCGCAGTGTACAAAATTAATTTCGAATCAAAATCTTTCCACCTTATTTAAGTACACAATAAAGCGATTTTCGCGTTTTCGTGTCAATTTTGACATTTGTACAACTGACAGACCAATGTGACCATTGCAGTCAACGTAGGATATAAAAATCTTCCAGGGATGCCATAATTCCTGTATAATTCACTTGTATTAGATATTTTTGTACACAATGAAGTACTAAGACACAGTTTACTATATATAACAGCCAAAATACATTTATTAATAATATTAATTAATAATTATTTTAATTTTTTTTAACTATTCTTAAAATATTAATAAAAAACAAATACTTAATTAACATGTTCTTTTAAAAAAAAAAAATTGACTACTTCCATTACAACTAGCTACGCGCCGATAAAACTTTTTGATATATTTAAATTCAATCATTTATAATTTTTTTGTTTGGGACAAGAGCATTTATTAACAAAACAGAATCACTAACTACAACAGCAAAAAATATAGCTATAAGAGACCATTTAAGATCTACAGATAAAACAAATGTTCCAACCCACCACCAAAGGGCAGCGTGCCCAAATTGTTAGCCGCATTACCACGCTGAATGGCAATGCTTATACGTTGGGCCAGATAAAAACATTAGGACTACATCCTTAAAAAATATATTTTACAAATCGATCCGTCTGTCTCCGAGAAAACAGCTTACAATCATTAGAAAAAAAACAATCGAATTAAATACACTTTTTTAAAAAAATGGTAGTAAATAAAAAACAAAATTTAACAAGCATAGACGCTTCGCTCGCTCAGTCAATTAATACTGAAGCAATATAATATTGAATGTACACAAGGCGAGCGTAGCCCGGGTAAGTTATAGCACGGACCCGAAACTTGGAGAATTAAAACTTAACACATCACACACGGTTCGAATTACATCGCTGTTAAGGGGAGGTTGACACGTAACATTTGATTAATTTTCAAATTAATTTTATATTTATGATTACTATTTAATTTGTTGTTATTAATACGTAAGAGGAGTGTTTGAATCTTAATAGAATGTAGGTACATACTTTTTCGTCTAAACTTATAACTTTTATTTATCAATTAATTCGAAATACAAAAAAATACGCCACAATTAATTGCTCTAATCAAATAACCCACCCCTGACCGTTCCTGGTGCAAAAGTACCCATTACACTTGCAGCATTGCCACGTTGAATAGCAATGGCCACCCTCTGCACCAGGAACGAACCGGAGCGGGAGTCACCAGTCTTAACTTTGAGCCTATGCCCTACTTCGTTAATAAATGCCCTAGCCTCAGAGCCCCAACAGCCCAGGGTTTCCACAGCAATTGCCACGAAGTAGTAAAGCGGTTCCATAGCGGCATACTTTAACCTCTTTTTCAGAGTGGCATCCTCTGCGGCGGCTGCCGGAGATCTAACGGTGCGACTCAGCGTCCTCGAGCGTCCCAGACCAGGCACATTTCATTTTTCCATTTCAGGCCGGTTGGGCTGAACCAGAGTCAGCCCATCCAGCCTCTTACCGTCAGACCTGCACAAACCTGGAGTTTCAAGTATGCAGGTGGCATCCGCTGACACTAGGGCTCTACGGACTATGTCATTAAGCGCATGGTGACGCGCAAAACCTTCCCCTGTGCAACGTCGACAACTCTGCGCATGGTGGCCTCCACCATGGAACAGCCCAGACGGAGAGCCACCGCCATGCGCAGAGAGTCGTTGTCAAGTACAGTGGCCAGGTGAGGCGAAGGCAACGCTTGCAACCACGCACCCAATTCAGGGTGTGACACAGCCCGCAGTCTGGCCATATCAGCTCTTGAAACCGCTTCATCCCTACTTCGTCCCACGCCCGCTGAATTTCCATGTTATACGGCATAGTCGCATTAGGGTTGAGGACCGTTCATGCTGACCAAGTATCCGCCGCATTGGGTATATCCACCCCGTCACCATTAGAATCAAGTAATAGTGTGACTAAGTTTTCCACCCCATAGACGCCAGAAAAACCGGCAGGCCCACATCCCGCACACACCTCCACTGCGGATGGGTAGGCTCGCCTGATCCCACTGGTAATCCTCTAAGGAAACATTCAGCACCGACTCGATCACCTGTTTTAAGGCTATTACTACTATTACTATACCAATTTAATTTAAGATGGTATGTAAAGAATATCTAGTGTTTTCCGCTTTGTCTTGATATCAGCGTGAGAAAACGAAAAAAAATAAATTAAATGTATAGTGTGGTTCCTCCTCACCACCTCCACACCTCACCTAATGATTTCTCTTTCTCTCAGTATCTGACTTCCTCAAGATCCCTCCTGAAGATGAGGATTGAGATTTTTCGATTTCTCACGCTAACATCAAGACAAAGCGGGAAAACACTATAATTATATTCTTTATGTACTTACCATCTTATTATAAATATTTTTAATTTAATTTACGTTTACGTCGACGTATTCATATACAAATGATTGTAACAAGATTATTGTAGAACAGATTTTAGACTTTGTAACATTAGGATTATTTAACAAATTGATTAATTTATATTTATTTTATTTGGACTTTGGGATTTGTTGTTTCGTTTTTACCTAAATTCAAAAGGCCTTTTTTTTCTTAATTGGTTTTTTTTTTTGTATAGATTTAATTTTTTTTTAAAACGCCCGGAGTGAGTGATATGGAAAATTCTAGTGAATATTTGGTCCATATAATACATTTCAGTGATGCAAACTTACAAATATACAAACAAGCACTCGAAAAACATTAGCCTGCTTATGTGAAGTCAGGTAACAAGTGGTTACAAGTGAGTTCGAAAAAACGCCGACTGCTAAATCGACCTGTGAGTCATACTTAATTTTTTATGCTTGTTTAATTTTAATGTACCCAGCGTCACTCTCACGACTAAGACGAATCTATTGACACCAATCACATAAGAATACGACAAGCTGTTTAGTCTCTAGGACGTGACAAACAAATATACATACATACACTCAAAAAACATAACCCTCCTTCTTTCGCAGTCGGGTAAAAATAATATATAATTCAGTCCAACCTCCCCTTAAGCAAGTCTCAAATTTAAACACATCATTATTAACACGTGACGTTTGTTTCGTTAAATCACGCACGATGCATCAATTAGTGAACTTGCTAAGTTAGGGCACTTTTGGCAGCCGCCCGACTCAATGTATGGCTATTTTAATATGGAGACTTGATTTCTGTTCGTTATTTTACTATTTTGACTAAAAAATATTACTTACTAGCTGTACCGGCGAACTTCGTACCGCGTATTAGTTATTTATGTTTCTCACCTTTTAAACCTTCCCTAGAGTGCGACAAACATTTCGAGACCAAAATCAGCAAAATCAGATTTTCCGTTCTCGAGTTTTAGTGAAACAAACGAACAGCAATTGATTTTTATATATAAGAAGAAGAGAAGATATACGTTAATAAGGGCGTGATCCACGTTATTATCTTTTTTCGGGCAGCGCATTTCATTAGAGATTCAGTGTGGTAATGCCGCTAGCTTAAGGGGCTTAGATAGGTTTAGGTTATTGCTTGTTATCGTGACTAATATTATAAATGCGAAAGTAACTCTGTCTTCTTGTTTCGCTTTCACGCCCAAACCATTGAACCAATCTGGATGAAATTTGGTACATATGTAGATTGGACTCCGGGAACGGACATAGGGTACTTTTTAACCGATACGATAATCCAATGGGGAACTACGCGGATGAAACCGCGGGGCACAGCTTGTAACAATATAATTTTAAGTTTTTTACATTATTTTAAGTTTGCAATTGACTTGTAATATATAATGAACTATTTCTTAGACTTACTTAATAAGTATTTTTTTTTTGCTTTGAATTTTAACGAAAAATTAAAATTAATTTAGAATAATGTATTACATATACAGGATTATTGGCTAGGGGTATACTAAACCAAAAGGAGATTTCAATACTCATTTAAATGCTAAAAAAAACAATTTTCACTATGAGAACAACTCCGAATTCGAGAAAAAAATTCGGCATTTAATTTTGTTGATTTTTGTATGAAACAGCTGTTTTTTTTCTCAAATTCATATTGAATATTGTTTGTAATGATGAGTATAGTGACCCCCTCTCGGGTTAGGACACTCCCAACTGATAACTATTTATTTATAAGAATTAAGACCTAACTGACTAATTGACAGAAAAACAATTTTTTTTTTTGATTTTAAAACCGACTGATATTCGTAAGAAATCAACTCAGAGCATATTGCTCAACCTAGAGACATGAAATTTGAAAGCTGAATTTATTATACGATGTAGGGGTATAATAAATCAAGTTTTTCGGAAATCCATCCCCTAAGGAAGTCAAAATAGGGTTCACATTCTGAAAATTCTTTATACTAATACAATTTTATATAAATAACATGATATAATAATAACATCACTCACCAGATCGTCGCCTCGGAAACTTAAACTGCCAAAATCAGCCTTATCGCGTTTTGTGAAAATATTCCGCCACTCCTTCCTGTGTGAAAAAACAACTGGTTAGAAGCGGTTCGAAAAAACCCAACTGCTAAATCGTTAAAACTGTGTATCATACTATTTTTTTTAATTTTGATGTACCCAGTGTCACTCTCAAAGTCAAATCAAAGTCAAAGTCAAATCATTTATTGGCCTTAAAACTGCGTTTGTTACACTAGGCAAGTCAATACGTACAATAATGAATTATAATATTATGACTAAACAAGAGTTAAAATTTAAAGAAAAATTAGAAAGAATAAATTTGTGTCTAGATAATAATGTTAAATTTAATATTGATGTCTGATTACTATATACATAATACTTAGTTATATATCAGTCCGGTAACATTACAAGTCAAGTATTGTTTAATGTCAATATCCATTTTAATTAATAATTCGAGAATGAATATTCAGTCAGATCAGTTTGTAAGAATTCTTTTACTGAGTAAAAAGCAGTGGATTCGAAGAATTTTTTTAATTTACGCCTAAAATCATTGCCATGTAAGTTAGCTACAGGACGAGGTAATTTATTGAACATACATATCTTAATCCAGATGCCTTGTTTCTTTACTTTGGCTAATCGAACTTTTGGTTTTGTTAGAAGTACGTCCGGTCTATTGCGATCTCTAAGGTTGTATGGTATGTGATTCGGTTTTATCATTAGATTTTCTTTCTCGTCAAAAATTTCTAAGAGACAATTATAAATATACATGGATACCGCTGTCATTATTTTGTGTTTTTTAAAGTATTTTCGTGCTGACGTGCGTTTTTTTAATCCAAATACTATTCTTATGGCCTTCTTCTGGGCTCTTTGGACTTTAATCATATCGGCCCCGTTGCCCCATACAGTTATCGCATATCTTATCATGGAATGTACGTATGCATAATACACTGACAACATATCTTTCACATCTAATACAGATCTTAGTTTAATGAGCGCATAGTTAGCACTTGCTAACTTCTTACACAGTTTACCTATGTGGTTTGTATGACTAATAGTGTGATCAACAGTATATCCTAAGAAGACATTTTCTTTTACTGCAGGATTCTTGATCACACCTTTGCGAGATTGATATTGCATAACGATGCTTTTATCCGCATTTAATATAATTCCATTAGCATTGAACCACTGTTTGAGAATATTTTTTGCCTCTAAAATTTTTATTTCTAGTTTCTCGTTGTGCTTATCCTTTATTCCTACATGGGTATCATCGGCAAATAAACTAATATAAGTCCAATCAGGCATGGCACAGACAAGGTCATTAATATATATGAGGAAAAGAACAGGTCCTAATACTGATCCTTGTGGTACCCCTATATCTATAGTAGCAACTTTAGAATTTACTCCATGTAAAGAAACAATCTGACTACGATTACACAAGTACGTATGCATCATATTTAGTTCAGAGTCATAAAAACCATAGTGGTGTAGTTTTATTAATAATATGTCATGCCTTAAACAATCAAATGCTTTAGATAGATCACAGTATATGCTAGCGCACTTTTGTGATCCATCCAAGGCATCCAAAACATAGTAAAGAACTTTCCTAATTGCCATTTCCGTCGATCGACCTTTACGAAAGCCATACTGAGAAGTTGTAAAAAGATGATTTTCTTCAAAATATTTTAATATTCTAGATTTAATAACCGTTTCGAGAATTTTGGATATGGTTGGCAGTATGCAAACTGGTCTGTAGTTGCCTAGTTCAGAACAATCGCCCTTTTTAAAAAGCGGAACAACTCTACCTAGCTTAAGACAATCAGGAAATATTCCTTTTTCTAAGCAATCGTTGATTAAGAAATGTAAAAGTTCTACCAAGCATTCGTTCTGTAAAATAAGTTTCTTCAATGTCTTGGAAGTCATATCGTATATGTCTGGTGTGTACTTTTCTTTCATATTTTTAACAATTGTTAATAGCTCTTTGAGATCGATTGGGTCAAATTTGATTTTCGAAGTCGCTTTTTTCGTAGCGTCTAAATATGATATACATTTGGCAGTGTCTGTATTAGTATTACACGTTACTTTGTGAGCTATGTGTGTGAAAAAAATATTAAATGCATCGGCTATCTGTATAGGATCAGTAAGATCTTTGCCATCTTCAGCTTTGACTAAGACGAATCTATTGACACCACTCACATAAAAATACGACAAGTCGTTTAGTCTCTAGGACGTGACAAACAAATATACAGATATACGTACGCACATATACTTACATACATACATGCACTCAAAAAACATAACCCTCCTTCTTTCGCAGTCGGGTAAAAATTATAAAGAACAGGTTAATTTCAACGCGGCAATGCTGCCAGCATTGTTGGAACTTTCCCTTCTACGGGGGGTTTATTATTAGATTAGTTTTTATAACTGTGATTGTTTTTTTTTTCATTTGCTTTTGTGTCTGAGCTTCTTCAAAAACTTTCCGAGAGTAACTAAAGGCAGTACTTACAGTTTAATCAACTAGAAGTAGTAACTTTGGTATTAGGACTTTAGAAAATGGCAAAAAAATAAATTGCTTTGCCGTACAAAAAATCATTAGCGGCCGAAAATGTACGAAACGTCTGCTTTTTAGCTTTCGATAAATCATAAATCAACAGTGCTTTGACATTTGCAAAGTAACTTGAAGACAGAAACACGTAATTTGCCAGCGTAGTAGACCTACACCACGTTCATAAGAGAGACCCGTGCCAGCATTGAGAACTTTACCGCTTAATACGATCGCAATAAATGGTACTAAAGCCAGAGTTTTCCTTTCCAAGATTTTAATGCTAAAACCAAACATCGTCTGTATAAATAAACTATAGGTATATTATATAATAATATTCATTTATTAAAATAAGAAAGATTAATTAAGATCTCATTAGGTTTTTTCTTATATTATTTGATTGCACTATATACAACAGGTGTGTCCATACTTAAGGGTATTAGTCTACACATGAAAGTGAAAATTAAAATATATATATATATAAATAAAAATAAAGCTCTATATAAAAATTGGTCACGTGATCGGACAAGTTGTATGGAGGACGGAATATTTTTTTTTTAATTTTGGAAAATTTTGTTTTACTCTGAGTTCACTTTAATGTGTAGACTAACACCGTTAAATATTGTTACACGTTGTGTTATCAGTTTTTATATATATATAGTCATTTGAATGTTATATTAAGAATTAAAATTGTAGTAGTCTAGGTTCGATTCCCGGCTGAGGCAGATGTCGAACTATGAGTTCAAATATCTCACGTTGTGTTGTGTGTGTTTGTGAATGTTGCGTAGTATCACCGACACAGTGAGAAATCCTATGAAGCCCATAGTATATCATTAATACTGGTAATGATGAGACCTGTGTAAAATGCTGTGTAAAATGCTATACTGTAAGATAGCAGTGTTTTAAACTGTGAATTTTATTAAATAAAGCAATACAGAGAAGTTCGCACAATTATGTGCAGCATGTTAAGATTCTGCATATCATAAACGCCTATTTAATTTTACGAATTTTGCACTCATTTTAAGTCATAGGATTTTGTTTTGCTTATGTATGTATCTCGACTGCCTATTTCTTTTTTATTCAAGACAGCTAGGCATTTGACAACCAGCTCGCAAGACTACAGAAACCAGCGACACTGTGACCCCTAGATGAAGCACGCCTAGTCTGGAATACACTGGCTCTCAAAAAAGGCCGCCGCAACACACATTAGCTGTTTGGAGACAGATTTTCAACTTGAAGGCTAGTTAGTTAGCCAGGCAAGTATTAAGATTGCCCTTCCACCATGCTAGGGTTTCCACACGATGTTATCTTTCACCGGTAGCTCAGGTTCTTCTTGCGTATTTAGTGGGATCGAACCTCGTACCTCTTGCACGGCAATCTACCCCCTTTAAATACTCGGTCACATGTCTCATATGTGTGCTTTGTGTTCCATCTAGGGCTACAGTATCGCTGATTTCCGAGGTCGTGTGAACTTGTGGTCAAATGCCTAGTTGTGTAGTAAAAAAATAATTATATGTACAATCTTAAACTATGCCGCAGATATAAACTCAAAAAAAATAAAAAATAATAAAGTACTACAATACTGAGGTCGTATTTTTTTGCAGTACAATATTTTCAGATATTTTTTTCTAAAAAATAACTATGCAGATTATATTTCAAAAGTAAAAACTTCCTTGCTACAACTTTTTATGTAGGCGTCTAAGAAAAGAGTTTTTGTTACAACTACAAAAATTTAGAAGTATTTTTTTGGTATAAGAATTTGAGTTAGTCTTTTCTAACAAAAAACATCATCCTTACCGAAGCACGTCTTAGCAAGTTATAGTTAAATATGACTTTTATCCCCTCTCTCACGGGTACCTCCACAAATTTTTCGGATAACATAATTTCAGGTACACCTTCCTAACAAAAAAAAAAGAATCATCCAAATCAAAGCACGCGTTACCGTCTTATAGTTAAATACGACTTTCATGCGTCCCACGGGAACCCCTACTACTTTCGGGATAACATCATTTCAGTTAGACTTTTGGAATAAAAAAAAAATCATCCAAATCAAAGCACGCGTTATCGAGTTCTAGTTAAATACGATTTTCATCCCCCCTCCCACGGGAACCCTCCTTAATTCCTGGGATAACATTAATTTCAGTTAGTTCTTTCTACCAAAAAAAGAATTATCCAAATCAAAGCACGTGTTACTGAGCTATACTTGAATAAGACTTTCATCCCCCCTCCCACGAGAACCTCTTCTGAGTGTTGGGACAAAAAGTAGATAAGATCCTACCCCATTGTATAAACCTTAAGTATCCCAAGTTTCATTGGAATCCATCCAGCAGTTCCGAAGTTATGGAAAGTCCAGAAACAGACAGACACACAGATAGATAGACAAAAATTAAAAAAAAATATAGATATGGGGCCTATATCGTTAATGACACCCCCCGCAAAAGATTTTTCTTAAATATATCTAATGTACAGAATTTGACCTGTTACAGTTTTATTATATGTATAGATTCATCTCGGAGAAGTGGTTGTCTATCGAGATCTCAGACTACTAGTGTGGTAGTACTATCATACAATCGTTCCATACAAAACTTAATCTACACCCATCATATAAATTAAAATTCATGACAAGTATAATTAGTGAGTAATAACAAATAAACTAAGGTCTGAGTTTTAATTGGTCAAATAATTATTAAATCAATAAATAAGACGGCTTTCTAAAAGTGCAAGCAATTCGATCAAAATTGGATCATGTTATTAAGTTTGCTAATATCTATTCAAAATAGAATTTATTGGTATTTCTAGTAAGTCAGGTTTAAAAGATATTTCGGAGAAACGACTCGCATATTATTGCGCCATTTAACGAGAAATACTAGTGGGAAGCTGTGTGTATAATACTTTTTTTTTTATCTTATGGTATCTTCCTAACCCAGAGGGTAAAAAATTATAAAAAAATTAATCAAGAATATATTTTTATAAAATTAATATTAAAATTTGAAATTAATAAAAATATGAACAAAGTCATCTTCGCCTTAAGTACAGGTGCATATTTATGTTTATTTTTCTTAATGAAACCCATTATTTCTTGCGTTTGAATAAATATATTGAATATTTACACATTTTAACAACGACTGTTACGAACGAGATGAAATATTTTTATTATTTTATAATATTTACAATAATTTAAGTTAAAAACTATAAAAAACTAATCGTTAAATTTTCGTAAACAAAATTGTGAAAATTATGTTTAGCATTTTATTTGTATAATATTTCTACAATTGTTTTATTTAATTGTTATTTACGTTTTTTTATTCAATTGTGCCCACGTTAATATTTTTATAAATTAAATTTTAAATTAAAAATCACGTGATTCAAATAATATTTCTCACGATAAGAACGTGTAGACGTGTACCCTGTGAATTTCATAATAATATAAATTTTGTTATGAATAGATTTTGAAAATTAAGCTGAAAGTGAATTTATAATAATATTTAATTTTTAAATATATTACTACTTTATAATTACTTTAATTTAATTGAGAATAATCTTCTAGTTCAAAGACTATTGAGATCTCATTTTCGAAGTTATCAAAACGAAAATACCATGTCAGCTACACCAATGATCCGACAAGTAAGTTTTACATATTAGATTATTTCTAAGCAAATTTAAAAGATTCCAAAAAAAAACATGAAATTAAAATCTCTTTTGAGTAATTGTCCCCATTATTTAAAGACACAAAGGAATGTAGTTTTTTTATTTGTTCTTTCAAAAGGTTTATTTTTAATAGTAAAGCAATATTTATTGACCTTTAAATAACGTTTATTACAGGCAAGTCTTATTACATTCAATTCAATTACTAATTACTAAAAAAAATAACTTATAATCTTATTTATATAGTTAATATTAGTTGTTAGTTTAATAGTTCTCATTACATACTCGTATATTTACACTAGCTGTACCCGCGGCTTCGTTCGCACTTGCTAACCTTTCATAATTATGTCAGTGGGACTTAAAAAAATGGAGAATTTATATCAGTGGTCCTTCTGAAAGTCTTATCATTGTATAACATACAATAAGACAGCATGTTTTGAACTGTACATTTGATTAATCAAAGCGATACAGAGAAGTTCGCACAGTTATGTTCCGCATGAGTGGACAATTTTTAAGAACTAAATATCCTGCATAGCATTAATGTGTTTTTAATTTTGCAAATCCAGCACTCATTTTACCCCGTAGGATATTTTGCTGTGTCTATGTGTATCCCAATTGCCAATTTATTTTTTATTCAAGACAGCTAGGCATTTGACAACCAGCTCGCACGACCACAAAAGTCAGCGACACTGTGGTGCTAAATGGAACATGCATGGTCTGGAATACACTGGCTCTCAAAGGAGGCTGCCGAAACACACCGTTAGGTGCTTGGCGACAAATTTTTCAACTTGAAGTGTTATCCTTAAATGGTAGCTCAAACTCTGCTTGCGTTTTGCGTGGGATGGAACCTCGTACCTCTCGCACGGCAATCTACACCCTTTAATTATTCGGCTACAAAAAATTGTGGACGTTATGTGTTGATACACGTTCAGTCATAATGTATGCTGCAGCTATGAACTCGTGATTATAGTATTTTGTGGCCGTATTATACGTTTAGTCTAACTGTTACAAAGATACCCGTAAGATAGTATGGATCATTTTATTTAGATTTCCATCAAAGAAAACCTTGTCGATAGTTAGAAAAAATACTTACTATAACGGTTTATGTAGGCGTCCACCGCAATATTTTCATAAAAAATAAAAAACCTATGACTTTTTTGCGGTACATTTTAGTTCCCAATCAATTCACGCGTTACCGACTTGTGGTTAAATACGGGTCCTAATTTTTGGGTTCAGTTTTCAGTGGTTTAGTTCTAACAAAAAAATATCATCTAAATGGAAGCACCCGTTACTGAGTTATAGTTAAATACATGCCCTCTCCCACGGGAACTTCCACTTATTTTCGGGATAACATCATCTTTCTAACAAAAAATGAATCATCCAAATCAAAGCATGCGTTACCGAGTTATAGTTAAATACAATTTTCATCCCCCCTCCCACTTGTTTATTATAAGTACAGTTTATGATTGCTTTGTTTAGTTATTAGTGATATTTTATTATGGTTGTTCGTTACACAAGAACGATGATTCTACTCGTACAAGCTGCATTCACATATATTCGCTGAGTTTATAAAAAGGATTGCTTTCAAAAAAATACTTCCAATTGTTTAATAACATGGGGTTCTCATCATGCGGAATGGTGATGTCGCGAGCACTGCTCTACACTATGACCGGGTTATCAGCACGATTTCAGGTAGATATATATTTATATTGTTATTTGAATGTAAACGAAATTGTTTCTCTCCTGCAACAGGAGGTTTACAAAGCACTGTTATTACTACTTACGTGGTTAGTCAAGTGTAATAAATATCCGGTTGCACAAATAGCCAGTGCAACTGACCTGTATTTTAAAAGTATGCTGGACTTCAGATTATTAATGTCCGCCATGTTGTCGCTGATGTATGCGTGTGCGTCCAGTGTGTGCATGGAACTAATATTAGTGATGGGATAGTGACACAAACATACTAAAATAACCTAATTTGCCAGTTCTAAAATTGTCTTCTCTCTTTTTGTTTCCACAAGTGAGAAAAGAATGGGTATTATTTTGTAGGTACTTTTAGTCTAGTCAGTGCGACTGGCCGAATTGGGGTCAGTGTCTATCTTATACCCGGTATTCACACCGGGCGCTTCAAATCAACATAAAGCACCTGTCATTACTTAGTGAATATTTAGTTTACATAACACATGTCAGTGAGTACATACGAGTACACACACACATGCTAAACATTATAATTTCTTTCAGATATTAGTAATTGGGGCATGTCAACTGGCCGCCTTGTCCTGTGGAGGTGCGTTGGGATATCCCATGGTGCTGCTCCATCAACTCAGAAGACCAGATAGTCCCATCAAACTAGACATCGACTCAGCTTCTTGGATTGGTAACATTTTTACATAGACATATATCTAAGCTTCTACACAAATATAACAAAGAAAATACAATTTTTATTTTCTTGTTATATAATAAATAAACTTAATTAATTAACTACTGGACTGATTCAAATAAATCTTTTGCCGTTAGAAAGCTATGACAATGTAATCAGTGAGTAACATGGTTTATATTTATTACTAGAAAACATTGGAGATCCATAGAAATCCCTATTATTTTTTAAAGAAATAAGCTTGCGTTGATGTGCCGTTAATGTTGGGTGATGGGTTAAAGTATATGAACTCAAATAAAATAAAAAGTATTTAAAACCAAATACCTAAACTATCTACAGATATAACACAGGCAAATAATGACGCAATTATAATAGTTAATTAAAAATTAACGTAAAAAATACTGAAATTTTTATTTATAATACATAATCTGCGTCATTGACCTTCATTATTATTTCATTTCTTTATGATAATATTACGTTTTTTATTTCACAGGCGCTATGCACGGCTTGGCTGGTATCACCAGTATCATAGTCCCATCTTTCATGCAATGGAGAGGACGCAAAGCTGCCTTCCTGTTCGGTTGCATCGCTGTCACACTCGGCTGGATCATTGCGTACTGCGCCAACAGCATACCTATCATACTCACCAGCGAATTCGTTCACAGCCTCGGCACCAATTCTTTACACGTCGTGTCAGCTCTCAGCTTAACAGAAATGACTTCTCCGAAATTCAGAAACTCATCAATTCAAGTCTTCAGTATCATAAAAGCATTTGGCATGACCACTGCTGGTATATTATCGGCCTTTCTTACCTCAAAAATGTTTTGTGTGATCATGATAATCCCTATAGCTATAGCGTTGATCTTATCAATATTCTGGCCAGAATCTCCATCCTGGTTAGCTTGTAAGGGAAGATTTGATGAGACTTATTCTGCTTATAAACTATTGAGAGATATTGACGAGTCATCGAAGAAAGAGTTAGAAGACCTCATCACAGCTCAGAAAAAAAACCTGTCTACTATGAAAAAGGATGAATACGCTCTGAAATTTTACTGGGAAAAAGTGAAAAGGCGTGATTTTTATGTACCAGCAATTCACATGTTTGTACTCTTAAATCTGGCGTATTGGAGTGGTAGTGCTGTGTTCATTGTAAATTCTTTCGACGTCATACAGAAAACAACGCAAAGTGACAAAGCTGCATTCTTGGGTGGTGTCATTATAAACGCAGTTCTGTTTGTCGGTTTGTTACTCAGCAGTATGTTGAACAAGAAGTTTGAAAACAAAGCCATTTTGCTTTTAAGCGTTTTATCTACATCTGTTTGTCTTGTCTGTACTTTCATCGTAACATTATTACAATCTATGAATATTGTAGCGAAAGATTCATTAGTTTGTATGTACCTTATCATAGCAGCCGTTATGTTTATAAGCTTGGGAATAATTCCTATAGTTTATACTTTAGTATCTGAAATAATGCCTGTAAAGCATCGAGGAATTGGAGGTGCCCTATTTGTAATTTTTAACAGCACATCATTTGCAACTGCATTGAAATTGTCACCTTACTTGTTTATTTATATAGAAGTTTGGGGAACTTTTTTAGTTTACACCTTTAATACAATAATATGTGGTATAATCATATGGAAATACGTTCCGGAAACCAAAAATAGAACTTTGCAGGAGATTGAAGATTTCTATATGTTTGGAAAATTTATACAAAGGCAGCCATGTGACGACGAGAGTCAACTTTGTAATGTGGAATAGAATATTAAAAAAAAAATTAAAAGCAATTTTTATCTTATTAGGGAACGTACCCAAACTACGTGACCAATTTTCTACAACTTTTTATTTTTATTGACCAGCTGTAGTAAATTAAAAGAACTCTCTAACCTTCCCCTCCCACTGTAGTTCTCACGTAGAAATTAAATAATAAAGTTTTCAATTAGTTTTTGAGAACGAAGAGTTAAAACAACTGATGTTGGTGCTCAAGTACATCATTGTGAGTTTTGACAGCGACGATGACCACAATATCTGAATATATGTATATGGAAAAGTGCGAATTTACTTAAAATATATAGACCCCATTTCGACCTGTCACACTGACTAAGCTAAAAGTTCCTAAAATTATATCCGTCCTTTTCTCACTTTTGGAAACAAAAAGAGAGGAGACAATTTTAGAACTGTCAAATTAGGTTAGTTTAGTAAGTTTGGTCTGCCCGAATCGGGGTCATTGACTACGTGACGCAAACGAAACCCCTGGGACCAAGCGTGGTATATTGAACGGGTCACGTAGTATGGGACGTTCTAACCTACTCAGGTAGAGTAGATACCCATCTATGCGCGTAGAAACTACGACACTATTTACGTATCTACGGCATCCGCAAACTAAAGTCTCTCCTTACTGGCTGTGACATCAATTGTTTTAGAATTACGATTGCATTGCGTCATAATAGTGGTTTTTAAATGATCTGTTACCAATAAGTTCAATATTATAACTCTGTCAAAAGAACCATTATGGTACAACCCAAATATAATTCTAAAACAATACAAATAACAGACTAGGGCCCCAGAGCCCGAGAGGCTCTTAACTTATGACGAGACGAATGAACCTGTTAATTATAATTAACAGGTTCATTCGTCTCGTAATTAATATTAATATTAATATTAATCTTTTTGATTATTCGACATACGTAAATTAATAATTATTAATTTACGTATGTCGAATAATCAAAAAAGATTGTATTTTACAGGCGTGTAAAAAATTATGAAATATATGTATAAGGAGTCTAAGTACTAAATCTTAATTAAGGTTACTTTGTAAATGAATTGATTTAGTTTAGTTTTTATAAGGCGTTCTTAGCCTAAAAACAACCTAAAGTATGTCCAAATTGTCACTTAGTTCATACGCTGAGTGATACAAGTAACTGTGTTATTATGATTATCAAAGAACTTTATAAATCAATCAATCAATCAATTGATTTATGTCTCAAATTACTCTTAAGCCATGTTTGTTAATTCAGGCGGCTTGCTTTACGCCTAGAGCCTCACTAGGCTCCTCAGTAAAACCAACATTGTACTATTTTCTTGGGAGCAGCACTGCGAACTTGGTGCTTAACCACCAAGTTACCTAGAAATGCAAGCCACAAGCTCTAGTTTATTAACAAGACACCTATCTTAACGTTCCCAGACTCAGAGCTAATTATTGTTATATCTTATAATGCTGCGAGTGAACTGCTCGTACTGCCACTGACATCTATTATATAGAATAAATATTCAGTAGGAAATGTCAGTTGTTTTTCATGTGTATTTGTAGCGCGTGGTGTGAGTGTTGTGAACTACACATGTCATGTCTCCCATCACTGACATTAGTTCCATGTACTGACACTGCACGCACGCGCACACGTCAGCGACAACATGGACCACAGCTAATGTACTAATATACACTTTGACAAACTGAAGGCCAGCGTTCTTGTATAATCAGTCAGGTCAGTGGCTACTGCATAATACGAGTAGTATCTTCAAGTGTACATTTTTACTAAATTAAGTAAATAAGTGATTTACTTATTAGGTTATTTAGTTTTTTTCTTTTCTATATTGTAATGAACTAAGAATCAACCTAATATTGTCTAGAAGAATCCTTCAAAAAAAAAAATATAGGTACTAATTTTTGCCCCCGGTTCCGGCCACGTTATATTTGTTTTCCTGAGGAAAAAAATATATGAAATAGCTTATTGTACTCTCCGGTACTTGATCCATATCTGTGCGAAAAATCAAGTCGTTCCTTCGCTCAGTTGCTGAGAGAAGACGATTTAATATGCGTCAGGATAAACAAACACTTACTTTGGTCCGAAGGTCCACTTTCCAAAACCATTGATCTTTCTCTTCATTCTCTCACTTTCCGTTTTCTGGTTAATAAACTGCAACATTATTTTCGAATTATTATATTAAATACCATAATTTCTTTTCAGATAAATAAAAATCTTTTAAAAAACAAAGTGTTTTTTTTCTTCCATTATTTCAATTTAAAAATTAAAGCTCTTGATCGATTTTAATAAAAATAAAATGAGACCACATGGGAGGTATACCTAACAACTTTTTTTTCAAATCAGGCCGCCGTCGTCTTTGTTGATGTTCGTTGATAAGGATTGCAAAGCAAGGAGGCTCCTCCTTTTTGAAGTCTTGAGAAGTACATAGGGCTCCAGCTTCAGAACAAGTATACCGAAAATACCAACATCCCAGGTTTTTTCCTGAAGTGAATTCACTCTTTAGCGAGCAAGGCATACTCCAGTAGAGCAGCATGATAAAACGTGAGGCAAATAACTTCCTCCTTGTTTGAAGACGGTTAAAAATGTTCCGTTTGCGGGAAAAATAAACAAAAATATCAACTAACCATACATCTCCCAGAAGTGGGTTCACTCTTTAGCGAGCAAGGCATACTCCGGTAGACCAGCAAGATCGCGACTAACACTAATACTATGCAGAGGGACGTAACGCAAAGAATTTAACTTTGTCATTTTTGTACTCGGTTACAAAAGGCTCCAGCTTCAGGTAAAATAAACCAAAACAATAATACTAACTAACCAAGTTATTCCCAGAAGTGGGTTCACTCTTTAGCGAGCAAGGCATACTCCGGTACACCAGCATGATGGCGACTAACACTGATACTATGAAGAGGATTGCGACACACGCGATGCACGCGTAATCAGTACTTATTAGCTTCATTAATCTGGAAACGGAAATATTTTATTTCATAAAATCTTATTTTATAAATATTATTACCTGACAACGAAAGAAGGAGGGTTATGTTTTTCGATTCTATGTTTGCATGTGTGTACGAATATTTCTTTGGCACGCCCTAGATCTTAAACGGCTTGTCGTATGTTTATGTGAGTGGTGTCAATAGATTCGTCTTAGTCGTGAGAGTGACGCTGGGAAAATTGTTAATAATACATAATGTCGAATTGAGTACTTACCTCCTTTTATTTGGGAAGTCGTTAGTGTCGTAAATTTGTAGTATCGTCAGATTTTATTTGGAATAAATATCGTTATTTTAGTACTTGCAACATTTAAATGCAACATGTTTCTGATTGGTCGATATTAAAACCAATCAGAATCGGAACAAAATCGAACCAATAGCGACGTTTCCCGGAATTTTATTAACAAAGAAGGGTAGTTAGAATTTTCTAGAAAAGAAAATGCGTTGTCCGGCGATTATATCAACTTATTTATAGTTGCAAGTGATTCAATGTGAATAAAAGTGATTAAAATTGTAACAGAGTTTGAATTCATCAAATTGGAAAAGATTAATCAAAGTACTCACGCGCATGAAACACAAGAGCAGGTATCATCATCCGGTTTAGGTTTAGATAACTTTTTCTGTACTCCATCACCACCCTGGAAAAGAGAACCAATTTTTAACACATTTGATTCGAAGCTACTTAAGGGGCGCGTCATAGAACCTTAAAAAAATAAGAAATATAACACTCGGTAAATCAAAATAATGACACAAAAATATATACGGTTAGGTAATAAAGGCTAATCGATATTTTTTAAATACTTTTTGTAATTTGAAAATAAAGACACTGAAATCGACACATTCTTTGCGTTCCATTTCGACAGTTTTGATAAATTTAACTAATTATTCTCGTTAGAAAATCAAAAAATAAATTCATTGCTTTTCTATAGACCAGTATTTTAAGGAATCGCATATATTTGTAGTGTCATCAATTCAAATTTTGCTTACACTTAAGTGTTTGTAAGTAATCAATTTATAATTCTGAAATAAATGATTGATAGATTGATTAAATGTAGTGAATTCATAATTATTTGCAAAACGGTAAATGCTAACTTAGCTCAGACGCAAACGCGTCCCTTAATACACCAGCCCAAGAACGTTTTTTCGGCGAGCTTTTCCGCGTTTACTGGGAAAATTTCGTCTACGATTTGATTTTTTCAGGGTTCCGTATCCAAAGAGTAAAAACGGAAACTATTACTTCGTAGTCCGTAAGCCATACCTCATAAACCATGATACGAGTATCTAGGCAGTTGATGTAATTCTATTGCTGATATAACAACAAATAATAAAAACAGAATAAAATGTAAGGAAAAAAAAGACAAACGGTATTTTTGCAGTTTTTTTCACGTTGTTTTTATACTAGTTTTTTTTTTATCGAGAATAAAATGTGTCCCTCACCCAGAACCACCAACTCTCACGCTTCTCTTCTTGGAACGGCTGAAAAATCAAACATTTATTTCAATATTTTCCATCTTAGTGTGTTAAAGTGTGTTAAGTGTTTCAAACTTAGTTCTCGTATACGAGAACTAAGTGTTTCAAACTTTGAGACGAGACACTGTGGAAAATATTAAGCAATTTTCCACACATATATTATTTTCCCTGAAATATTTTACCACTTTAAGATAATCTCATTTAATTGACATCATGTTGAAATGTTTGTTTTATTTTATTTTTTATTACATATACTAGGTAACTTGGCGGTACGAAGTCATTTATGTCTCGCCGTTTAAACCTTTCAAAACCAAAATCAACCCAGCATTTCCCGAGTGTTAGTGAGGCAAACGAACAGCAATAGATTTTTAAATGTAACGACAGTATCGAAGCGAACACGCGACAGAATCGATACAAAAATTAACATTGACAATTTTGAAAAACTCCCCTACGTATGTAATAGCAGCCATCTTGGATTTAAATTTATCATAATGCATGGTATGTGTAGTATTCTACAAGTCGAGCCCTTTCATTTGATACCCATATTTAGAGAGTTGTGAAAAAATTCTTCGCCATTTTGTGGCGACGGCCATCTTGGACAGATTTTCATCAAATATCTATATTTGACGTATTATGATTAAATAGATATATTTGATGAAAATCTGTAGATTAGATAATAATACTCCCGACTCCGACACCTCTCATACAAACAAAATTAATACCAAAATCGGTCCATCCGTTTCGGAGCTACGAAACTACAGACACACAGACACACAGAGACACGACCAATTTATAACAGCCCGACGTTTTTGCATTGAGGGTTAAAAAAAAAATTCAATCACATATTCATACATTCAGTGTTACTGCCTTCTGCGCCGCTAGTCCCGGGTTCGATCCCCGGACAGGTCAAACATTTGTGTGCACAAACATGTCTGTTTGACCTGTGTCTGGGTGTTTATTATATATATAAATATGTATATCAGTGATCAGGTTACCACAGCACAGGCTTTGTCTAGTTTGGGAGCTGAACACCTTTGTGTGGATGTTGTCAAATAATATATAATAAAAAAGGTACTTACAACGCTATGCTGGCTCCTGCAAGCAGTATTCCTTACTTCTTGTTCTGTTCTCCTGTACGGCTGTTCTTTATTAGGATGCTCTGAACTGCTGGACACTGTTTTCTGAAATATACAACTTCTGCGTGACCGATAAATTGAAATGACGTTGTCGTTTTCTTTACAGTTCCGTACACAAACGGTAAAAATAAGATGAAATGAGACGAGACGAGACGAGACCAGACGAGACGAGACGAGACGAGACGAGACGAGACGAGATATATTTTTTTTTTTAAAAAAATAACAGCTAAACAAACAACAATTATAAAAAATATAAGCTTATAAATAAATACTTGGTTTAATATCGGCGTTCTTATTACATTGAACAACATATTGTTAATAAATGAAAAATATAAATAAAATCGATGCATACAAATTGATGCACAGATAAATAAATATATACATATAAAATACGATACAAATATTGACCCCGATCCGGTCGGGCCAAACTTAGTAAACCAATTCGACAGTTCTAAAATTGTCTCCTCTCTTTTTGTTTCCACAAGTGAGAAAAGGATAGATGTAATTTTAGGAACTTTTAGTTTAGTCAGTGTGAGTGGACGAATTGGGGTCAATATATAAATTACTAATTAAAGGAAGAACAAAATGTGACTCATTACATAAAACAGTTGAAACTTTCAAAAAATGATGTACCTATTTCTATTGCTGCTATAACATGAAACATTAAAAAAACCGAAAAACTTATTATATTTTTTTTATCATTTTTAACTTATATGAGTTGTGGTAAATTACATTGCCTGATTTAGGTCTTGAGCTAGCGTAGTGCTTTCTCTTTCTATCTTGATGCTGTTTCTTCAGCAAGGTAGCTTTCTCAGGATCACTGGAAAATAATAATAAGTTTTTATAAGACGTTGTATGTAACCCCTTTACGCTGAAACGGCTGATCAGATTTTGATGAAAATTTGTACTAGGATAGCTTATGCCTAGGATAACCATAAAAGATACTTTTGATCCAGGAAAACTGAAATGACCCTTGGTATGATCGAATAAAAAATAATTCACAAAATAATTTGGAATGATTTTAGATGGATAGGCAATCTATATCCCTCCCAGAGGAGCTTTGTTATTCGTTTTGTAATTGCATATATTGTGCTCACCGCTTTTCTTTAATCATTATATCTTTGAAAATCTTCAGCATCGGTGATTGAGTTTCCTTGTCCGATCTTTTACCATGGCTGAAAAAAATATATGCTTTTTCATATTAATACTACGCCTGAGTCGGCGTACCTGAGTCTCACACTGCGAGGTTGAATCGAAATACATTTTTAACATTGTCCGAAGTAAAATGCCAGTTCGCGTGAAAATGTGTCAAAATGGTGTTAATTATTTATATATATATATAAGTATGTATATCAGTGATCAGGTTACCACGGCACAGGCTTTGCCTAGTTTGGGACCTGAACACCTTTGTGTGGATGTTGTCACATAATATTATTTATTTTATTTATGTATAATTAGCTGTGCTCCGCGGTTTCACCCGCGTAGTTCCCCATTGGATTGTCGAGATAATGGGGGAACTACTTTTTTGAAGTTCCTTCAAGTTCAAGTTCCTCCTTTCCCGGGGTCCAATTATATACCTGTGCACCAAATTTCATCCAGATCGGTTTAGTGGTTTTGAAAGCGAAACAGACAGACAGACAGAGTTACTTTCGCATTTATAATATTAGTTAGGATATAATAAAACAAGAAATAATAAGGACACTGGGACACAATCTTTCTCATCATTACAATAATAAGTTGCCGTATTCACGGAGCTGTTGTTTTAGATAGAGCCTGAGCTACCGGTGGAGGAAAACATAGTGAGGAAACCAAAGCATGGTGGTAGGGCGTTTCCTGTCGCTCGCCTGGCTAGCTACCATCCTCAAGTTGTAAAATCTGTCGCCAAGCACCTAACGGTGTGTTCCAGCAACCTTCCATGAGAGCAAATGTATTCCAGACTAGGCATGTTACATCTAGGGCTACAGTATCACTGACTTCAGTGGTCGTGCGAACTGTGTAGGACAAAAGCAATAAAAAATAGTGCGGTATCTAGTCGAGCGCATTGAGACTAATTACTTACCTAAGTAGATTTTTTGCAAGATTGGATGGTTGAAAAGTAGTATGGGTAAAACTAAATAAAAGCTTGTAAAATCTACAAAAATCATCAGAAATAAATACCTACATTTAATCTATCTATCTTCTAACTATATAAATAAAAATCAATTGCTGTTCGTTTGTCTCGCTAAAACTCGAGAACGGCAAAGCTGATTTAGATAATTTTGGTCTTGATGTTTGTGAAACATCAGGGAAGGTTTAAACGGTGAGAAACATACGTAACTGTTAGCGGTACGAAATTGTCTGGGTCAGCTACTTGATTATAGAATATTAAATACAATATTATAATTTTTGTACCTTTTATGGCTCAATCCCATGATATGTTCGCTGACATGTTTTAAACGTTGCAAAAATTCAGTCAAAAATATTATCGTTTCTCTTTGAGTGTTAATTCCTCTATGCTCTTTGACGTTTGTGACAATCTGCTTGATGAAGATGTCACTACATAGCTTTTTCATAAAGTGAGCAGTTCATATGTATACTATATCATATTCAACTTTTTAATTCTAAAACTTATGCTTGCATTATTATTAATTGCTATTTGAATGCAAGTAAGTTTTTATGTTTATCTTCCCCGTCATTACTTATGCTTTAGTCCTCTCCGTTCAAAGGTTGCCTGGATGAGATCGCTTTTGGCGATAAGGCCGCCGCTTGTTGCACGTAATCGTAAGTTTTATTAAGTTTATTGTATTATTTATGAGTGCATACAATACAGAGTTTTGTATCTAAGTTTGATGAATTTGAATCCAAGATGGCCGCTGACACTGAATGGCGTGTTGCATATTTCTTCACAAATCCTTCTTTCTATATAGGTCTAGACAGAGCCATAAATTACTTTTTCACCTCAGCAGCTCGAACAAGTACATTTTGCTGCGAGAAATCAGTGTGCAAAACCCTATTTTGCTCTCTAGACAGACAAACTAACTTTTTGATTTTCATACAGAAACAGATTCAAAATTACTTAAACTCATATCAGTACTGGCACAATACAGTTTTGGCCACTAAAAAAAAAAAAAACAACTCCATACGCAAATCGCCGTGGCATAACAATGCAAAGAGTTCCTATTAGTATTTCGAACTCCCTTTTCAACAGATTGCATGGCCTCCCTGATTTTATAAATCATTAAAAATCAGGGAGGCCATGCAATTAGTTTCCATTCATAATTCGTAACCTCATTCTGGTTTCGATTGTCAAATTAAATGTTTTTTTTATCCTTTGTGATGTTCTCACTTCTGAGGTGAAAAGTTGTATGTGCTACACGAGAGCAAAGATATTTGCATCTCGTGCATTACTTGAGGTTCTCAACGCTCAAGATTCAAATCGTGAATCACTCTCGCTTCACTCGTGATTCAATTATTGAATCTTTTGCTTTCGAGACTCAAAATCTGCACTCGCAGCAAAAATCCATTTTGCTCTCTTGTTGCACAAATAACTATTCCTAACTAAAGATACAAACACGACGCGGGTGAATCCACAGGTAAAAATGGTTAAAAATATAGCCTCATATTTAAAAGCCTGTATGTATATTATTTTCCCAATATACTAATGTACATAAACGTGCATTTAAGCGTTTATATCGTCATAACTCAACAACGAAGTACTACGAATATACGTTACGAGTTACGAGTTAGAACATAATATATTTTTACTATGTCGTAAATATACTGCAGGTCCAAATAAAGAAGTTGTTTAAATTATGTGAAAAAATTGGAATTTCATCGTAAACTTACTGTTGCTGGTCTTCCCTACGAAGGGGGTGTAGCTGTAGGTATAGTCGATGACGCTGCACAGATTTTAGTGCAGGTTAGGGATTACACTTATTTACGAAAGGGCAAAAGAAGATGGAACAAAAATGTTAAATGTCAGATTTTTGCTAATTAAAATGTCTGAGAATCTTAGAAGACTAACAAAATTAACTGATTGAGAATAACAGGATTATTAATTATTATTATTAAGTCTTGTCCATTTACGCACTTTACATCTCAAGGAACCTTGAATGTCAAGTAATTTTTTCTTCTCTTAGATGAACATAGATATTCTTTGGCGGCGGCCATCTTGGATTTGAAATTTATCATAATCTACTAATCAAGACCTATCATATGATATCCATATTGAGAGAGATGTAAAAAATTATACAATTAGCCATTTTGGGACAGTGGCCATCTTGGATCGATTTTATCAAACATTACTAGAACTGCCGACTAATTAACTTCAAATAAAAATAAACACATACAGAGACATTATTTATTAGAGACCGTTATTTTTAAGTCGTCGTTAAAAATAAGAACAACCCATAAACCAAACAACATTATTTGCGTCTTGACAAAAAAAATCGACAACCACTTGACCGCTTCTTTTATATATTTTTATACTATTACAACTACTACTACTAATACTACTAATACTACGAATACTACTAATAATACTAATACTACTACTACTAATACTACGAATACTACTAATAATACTAATACTACTACTACTAATACTACGAATACTACTAATAATACTAATACTACTACTACTAATACTACGAATACTACTAATAATACTAATACTACTACTACTAATACTACGAATACTACTAATAATACTAATACTACTACTACTACGAATACTACTAATAATACTAATACTACTACTACTAATGTTACGAATACTACTAATAATACTAATACTACTACTACTAATACTACTAATAATACTAATACTACTAATACTAATACTACTAATACTACTACGAATACTACTATCTTCCTTGACGTGTCCGTTAATCTCGAGCCTGGCGATTATGATGTCGAATATAGCTTGCGTAGCCAAACTTAGTTTTAAAGGTTCGATTGCAAGCGCGCAATACAACCCACCCTCAGCATCATACGTATAGACGTAAGAAGGCTTTGACTGTCTGTATGAGTATACATTTGTGTGTAGAGCGTTTTTTTATGATTAAAAATGTGGGTACTTAATGTAAATTTGAGTTGATTAATAAAAAAAAGTCATTTAATAGGTATAAGAAAATCCTTTATAAGATATACCAGGGTTAAGTCGGGGTAGTTTTCAATAGATCGTCATTAGGGGCGCTAGGAGGCGCTCGGGGGCGCACTGAATTCGCCCCGCGAGACCTGCCTGCCTTCATACACCTGTTTACCTACTTCCCTGTCACCGATACGTGGTCTAACTGAATATATTGAGGGTTCTGTAGAATAAAGATATAAATAGAATTTTTATACTTGCACACTTCAAAATACAAAACAATTTTAACTAATTTATTTACCAAATAAAAAAAAAATGTGCCAAAGTTTTTCGCATATTACGATTTAAAAATCAAATGTCTTGACCGTATTGACAAGACGGGAACACTCAAAAAGTAGTTATACTTTTTCAAACTACATTTTTTTTTTCAAATGTGTCCAGCTAAGACAAATTAAGTACCAAACTTAAAAAAACCGTTAAATTGTCTATATTAATAATCTATACTAACATTATTATAATGTGGAAAGATTTAAATAAATAAATAGTTAATATGAGACAACATTCACACAAAGGTCTATAAATGTTTATAAGAAATAAACTCGAATACTAACTGCGAAAGAAGCAGGGTTATGTTTTCGAGTGTATGTATGTATGTATGTAAATATATTTCTTTGTCACGCCCTAGAGACTAAACGGCTTGTCGTATTTTATAATAGTCAATATGATCGCGTTAGTCGGGAGAGTGACACTGGGTACATCAATATTTAAAATAAAATCACGATGATAGCTTTAAAGATTTAACAGTCGAGTTTTTTTTTTATTCGCTTCTAATCACTTGTTAGCGAGTGATAAATTCAATAGAACGGTTCAAAAATTGACCCCCAGCATATTTCAAGGCGATTAATTCGGTGATAATTCACTTACATCCCTTTATTATCGTTGGTGTGTGGTCGCCGTTTGCCTTGTGTCTCACGTGTCACGGAACCCTAACCGCTCGTCCGCAACCCTTGAGCTTACGGGATCGAGTGACGTCTGTAATTTATGACTTACTGTCACTCACATATTAGCTGATAGGGCTGTCAAATCTTAACAGAAAAAAAACCCAGAGATAACGGAGAAAAATCAGGCCACGGTAAATATGGACGGAACATGTATTCCAGACTAGGCATGCTCCATCTAGAGTTAATATATCGCTGACTTCCATGGTCGTGCGAACTTGTGGTCAAATGACTAGCCGTGTAGGATAAAAAAAACTATCTTTTACTCCTTTTTTTCACTAGTTAAACATAATTATAATATCTCGTTTCCGCAAGCTATGACGTAGCTTATTGCAATCTATCTGTTAAAGTTCTTTGAAAAAAAGCAAAAAAAATGTAAGTGACAAAATTAGAGATTAGAGACACATTTTTCAAAACTTAACTACTATACCCTATGATGAAATTTTTATAGACCCCTTGCGAAGTTCTGCCTTTTTTCCTTCAAAAAATAGGTTTATAAGACTTAAAGCTGAAAAAAAATTAAATTTGTGTCTTCTTCTTTAAATTAGTAATTAATTTATGTATTTCCATGATAATTATTTGTATCGTATATTATATGTATTTATTTATTTATTTATCTGTGTATATTATACTCGTAGTATGTATTGGTTGTATTTATTTGTTCATTTTATTAAATATGTTGATCAATGTCTATGGCCTCTCTTATTTTGTATTATTCATTTACGTGCATGGTTGTCTGGAACAGATCGCTTTAAGCGATAAGGCCGCCATTAAAAATCCTAGTCTTGTCTTGCCTTGCCTTGCCTTGCCTTGCCTTGCCTTGCCTTGCCTTGCCTTGCCTTGCCTTGCCTTGCCTTGCCTTGCCTTGCCTTGCCTTGCCTTGCCTTGCCTTGCCTTGCCTTGCCTTGCCTTGCCTTGCCTTGCCTTGCCTTGCCTTGCCTTGCCTTGCCTTGCCTTGCCTTGCCTTGCCTTGCCTTGCCTTGCCTTGCCTTGCCTTGCCTTGCCTTGCCTTGCCTTGCCTTGCCTTGCCTTGCCTTGCCTTGCCTTGCCTTGCCTTGCCTTGCCTTGCCTTGCCTTGCCTTGCCTTGCCTTGCCTTGCCTTGCCTTGCCTTGCCTTGCCTTGCCTTGCCTTGCCTTGCCTTGCCTTGCCTTGCCTTGCCTTGCCTTGCCTTGCCTTGCCTTGCCTTGCCTTGCCTTGCCTTGCCTTGCCTTGCCTTGCCTTGCCTTGCCTTGCCTTGCCTTGCCTTGCCTTGCCTTGCCTTGCCTTGCCTTGCCTTGCCTTGCCTTGCCTTGCCTTGCCTTGCCTTGCCTTGCCTTGCCTTGCCTTGCCTTGCCTTGCCTTGCCTTGCCTTGCCTTGCCTTGCCTTGCCTTGCCTTGCCTTGCCTTGCCTTGCCTTGCCTTGCCTTGCCTTGCCTTGCCTTGCCTTGCCTTGCCTTGCCTTGCCTTGCCTTGCCTTGCCTTGCCTTGCCTTGCCTTGCCTTGCCTTGCCTTGCCTTGCCTTGCCTTGCCTTGCCTTGCCTTGCCTTGCCTTGCCTTGCCTTGCCTTGCCTTGCCTTGCCTTGCCTTGCCTTGCCTTGCCTTGCCTTGCCTTGCCTTGCCTTGCCTTGCCTTGCCTTGCCTTGCCTTGCCTTGCCTTGCCTTGCCTTGCCTTGCCTTGCCTTGCCTTGCCTTGCCTTGCCTTGCCTTGCCTTGCCTTGCCTTGCCTTGCCTTGCCTTGCCTTGCCTTGCCTTGCCTTGCCTTGCCTTGCCTTGCCTTGCCTTGCCTTGCCTTGCCTTGCCTTGCCTTGCCTTGTCTTGTCTTGTCTTGTCTTGTCTTATCTTATGAAATCTAGATAAGATCAAGATAATTGTTTGAAATTGAGCTCCGATAACAGAAGTCATACTCTTCACTAGATAACGGCCGTCGTCGTGATTTTTAATGGAGAATTTTTTATTTCCTTATCAACGTGACTTTGACTTTTTTTTGTTTTGTCGGTGAATTAGTCAAAAGTTTTCTTTACCGAAAAATCGGTTCAAGATGGTTGCCGCGACAAAATAACGAGACATATGTCCCTCAACATATTTATCAAATGAAAGACCTTCATTATTAGACCACTATGATTTATTTCAAACGCAAAATGGCCGCTACCAAAAAATTACAATATCGGCTTTTTAAAATTTTTATTTTCACTTTCTACTGTATTTATTAGAAAGTAATTTGTATCAGCCCTACGCCTCAGTTGCTATTTGGGCTCACCTCGGCCGTTTAACCTCTTTCTTTATTTATCAGACTCGTGGCCAACACGTTTACATTCTACCTACGTACTGCCGGGGGATGGGGGGGGGGGAATAAAGGAAGGGGGGAGCATATAAGAAAGGATGAAGGGGGTATATACGTTGGAGAAACAATTCTCAAAAATAAATTAGACTATACGAGACTTGACGACGACATTAAACTCTTCCTCAAAAGTCACAAAAAAAGTTTTTTTTATTTGTAAATGTGTTTACCGAATTCATTTCGACATCACCAGCAATAGAACCTTTAGATTTATTTCAATTTATCAAACAAACCTTTGTATCGATTTAGATATAATTTATCAGCTATGTTTTTCTTTTCAAACAAATGTTAAATTGATCCAGCCGACTCTGACAAATTAGGAAAAAGACATACTATCGAACAGTTTTATTTTTGGATGTCTTTAGAAAATCCGATAAGCTCGCCACTTTTGGACGATGCTCAAGTCTTTTTAGTTTAACTTTGGCCAAGGCATAGTCTCTTAGCTCTCCTCTCGACAGACTCCAACGCTTCAAGCTGGTATTTCATCCATAGTAAATAAATTTAAGTGTTATCCGTAATATGCACTCATGCTCACTTAATTGCGGCGGCGTCGTGTGTCGTGTGTCGGCTCGCTCGCTTATATATAATCTATAATAAAAAAATGAATCGCTGAATGTGTTGCTGAGCGCAAATCTCGAGTGCAGCTGAACCGATTTTGTTAATTCTTTTTTTATAAGAAAAATATAAAAATATTGGTTGAAAAGGTCTAAAAACAACACTTTTTCATACCAACCGATCCCATACAATTGAATCTTTATAATACTTCAGTCAGGTTGAACTTTAATACCATAACATATAGTTCAAATGTTAGTGAAGAGGTTCCGGGAAGTCAAAACAATTGAGTGACGTCAGTATCGTATAAATATTAATGTCAATATTTGCTGACCCGGCGTCCCGAATAGCAGAATAAGTATCATAATAAAAATCGACTGTTAGGCGGTACGAAGATCGCCGGGTTCGCTAGTATTCAAATAAGTAAAAGTAATTTGTATTTAGTAAAATTAGCTAAGTACTCATAGTTTGTTTGTCTTCTTTTAAAAGCCCAGAAACTCATAAAAATGTAATTGAACTTATTTTTTTTAATGTATGTTTTAAAAATGGCAAGGACCTGAGTCTGTTGATCATGTAATATCAAAAAAACAGCTAATTTTAGCTGTTTTTTATAATATTAGCTGATTTATACCAAAAATACGAGCAATACTCAATGCACGATCGAACTTGTTCCTTACAAAACACAGCACACCAACTTTTCCACGCGTGAAAACTATCACAAGATAATGTTGCTCTGTTGCACATCACAGTCCCGACGTGACGCGACATGACGCGACATGACGTGTTGCAACGTGACGCAACAACACGTCTGGAAGATATGGATACAGGTGCACTTTTAAATCGCCTTTGAGAATAGCTAGCCAGCGGAATGGAAAGATTAGTAATAGAATAGAGAGAAATTTCTATTTATTAAACACAGAAAGCTAACGCGTGTTCATTCATATTGCTTAACAAGACGGGTTTTCACTTGTGTTAATTGTTGTAAAGGTCTAACTATAGTTTCGTTCACATTCGGTGAACTTCATCAGGGATGAAATGCGTCGATCGTGTCTTCAACGAAACCCGTCTTCTTAAACAATATAACACCTAGGCTAGTTTTGATCCCATACTATGACTAACACCGCAGGGCGCAGCCAATGTTGAAAAAAACATTTTCATCCAAATGGTTCTGATCTTTTGATCCACCTGAATACGACCTGTATTACACGCTATTACTACTTCCCACGGATTCAATCACCGCCCCTCGGCCCCCGCCGCACCTGGGGCGACGTAACATGTAATAAGGGATCCCCTATTCTGTACTATACTCGTACTATAGTACTCGTAAAATCGGTTTACATTTACAGTCAGGGGAATTTCGTTAGTGTTTGGTATACGGGTTAAGATGTAGCGTGTTTTGTGATGATCTATAAAAGAGTAAGCGAGAAATCAATATAAGCCGCTGAATCTAGAAACGTGGACTTAGGAGGGTGGGTGTATTCATTATAAGATTTATGAGTTTTTGGAAATTTTACCTTTTTAATTATTATTTTTAGGAGATCAAATCGGGGTTCAAAATTTAAAACTTCTTTAGTTTCCATTTTATGCCGCCGTATTCGAAACTAGTATTATTTATAATTATAATAAAACTGTAACAGCTCGAATTCTGTGCATTCGATATATTTTGAAATACTTCTCAAAGGGGGTGTAGATATCGGTGCTAAACCCGAATTTGTATCTATTTTTCATTTTTGTCTGTCGGTCTGTATCTTGACTAGGCATCACGCTGAAACTACTAGATGGATTCAAATGAAACTTGGAATACGTATAATTTGTACCATGATGTAACATTATATCAACTTTTCATCCCGAAGTTCACCGGGGTTCTTGTGGGAGAGGGCATGAAAGACATTACGATGTATTAAGTAATAACTCGTACTTACATTTTAATAATTCTTTTTTTTGTAAGAAATGACTAACTAAAAAAATATTATTCCGAAAATTAAAGGGTGTAGGGGGGTGTAGGTCACCCCCATCCAGGCATCTCACGAAGTCTAAAGTTCTCATGTAGCAGTTCTGCAACCAATCTGTCAAACTCTTTAGAATTTTCAGTTGTATACATTTATGTCATTATAGTACTATGCCTACTTCTTCCAAAAGTACGCTAAGTGTTAACTTCTGGGTTTTATCGTGACTCACGAAGTCGACAGTTTTTGTCTCATCAGGGATCACACACGAAATAAGCTCGTCGGTCCTTTACGACTGATAAGGGGACAGCAAGTTATAAAATCTGTCGCCAAGAACCTTACGGTGTGTTCCGGCAGCCTTGCTTGAGAGCCAGTGTATTCCAGACTAGGCATGCTCCATCTAGGGCTAATTCCGTGGTCGTGCGAACTTTTGGTCTAATTCCTAGCTGTGTAGGATCAAAAAGGCAAGTTTTATTTTTCTGTGACTATCAGTAATATTTAATCCGCTCGTTCTCTTCCCTTGCACCACACAACATCTAGTATCGATAGGTAACGTGTGAGACAACTCCACACTTTTACGGTTGTTGGTTTTTCGTGTGTCATCCCTAGTGGAGACAGACAGAATTGGCCTCGGTGAAAGGTTTCTGCTACATTAAAAAACATATTAGTAAGGGAAGTTACGGTATATATTCGAGCATAAAGTTGGTTTTTATTATCGTGATTCTTTAGATAATTTTACCAAACTAATTTTTTCATTAATTTCACTCTCGTTTAATCAAATTATTTCATTTTATTTATTTATTATTATTTTAAGTACCTTTAGGGAAACTTACAGCTATGTAAACAATTAAATTAATGTTGTAAGATCAGATGGCCAATTACAATTTTTTTCTGACAGAAAAATATTTTAACCCTCAACGCTAAAATCATGGTGTGTTATAAATTTGACGTGTCTGTTTGTCTGTGATATCGTAGCTCCTGAACGGATGAATCCATTTTTAGTTTGTTTTTTTGTTTAAAATGTGAATGGGAGTGTTCTTAACTATGAGTATGTTAGATAAAATCTATAATTCAAGATCACTGCCGTCATTAGCTGGTGAATCACATTTACACAACTACAATACATCACAATAATAAATAATAACAATGAGCAATCCCCAGCATCATGCTGAGCGCTGACCTTGTTCGACGCACGGGACATTGCAACTCGACCTACTTTATTATTTTAAATGTTTGTAAGTAATTAGTTGTAGTAGTAGTAGTGTCCTTTGTGTACAAAATAAATGTGTTCTTTCTTTCTTTCTTTCAATAATTGTTTATTGTCACCACAAAAATACAACACAAAAAGAATAAAAAACAAATAACATGACACAAAATCCGGTCTTATCGCTAAAAAGCGATCTTCATCCAGACAACCTTCATAGAAATGGAATATATCAATAAAATTAAGCGTATACGGTAGTGCAAAACAGTTAATAAAAATATAAATAACTACCTATTGATGTAGTCCTCCTATGTTGATGGAAATCAAAAATATATTCATTTCATACCAGACTACACCTATGTTCTAGACATGATTACACTAAGAACTTGATAAACATGTCACAAACCACCAAAAAAAAAATACGATTAATTTCATTTCAATAAGGCTGTCACCACAAAATATCGATATAGTTTTAAAAACTTTTAATTTTAACTGTCACATTTTTTTAAAAGTTTTACCAAACCGTCACAAAAGCCAATTTCATCCATGTGGAGTATAACACAAGTCATATCGCGCAAGGATCAACACGCTATGCTTACGACTAACGATGTTATTTCGAACAGATATCCGCTCTCCTATACTAAATACAAAATAACCTAAGAAATAACAGTGTTACTCTATAAAAACAAGGATTTTGCAGAGGACTGTTTATTTTTGCCGTAAGCCGCCCTTCATTAAAAGATATAAGAATAAGAAATATTTCTTGGCCTTTAAATGAGGTTCGTTACAGGCAACGTCTTGTTACATTTGAATTAATAATTACTTAAAAACATTAAACTGAAAAACTTATTTAGATACTTTTATAGTTAATAATAATAACATATATTTATTACATTATATATTTACCTTGAAATTTATTTCTTTAATTGTTGTAACACAAGAACGAGTTGTAATAATAATCTTCTTCTTCTCTTCTTCTTATATATGAAAATCAATCGCTGTTCGTTTGTCTCGCTAAAACTCAAGAACGGCTGGGCCGATTTAGCTGATTTTGGTCTTGAAATTATTGTGGTACTCCACTCTCAACTGTTAGGCGGTACGAAGTTCGCCGGGTCAGCTTATCGCCTAAATTATGTTGATTATGCTACGGAAAGCGTTTTTAACTTTAACAGACGATGTTGTAAATTCAACGGAATCCTTTTTCATTTTTAGGGTTCCGTGTCTAAAAGAGACCTTATAACTAAGACTTTACTGTCCGCCCGTCTGTCTGTATCTCATGAACCATGACAGCTAGACAGTTGACATGTTCACAGATGAAGTATTTCCGTTGCCGCTGTAATAACAAATACAAAATGCTATAAAAATTAATATTTAAAAGAATGCTATTTCTTTTTATAGAATACTCCTTAAAGGGCTTTTACGGAGGGGTGTAATAAAAAAGAGTTTGCCAAAATTTAACCACAGGCAACGCCGCGGGTAACAGTTAGATGTAGTCTTAAAAAAAGCTAGAACATATTAATTTAAGCTAGTATTTTTTAGTTATATCTAGTTTTCTATATTATTATTATTACGAGCCCGTGCTGTCCCATCGTTGGGTAAAGGCCTCCTTACCCTTTTTCCATTTATTTCTGTCTAGAGCTATAATAGCCCAGTGCTTCTCGTGATTGTCGAGGTCGGCTCTGCATCGCTTTCTTGGTCTACCGCGGCGTCGTTTGCGATCTGGCGTCCACTAGTAATTTTGGTCCAAAGATCATCCGGCATGCGGCAGATGTGGACAGCCACATCCCACTTGAAATAAGCTGCTTTGTAAGTAACATCGGCTATTTGCGTCTTATATCGCAATATGGTGTTTCGAATCCGATCGAAGGAGTATTCTACAGTAATAAAAAAAATGTTTATGTCAAACTCCAGTCTAACAAATCTATGTCTATACTAATTTTATAGAGGAAATTTTTGTGTTTTTGTAATAAATCAAAAAAACTAAACCAATTTTAAAAATTCTTTCGCCGTTAGAAAGCTACATTATTACTGAGCGACACAGGCTGTAAAAATTAGAGATTTGCGGGTAGTATCAGAGCCCAGCTAGTCATTTATACTATGTAATCGCATTGCTCGCATTTCGAATGCTTAACGGATAAATACTGCGTAAATGTCTCCCCCTAGGTAAGGGTTGGAAATGTGCATTATGATGAAAACTTTGTATTTAATCTATTGTCAAGCACTTAGCGGTGTGTTCCGTCAGTTTTGTATTATAAAAGCTTTTTTTATATTAAAGAAATCTTTATAAATTCGGAAGACGTTTAATGATTTTTTTACCAGACTGCGTAACAGGAGGATGATGTTTTTTACGGAGGTACTCAATTCAATGTTTTTTTGTATGATTGTTTTTTTAATCTTATATCTTCGAGACGGCTAGACCAATACAAAAAAAAAATAATTAAAGGGGTATTAGAGCAGGCGGCGTTATAAGTATTTTAGTTATATCGATTTAAAAACCAAACTGCTAAACCAAGTTTTATAAAATTTAATTTGGACCACGCGAGAAGTATAGTCTTTGAAACCGATCCAGTTTTCTACAAAAAAACACGGAACAAAAACTAAAAAAAAAAATGTTATAAGTTGGAAAATTCGTAAAAAATAGTCTTAGTTTCTGACATCATTTACGCATACGTCAATGATGTCACGAGCTTCCTCTATATACTAAATCAACAAAAAAAAGTTTCACTAACCAATGAGGAAAGATACATCGACATTTTTTTTGCTGACTTCCAATAAAGAGTAGGTACTCAATTCGACTGTATATTTTTTGATATATTTCTTATCTGACATGTCTGAGAGGGCCGGCCGATTAGAAAAAAAACTTTTTTTGTATAAAAGTTACTTAGTACTTCTGGTTTCACTAAAATTTTATCAAATCAGGTCTAGAGGATTGATTAGGGAAGTAGGTAATAACATTTTTTTAAAGACTTATTACAACTAAAGTAAAAAAAAACTTAAATAAAAATATTTTTACACTTATTGTGTTATTACAAACATTAACCGTATATATTGATTTTAAACCGTATCTAATGCTAATGCGACAGAAAACGTAAACAACAAACTTTCAAATTATAAGCTTTACTCGCAACAAAATAAAATTATGAAAACGAAAAAATCTCTTCGCAATATTAATTCAAATTAAAAAGAAACGCAACCCTTATTTAAATATGGCGACAAAAACACAAACGTAATTGTGCTCAATGTAAACACAGACATCTGTTTCTTTAGATAATATTATGCGCCACGGACGGATCCAGGGCGTGGGGGCATTTAATAGAATAGAATATTTTTATATTCGTCTCAAAAAAAAAAATAGTGCAGGTACACCACTTAAAAAAATATATTTTAACTTAATTACTGCTTTCTGTCACATGGCATTCAAGATAGGGTCAATTGTGAAATATCCGCGTAAAATTAAGCACGACGCTGGCAAACACCGACTGCGAGGTGACATAAAAGAAGAAAACGTTTGACTTTGGTACTTTGACACGTTGACTTTGGCAGGTAAGCAGAACGACTTTCGGGTTCATCGCCCCCTCCGCCCTCTCGCTAAAAGATGTGGTCAAAAGTACGCAGATATATTCGTTAAATTTCTTCCGACTTCCCAATAAAAGTAACTCAATTCGACGATATTTACTATATATTCTAAGAAAGTACTGAGATTAGAGAACTATTTATTGAAAACCAGCTAAACAATAAAAAAATATACTAGATTAAAACAATACACAAAACCAGCTTTTTCAATATTTTATTTTTTGTTTTTTATCTGATATCCCTGAGGCGGCTAGACCAATTTTATTTAGTATGGGAGGGTCTACTTCTTACATAGTTTCATTTAAATTTAGTTAAAAACAGGTTTGATATAGAAATAACAGAAAAAAATCTATCAGTGTCTGCCGTAATGGAAAAAAACACTTTTTAATGATTCACATCTACCTTTGAACATTGTCAACTTGCACCCCTCCAAATGAATCCTTATATCCGCCCCTGTAACGCACGGTAAGATCATCCGCGACGCTTAAGGAATTACTAATCTCCTTTGTTGTATTTTAATAGAATCATTCTGAGGAATAACCGGATTGTCTATTAGTAGGATTTATTAAAGGAGACATCGTGAGGAAACCTGCTTTTCGAAGGTTTTTAGACAGAAATATTATAAACTACTTTTTAATAAAACACGAAGACAATGAAGAGGATTGGGTATGATAGATATAGTTGTATAACTCATGCATTAGGTTTACCTACTTCATAATATACTGGCGGGTGAGTACTTGCTTTCTACGTATAAAGTGAAATAGTAAAAATGTGATAAATGAAGAACCACTCGACAGATTTTGTGCAAACTTCACATAAACCATCTACTGAATAGTCCGAACGAAGCCTAAACATTTGGCTCGGATAAGTGAGCTCGTTCTTGACTTATAAAATTACAACGAAAAGTGGCATTGATATATATATTATATTGATAATTTTTTATTACTAGTTAATATTTTGCAATTTTTTAATTAGTCTACATAACATTTAAACATATAAATTTAAAGCCTTAGTAAAGGAATTCACTGAATTATCCTATCAATCAATCAATCAATTAAACTCTTTATTTGCAAAGTATAAGTTATTGACAACATTTCAAATTTATTGACCCCCCTTTATTACGATAATAGAAAGATAAATAACAAAATAACGTATCCTTGTTTTTTATTTTAGTAACAATATAATAATAACGTTAATAGAGATTATTGAAAATCTAAGTAAAGCTCGGAATAATGTTATTCTCGTACGAAGCTCGTAATGTTGTCATCTATTATATGTGTTTTTGTTGTTTGTTTGATATTTTTATACGAGCTTTGTACGAGAATAATATTATTCGGAACTTTACTTAGACTGTCAAAAATTTCTTAAAACATAATTATTACATTCTGAGTAAAATAAGAAAAGGGATACGTTATTTTTACTTGAGGATGGTAGGTAGCCAGGCGAGCGGTAGGAAACGTCCTACCACCATATTGTTATGGTTTCCTCATGATGTTTTCCTTCACCGGTAGCTCAGGCTCTTTTTGCATGTTGCGTGAGATCGAACCTCATACCATTTGAACGACAATCCACCCCACTAACCACTCGACCATCATCGCTACACTGAAGTTAAATGAAGTCCTCAACACGCAATTTGTTGAGCGTGGTGAACTATTAGCCTACACTCTCTTTATAGGGGAGACCCGTGCCCAGCAGTAGGATGTTATAGGTTGATACGAGTAACGGGAACGATGGGATTTATTGGCCGAGCGAGCTAAGCGTGTTTGGTCAAAGCTTTCATCCAGTATGTTAGATTTATCTCCTTTAGGTTAACCGAAATCAAAAAAGAATTTCAGTATAATACTTTTCACCTACTTTCCAAAAATGAGGAGTTACTCAAGTGGACTGTTTTATTATTAATAACTGTTATTTGATTTGATACGATTGGACAAAGTTAAAAAAAAAAACATCTTTTTTTTTTGACGTGTGTACTCGTGTCAATCTAAACAAAATCGATTAGGTAGTTTTGTTTTCAAATCAAAGTAAATGAAAAATCTGGTGTCAGCGTCAACGCGTGCAGAATTAAAATCGGTATTTATGAAAAAAAAACACTCATATCGTCACATAAAAATATTAAAATTAGTCTAGCAGCTTGTTTTGTATGACAAAATAACTGAAAAATACGCTCCCGCGGAGTGTGCCACTCAGAGGTCACCCATCTGACCGGGCTGGACGTTGCTTAACAACGGCGATTGTTAGTAACACGTCATCAATGCTACGACTGATTGCTACGACGATATTTTGTTTTCTACGAAGTCCGTAGCAAGGTCTACGAATGAGCTACGGTATTCAATATTGGATATGAATTGGTAATCCGTAATAATCATTAAATGCAATGTCCCTAATATATCAGCGACGCCTAAAATGATATACAAATATTTATTTTTTAAATAGGTATTTTCTTGTTGTATAAATTTAAAAAAAATCAGAACATTTGTTCGTTGCTTAAATGTAAGAAATAAAAATAGGCCGCCTACTTGAAGCCAGCTTGGTTTTATTGAAGTATTTATGCTAACTCGTGAGTAGTAACAATTTGCTTTATTATTTCTAATTAGTAATGTGCAGGTTTTATCTATCATATACGTCTACATGAATATTGAATTCCTTGTTTTTCTAGTTGTTTAACACGAGATTACATATTTGTATAAAACTATTACTGCCATCTATTAGCGAGTAGCTAAAGCTTTAATAAAGACTTATTTCATTATATATCATGCGCTTTTCAAGTTAGCCCTTACATTTTTATGGTTATTCTTTTTTATCGCTGATTCATATTTAACTGTATAAAAATATTAAAACTATTATTAATTGAGTTAAATAACACACATTTATTTAAGCGACATCTGTAGGATAAGCCCTACGAGTTTTGTGTAAGCACAAAACTCGGGAGCTTAAATAGTTCATAATATTTGAAGGTTTCGTTTGTAGCTTCAATTTGTAGCGGGTTTATGAAACTTTGGTAGTGCCCAGTGGTGTCCTTTCTAACACTTTTTTAGTGTTTCAAATTTATGCAGCTGTACTCAATTCGACTGCATTTTTTATGCATAAATTTTCTGCATTAGCCAAAGAGAGCTGAACCGACTGGAAAAAATATTTTTACTTATTTTTTTTATTACCGATACATTTTCCATTGAATACAATGATTAAAACTGTTTTCTTTTCTTCTTTCTTGTTTAGCCACCACACTCTGTGTTTTGTGTCAGTTCGCAAGTTCCTATTAAAACTGTTATACCTAGTTTGAGTCAAATGACGCACATTTATTACAGCGCTATCTTTGAGACTTACACAGAACTTGTAAGCCTACACAGATTCATAGGTTTCGTTTGTAGTTTCAAGAGGGTTATAAACTTTGGTTCGGTCAAGATTTATAATATTATAAAATATTTTACATACATAACTCGTATTATAAATACATCATCTTTGGTTAAAGTAAAGTAAAGTCTACCACAGTTCATACGCCTTCCAAAAAGATGGAGCAACTTAATTCGACTGCATTTTTTTAAGTATATCTCGTAATTTTTGACAGCTAAACAGATTTGAAATATACTTATTTCATTATAATAATAATTCATAGTATATTACTTCAATATAATAATTATAATTGCCGCCTGAAGGTCTTGAGCATGGCTTACAATTGTTATGGACAGAAAACAGCGTACTTACATACTCGTATTAGGGAAAAAACCATTTAAAAATAAATCGACGATAATAACCCGAGGAGAACATCATTAAATATGTTATTTTGTAGATTGCAATAACAATAAGAAACACGAGTTAAATTAATATGTTTTAAAAAAATACCTAATGGTTTTATGAACTGTTGACTTCAAGACCACGTTACTTTTTAAAACTATATAGATAAAAATCGGCCAAGTGCGAGTCGGACTCGCGCATTGCATGTACCGTGGACCTGTTGATATATAAGTTTACTTAAACCTCTACGGGTTCATGAGGAAAGGATTAGTAAGTTTCTAATAATTAAATATAATATTATTGTATGATGTCACAAAAAAGTTATGTCTTTCGAAATGTTTCCTCTATCTGTGCTATAAAACGTTGCTTCGTACAAAATTTCAAGATTCTGAGTTCCCTGTAGGTTTTGATTCCTTGCGAGTGTCAAAATTTGCAGCATAAACGGCTGTATCTTTTGATTGCGTTGGCTTAGAAGTTTGATTTTTTACAGCTCCCAGGGACGGTAGATTTATTACAGTACAATAGTATGAATTTCCAGTTTGATACTTCCACGCGTTAATGAGAAAAAAGGTCTTAACAAACAGACAGACCACAAAGCGATCCTATATGGGTCTAACTTTAGTTTCGTTCACATACGGTTTTCATCAGGGACGAAATGAGTCAATCGTGTATTCATCGAAACTATAGTTGGACCTATCCAACAATCAGGAACTCATGATAACCCGTCTTCTGCAAATAAACATGCATTACATTTTTAAATAAAAATGTTCCTATAAGGGTTCCTTTTTACCTATTGAGGTATGGAAACCAAAAAACGACAACCACTTGACAGATTTTTACGACATTCAGGTATCTAAATACGATTGAAGTGCTGTAGCAAATTTCTTAATCGGATAAATATAATTTCTTTTGAAAGGCAGTTTGATTATTGAATAAAGATTGTATATTCGTTCAAATAACAATTCATATTTTCTGCTTCTTCGTGAGTCGTGACTAATCTACATTCTTCTATATATATCAAAAAGTAAGTCCTGACTGACTGACTGATATTTTCTAGGAATCAACGCTGACCCTAAAGTCTAAACCGCTTAACCTAAAGACATAAAATTTAGATAATGTATTCATTAGAGCATGTAGGGGTATACAAAGAAAGATTCCATGGAAATTCAACCTCTAAAAGGGTTAAATAAGAGTTCAATATTAAAAATTTCATTATTCTCCATTTTATAGCCCGTTATAGCTATAAATATAACTACAGGTAAAATTTAGAATAATTCAATTGTTAATAGGAAAAACAAGGCGAAAAAATACCAGCACAAAATGTATTTAACAACGCGGGTCTCAACAATAGCTAACAATAGCTTCTCGCCTACTTCTATACAAACTACAATACATAATTAAATCATTATATAAAAAATCATTGAATTCAAATTTATCTATCATATTAGCCGTGATGGCATCAAGGCCCAATAACTCTTACTGTGTGACGCTCATCTTGTTCTTGAGTGGCATCTTAATCGCGCACGGGGACTATATTACGCCTGGGTACGTAAAATCTACCTCAACAAAACTTCCATTTAACTACTCAAGCTTTTCCACGTCAGGACCTTTATCTAACTACCCAAGAGATACCACGTCAAGAACTTCTTCTAACTACGCAAGAGTTACCACTTCAGGACCTTCATCTAACTCCGCGAGAGTTACCACGTCTGGACCTTCATCTAACTACGCGAGAGTTACCACGTCAGGACCTTTATCTAACTACGTGAGATTTACCACGTCTGGACCTTCATCTAACTCCGCGAGAGTTACCACGTCTGGACCTTCATCTAACTACACGAGAGTTACCACGTCTAGGCCTTCATCTTACTACGCAAGAGTTACCACGTCAGGACCTTCTTCTAACTACGCAAGATTTACCACGTCAGGACTTTCTTCTAACTACGCGAGAGTTACCACGTCAGGACCTTTATCTAACTACGTGAGATTTACCACGTCTGGACCTTCATCTAACTCCGCGAGAGTTACCACGTCTGGACCTTCATCTAACTACGCGAGAGTTACCACGTCTAGGCCTTCATCTTACTACGCAAGAGTTACCACGTCAGGACCTTCATCTAACTACGCAAGATTTATCACGTCTGGACCTTCATCTAACTACGCAAGATTTACCACGTCTAGACCTTCATCTAACTACGCAAGAGTTACCACGTCAGGACCCTCATCTAACTACGCGAGAGTTACCACGTCAGGACCTTCATCTGACTACATAAGATTTACCACGTCAGGACCTTCATCTAACTACGGAGTTACCACGTCAAGACCTTCATCTAACTACGCAAAATTTACCACTTCAGAACCTTCATCTAACTACGCAAAAGATACCACGTCAAGTCCTTCATCTTACTACGTAAGAGTTACCACGTCAAGATCTTCATCAAACTACATAAGATTTACCACGTCAGGACCTTCATCTAACTACGCAAGAATTACCACGTCAAGACCTTTATCTAACTACGCAAGATTTACCACGTCAGGACCTTCTTCTTACTACGCAAGAGTTACCACTTCAGGACCTTCATCGAACTACGCAAGATTTACCAAGTCTGGACCTTCATCTAACTACGCAAGAATTACCACGTCAAGACCTTTATCTAACTACGCAAGATTTACCACGTCAGGACCTTCTTCTAACTACGCAAGATTTACCACGTCAGGACTTTCTTCTAACTACGCGAGAGTTACCACGTCAGGACCTTTATCTAACTACGTGAGATTTACCACGTCTGGACCTTCATCTAACTCCGCGAGAGTTACCACGTCAGGACCTTCTTCTAACTACGCAAAAGATACCACGTCAAGTCCTTCATCTTACTACGTAAGAGTTACCACGTCAAGACCTTCATCAAACTACATAAGATTTACCACGTCAGGACCGTCATCTAACTACGCGAGAGTTACCACATCTGGACCTTCATCTAACTACGCGAGAGTTTCCACGTCAGGACCTTCATCTAATTACGCAAGAGTTACCACGTCAGGACCTTCATCTAACTACGCAATATTTACCACCTCAGGACCTTCACCTAATTACTTCAGAACCTAGAGGTACAATGTACTTAGCTGATTGTTGAGAATGCATGAACTATATTTAAATACCAAAAATTCATCGCAAATATTTAAAGAAAATAATAATAAAGAATTGAATAATAATAATGAATATCAACATAACTTTTAGTGTGTTATTATTTTGACTGGAAATAGTGGAACTCTTTATCTTTGCATTTGATAGTAAAAAAACCTCTTAAGACTTATTTTTTCTAAGACTTATTTGCTATGTTCTTTTTCCAGGGAAGAAAGCCTTTGGCTCTCTCTGGACCTTGAATTATCATCTTTCAAAGGTTGTCTTTAAGAGATAGCTTTTTAGCGATAAGACCGCCTTTGTGCCTGTTTTCTCTATTAGTCACTCAGTTGCTGAGGAGAAGGACAAACTAAAAAAAAATGTTTCAGTGGTTATCAATTCTATCAAAATCAGTCAAGGGACCTCATTTTTGAAACGTTCAAATGAATTCATCAATCGCTAATGACGTCACATACGAACCATAACAATGCGATTCTTTTATAATAATTCTTAAGTGACGACATTAATTTCCAATTGTCAAAAATGAGGCCCCTGTATAGTCGTCTGTATATTAAAATCACAGAATATATAATTGTATGAGCCTATCTAATTGAAGTTGGTTGTCCTTGTTTAAAATCTTCTTCTTTGTATAGGTGTTAGGTGGCTTACTTTAATGTCAGTCTAGGCCACCCGAAGTATATATCCAACAGTTGTTATCCTAGAGCTAGGTTAACAACCAGAACTTTAAATTTAACGAGAACTGTTTTAATGCCCACCATAACAAATGGTCAAAAGTGACTTTAATAAACCCGACTGCAAGAACTTTAGAGCCACGTATCTTCACATCGTGAAATCGCGAGATGCAGCTAGTATAGCATATGACCACCTGCAGGTGAACACGAAGCTATTGGCACCACTCACATAAGTATACGACAAGCCGTTTAGGATCTAGGACGTGACAAACAAATATACACACATGCACAGATCATAGCAGGCGGGTAAAAAATAAAAAATAAGTACTTGTAAAACTAAGGCGATTAAAATAAATAAACAGTAATCAAATTAATTATACGCGAGAAACTTCAATTATTTTTTCTTGCTAAAAGGGATAATATAAAATTAAAGATAGCGAATTAAAAAAGATAAAGCTCACAAAATATTACTTGACAATCCGAAGATTCTTTCGTTTCAAATATTTTTCTAAGGTTACAGATCAATTGTCCATGTGAGCAATTATCCATTTTGGTAGATATTTCGACTTATCTGGTTGGCATTTAAACTCAAGCCTGTCCATCTGTCTCAGAGAAAGCTGGTAACAACCAATTTTGACCGTCACTTCTTATTGTTAAAACATATTCGATGAAAAAAATTCTACATATACGTTTAGCGCCATCCTGCGGCATTTTCCGAAACTTCTACATAAAGCTGTGTGAAGTGGAGTCATCATAACATTCCATGAAACTTTTATGAATTGTAGTTTCAAACAGATGCGGTAGATGGCGCTATCTTTTATACTTAGGTTGTCGACGCTAGATAACGCCGTAAGTAAGATAACATAAAATTGGCCAAATGTACGGCCACTTATTTTTCTATTTAAAAATTACAACTCGTGAATAAAATTAAAATAGGATTATGTGGAAGAAAACCTATCCAAATAAAAATAATATTTCATTTCCCGTTTCTGAGAAAATTAGATAACAAATTTACAACAAAACATCCGACGAATTGAGTACTTTTTGGAAGTCAGAAAATTATAAAATATTTATGACTGCAAAAAAATTACAAGTTGCAAAACAAAGATTCAAAATGATTTATTTAAATATGCATATAAGAAAAAAAAATACATTATAATGTATGTATTTTGAATTTTTGAAAATACTTATTAACCTCGTTACACAGACTGGAGAGATACCTTATTTAAAATCAATAAGTAAATAGGAAATAACATAAAAATAGTCCAAAAAGCCCCCCGTATTTATTACGATAATGGAAAGATAAATGAAAAATAACGTATCCATTTCTTTTTATTTTACTCAGAATGTAATAATGGAATTAATGACATATTTTTTACGAGCTTTTGACGAAAATAACATAATTTTTCTTAGATTTACAATAATCTCTAAAACGTTATTATTACATTCGGAGTAAAATAAAAAAATATGGATATTATATATATTAATTTATCTTTCCATTATAAATAAGTAATTTATTTATTTATTTAATATGAACGCCTCAGTAGCAATAAAACATATTATAAAATCATAAAATCATACAGAATACGATTGAAGTTAGCACAAATAAAAATCTTTCAATTAGGCACCTAACTGATATTGAAGCCATTCTTCTGCTTCATTTGTTCAGTGAACAGTTACGTTTTCCTACAGAATACTATATTAAAATTACATTAGGAATTACAGCTATGTCATAATTTTATTAGTTTTGAAGTCGTAGGACTCACAAAACGTTAATAATTATACACCATTTTACTCAAAAAATGTCGCAGTCGGAATAAATTCTTAGAAATGCGTTGAGATCACACATGGCGCGGTGTATCGGCGTAAACTTGCGGTGCTCAGTGCGACACCGTCCCGTGAAGGAAAATGTATGCTTAAATAGTTGTAATATAAATGAGGGATCAAATTTTTTTAATGATCTTAACAACATTACTTTAAGTTTCTACATATTGTCGTACGAAGAAAACAACGGCAAATACTTACGTTTGTTGAATAATAGCCACCTTATATATTTATTTTATTCGGTTTTTTTGTATTTATTGCTATAGCGGCAACAGAAATACATCATCTGGAAAATACAATCTGGTGACAGACAGACAGACTGAAGGAAACTGAAGTTTTAGTAAGGCAGCCTTCCTTGAGAGCCAGTGTATTCCAGACTAGGCATGTTCCATCTATTCCTACAGTATAGCTGACATCCGAGCTCGTGCGAACTTGTGGTCTAAAAAAAATTTTCTTCAGTTATGTCGATTTAAAAACCAAACCTCTGAACCGACTTCGATAAAATTGAAATCGGACCACTCCAGAAGAACCCTAAAAAATAAAAAAATAAATTGTTTCAATACGGTCTTATCATCTTCGACAAATTCGGTAACAATCATTAAAAAAACATACAGTGAAATTGAATACGTCCCCTCTTATGTCGGGGGTGTACTTAGCCGAAAGAGTTGGGATTCGGAGTTGGTCCATTAGTGAAAGTTTTTCATTGAGATATTTATGTATAATGACTCTCTTTCAGCTTGGTTCACCCTTAATAACCTCGATAACCCTATTACTATGACTATGTGTTCATAGTGTGTATAGAAAGAAATAATCATAAATTAAATTAATTAATGTTTTTTTGATATTCCTGTACGATATGTACACGTTATTTTATTTAGATTAATTAATATCCGATACAAAATTTGAAAAATCATAGAAGACGTTAATTAATATAATAAATATTATCTTGAGTGATTATCTTTATTATCTTTTAAGTATAAGATCTTATAAGTAGCCGCTACCAAAATACCTTTTATAATGATACGTATCTATTATTATTATCTTTTTAAATATATTATTTTTGATTAGAATAACATCGAAATAAATAACTAAGTATTTACACCACTGCCTTAACAAGTGGTTAGAAGCGAGATAGAAAAAAACCCCGCTTGCTAAATCGTTAAACCTGTGTATCATACTTAATTTTTTGTTGTAACCAGTGTCACTCTCACGACTAAGACAAATCTATTGACACCACTCACATTAGGCTCTAGAACGTTACAAAGAAATATACATACAAACATACATAATTTATTGACTATAAAACATAAAAAAATAAAATAAACATGCTATTATTCTCTCAAAAGCTAAAAATAAACCCATACAACCAATAAATATATTTAACAATAAATATATTCCCTTGCAACAGAAGTAACACGAAAAATATCTTTCGTGTTAGGATACACACCTAACATGGAACGCTCATATTGAAAACATTAAAACTAAACTAGTAACAATACGCGGCTCATTTAGAAATATAGTTGGGTGCTTTCCACGTACATTACGTTTCACTATCTATAACGCTTTTGTAAAACCTCATAAGTATAACATACTCAATTGAAATATGGGGGAACGCTGCAAAAACAAAACTAGCCGAACTTCATGTACTTACTACGAAACAAAATCATTAAAATGCTATTAAGCTATGACAATCGAACGCCAACTAAAACTACTCGTGTATATAAAGAAGCTAAGCTAATGAATATTAAACAGCTGAACATTTACAACAATTGTATTTTTGTACGAAAATCCTTAAATAAATATGTTCATTCAAATTATTTCAAATATCGACGAAAAGTTGGTTGCGTCACTCGGCCTACAACTCGTCGAGCCAGTTTTCTTGTTCTGGCTCACAAATTACGGTAAAACAATAGCGAATTTTGTAGGAGCGAAACTTTATAACAAACTACCCTCGGATTTAAAAAATATTTAGAATATATAAATAGGACACTTTCTTATTAATGACGAAACGTACGAGTATTGCATTTAAATTAAATTTTCGCATATTTGTTATTTCTCATAAATTTCTCTGTTAAGTTGCTTGCACTAACAACTTGGGTTTTTTGAATTTAATTTGATTTTTCATAAGTATTGCTTGATGCGATCCGGATTGAGATTCAGTGGTTCACAGGAAGTGACGTCAGAACACCAATTTAATTAAAAATTTATTATCAGATTTTTTTTACATTATCTTGTTTATTGTTACGTTATATATTATCTTGATTTTATAAAGTGACGATTTCACTGATATATACATTCCGATAAAAAATTCCATTCATTTTACCTACGAGTAGGTATTGCAAAATTGTATTGTGTCGCTTTACGAGTAGATACCTAGATCATTAAAACTGGGTCTCTTCATATTGCTACAACATAGGCCGCCGCTTAAGCTAGATGAGGTCTGAATGAGTATAAATCCGAAATGGTCACTTTTACATTTTATTAATATCCGTCCAGTTAGTAGCTACGGCTGCCGAGTTAAAGTCGGTCATCAAGTTGTTTTAAAGAACTTATCTAATAATTAAAATAATCATCCATCACTCATATGTACTAAATAAACCTTAGCCTCTTACTGCTGGGCACGGGGCTCCTCTTAGTCATAGTCATAGTATTTTTTTCATAACAAATACAGTTACATATCAAATATTAAATTAAATTAATATAGTTTAAAGAATACAAATAATTTGTATTTATTACATTAATAGCGATGTAAAGAACAAACCTATTATATGTAAGACAATTCATTGAATTAATCAAATAACATTCGTCTCCTTTATGAAGTCGTCAAATTAGTACAATGTCTGTTCGACGAGCCAATTTTAGATTTTCCTTTTAAAAGAGTTTCTCGAGGGCCGCTTCCCTTATTTCATTATTATTATTATTTTCTTCCTTTATTTATGCTCTTAAATACGGCGGGCGCTTGCAGTCACATGCACTTGCCTAAATGTCTTTGCGAGCCGGGCGGTCACCACGCGGAGCCTGTGCGGGTAACGCACAGGCTTAAAGGCTTAAAGGTGTAGGCTGTGCAGACCGTGCTGTCATATTGCGGGTTTGACTTCAATACTAGACAAAAAATAAAAATAAAATAACTCACGACTGCATTACTTTTTTTATTTCGATTTAAAAAACAAACCTCGCTAATACTGCGCTATAATTGCTCTAATAAGGCGCAACCAATTTAAAAATTGGCAAATAAATACATATGTCACAACAATGGCAACAAATTTAAAACTGAGACAAAAAATATTAAATAATAATTAATTCAAATTAAAATATTTTTATTGTACACCTAAAATATACATATACATTTCAAACAGATATCATATAACATTGGCAGTACATTGGGTCGCCTTATCGCCTGAAGCGATCCAGGCAACCTTTGAAGTTGTATAAAAATATTTTAAACAAAAAAGAGGTAAATAAAGGAAGTAAAATAAAAAACTAAAATTTCAATTTATATTAAATTTATAATTTTATTATTCTCAACAACAACTACTTATTCATATTATTTTTTCACTCATCAAGTTTTATTTAAATTAGTTCAGCAGTTTTTGCGTTTAAGTGTAATAAACATACATACACACATTCTTACAAACTTTCGCGTTTATAATATTAGTAGGATATATGGTTGGACCCCTGCAGAGTCAAGGCCTCCTCCACCCTTTCCCCCTTATCAATTTAAAGCAACTTTTTTACTTATTTTATTTATTAGTCTTTGGTTGTCGTCTTAGTATTTTTAATGGACTTCTGTATAGAGGAACTCTCGTTGTGTCCCTCTTTCTTCAGGCGTTCTTGCAATATGGCCGTCCAGCGCCATTTGAGTCTGACATGCTCAAGCCATGTCTGGCTGGCATATGTACTTAAGGCTAAGGATACAGGCATTTATTTTCCTTTTTAGGTTTAATGATAGCATTTTAAGACTTTTTTTAGACCCAATTAATTATAAGATTTTGTGATTTTTCTTTCAATTACTTCTTATTATTAGCGTTTCTAAAAGATATCTGCTTTTGCAAATATTTAGTGAGTACTTATAGCATTTCCTGTAGATGTAAGTGTGACTGTGGGAAAAGAACGATATCATCGGTAAAACATAAATGTGTAAATCTTTTGTGGTTTATGAATACCTTCAGGTACCATATTTTTGGCATTTTAGATCCTTCATTATAAACTGTGGTACTGTAATAAATAGGGTCGGAGAAATTGACTCACCCTGCCTTGTCCCTCTCTTCACTTTGATTTCTGGTGCTAAAGATTCTAGTTTATACACAAATGCATATTTACACCAAATTTGAGTCCAATTACACTTCTGCAAGGGAGTCAAAATTAGATTGCAAGATTTAATTTTGATTATAAGCAATAGTACAAACAATGAGCAGTAAATTAATTTGTTGCAATGAATTGCCTGTGTGTAGTTAGGGTGGGGGTTGCCTGTTGCCGTCCCATAAATTAATGAAAGGGGATGCCACTACGAGGGCCTACTGCGAGTTTTTCAACCACTCAATCGCGCTCGATAAACTCGAGTTTTGCAATTTTATTTCGAAAATTAATGTTGATTCATTTTCATTCAATGTTTGATTCATATTGTTTAGTACTGTTCACCAACTCCCCCACCCCAGCAGCCGACGATGACATCGCGCGCGCGTCAAGCGGCCGAGTGCACTGCGAGATATGTCATCGTTGAAGACCCGAACGACTCATTTCATCCCTGATGAAGTTCACCGGAAGTGAACGAAGTTGGACCTTTCCAACAATCAGGAACCCGTGAAAACCAAATTTTCTTAAATAATATCAAGTTTTGCATGTAATCAAAACAGCAATGCCTGGCGTCCAATGTTATGGTAAATGTTAACTCCTAAAAATACTGTAATTACGACAACGCGATCGAGTAAGTAAGAAAACTCGCACTAAGTACACGGGGCCCTTAGGACTGTGAACACTTCATTCAACACGTACGTATTCACTAACTCAATGTCATATTTTATATCGTGACGTTGAATAGAACACACTCGTTCTGCATCATCAGAATAACGTATTGCGTTAACATAACGTTAAACATATTACGCGTTCTCAGCAAGCATATTGTTGTTTGTTAGAGAACAAGGGCCCAGGTCAAATATATCAAACTTACAAACTACAACCAAATGAATTTAAACTAATCGGCTATGTTTTTTAATGTTTTTCAGATAATACTAAGTCATAAAAGCTGTGGGAGTAGCGTCTCGCACTCTCTCTCGCGGCCTGCCGTCCCGGACCTTGGCCCTTTTGGCCCTAGGTTAAATATGCCCCTGACACGATGTACTTAATTTCCGGTTCCAAAGTTTTCTTTGAATTAATTAATAAAATTGGTAGCAAAATTATCAGTTTTTAATACGACATCATTTTCATTGTAATTAAGATATGGCATCACTGATGACACTGTTGCTTATCTTGTATGCAATATATGTTTTAGCGTACGATTTAATCTTTATCTTTTAGTATTACACTTTATTCTAAGTACATATATCGAAAAATTATGGGATGTAGGTAATATCTGCAATAAATTACAATTATTTATTTATTATTATTATATATAGGAATACCCGATAACAGCATATTCCCAATTTTTTACCGGCTATCGAAAAAAGAGGCAGTCAATCCGATTTATTTTTTTATATTTCTTACCTGAGTTCTTGGAGATGGGTCGTCCAGCTACTAAAAGATTTTTTTTTGTTTATATAGTCATTTGTTATACAAGAGTGCAAAGTTGCTTTTTAACCGCGTGCTCACTTTTGATGACCGAGCAAGCGAAGGATTCAAAAATAGAAATTAGAATCCTAATCTAATTCAAAAATTAGAATCCTGAGCGTTAGCGAGGTAATTAAAAGAGCACAAGGTGAAAAATCGTTGCACTCGAGTGCAACACGTTACTTTTAATCGCACCTCAGCGAGGAAATTACTACATACAAAAAATTAAAAAATGAATCACTCATATTAATTTTTTCACTTATTTCTAACATAAGGTTTATTATTACATGACGTGAAAAGATAATGGCGCGCGCAACACAAATAAAAAAAACAGCAAAAAGGTTCCGAGTCTGAGTTTTTAACAAAATTAAAAAATTCGGCACCATAGAGGTAGAAGTAAAAATAGGTTGAATAAGGTTTTTAATTCACAAACTTAGTGCACACGATATTCTAAATTCAAATTTACTTTATCCTCTAGCGGAAAAAAACGGCTTTGCACTCAGATATCGAACAGCAAATATACTCTTTCGAGATGGTGGGATGAAAAGGTATTTTAAAGCATACCACTGAAGTGTCTTCGTATAAATTTTATCAATATCAGTCGAGTAGTTTAGATTTTAAATCGATTATTTTTATCTATTATTTATACATCCGTGGTGATCCGTGAAAGATGTCCCTTTGAAGTATTACAATCTAGCCTAAAACTAATAAGCAATTTTAATTTAACTTAAACTTCTAAAAACAGTGTCTTTGAGGATGTGTATATTAACACGTATCATAACATCTGTATTAAGAGGAAGAAATTTTGTTCATGTGTTCTTTAGAGTTTGCACTTGCACAAAATTTCACTATCACGAATTATTATTACACTAGATTAATTCGAACGGTTTAGTTCTTTTTGTCTTCTTACAATGTCCATGTGGTCGAGGAGCTGGATAGCCTCGACATTCACATGAACTCTTACGGGCTTCCGCATGCTTTTGGATCCCTGTCTCAACAAGAGTTTGTTGTAGTAACAGGGATCCAAAAGTAACCCCTAGTAAAAGTAAACGCTCTAGGAGTCTAGATTTCTTTCAAATAACGGAAGAGAAGTATTGTTGAAGGTGAACGTTAGGATGCCTTTAATTCAGTCGATAGTCTGAACCTTGTTGGCTAACGTAAAGGAAAATATCCCCGTTTCTTCGGCAAGTATATATAGTTATGCTCAAAATTAAAAATTGATATGCAAGAGAGATTTCCTTATAGTTTGTCAACAGGTGGATCCTTTGGGGCCAGCTATTTTCATTCTCGTGATTCATCCTGTCATTAAATGTCTTGAATCAGAATTTAACGTTTATTATTTAGATGATGGAACCCTAGCTGATGACCACTGTATCCTATGACTTATCTACTCTGTTTCAGATTTTCATTCGATCGGCTCGGAACTACGTTTTTCTAAATGTGAATTATTTATATTCGATAATTGACAACATTTCAAATTTTTATTAAGAAAATGGAAAGACAAATGAAAAATAACGTACTCCTATTTTTTTTTCATTCACAATGTAATAATTAAATTTTTGGAAATTTTTGAAAATATACGAAAGTTCAGCGTAATGTTGCCTCGTCAAAAGCTCGTAAAAAATTATGTAATTAATTATGTGTATTTTTGTTGTTTGTTTTGGTATGGTTCACAGATGACAGATACAATAATATTTTTTATAGGTGGCATCCGACGGCTTTAATATAAATACGATACGATACTATAATTATTTTCATAATTTTTTTGTAAATAACTAGGAAAAAAGTGGATATAAAAATCTAATATTTTTAGCATTACACTGATCTCGAAATGGGTTTTGAATTACCATCACTTTGCTAATATGACACAACATTTCATTTTTGCAAAGTGATGGAAATTGCATATCCAAAAATAAAATCATAGAGTTATACAATTCGATAGCTCCAAATATCTAAATAGTGCCTCGCTTCATTTATTAGGGTCGCCGGTTCTTGACGAGTCTATCCCTGCAGCAGTCGAGGAATAAATTGGAAGTTTCAATTCGGTATCGGATCGTCTTACAAAAATTGCACATGGCTTTTATAATCATCCGCTACTGTCTTTTTGGGCAAAATGCACATAATTGCTGTCAGTTCTGGAATCATCCTAATCTTTTAAATCAGTTAAACGGCATCGTAAGAGATACACAAACATTATTATTACACCTCTGGAAGGTGGGATCCAAGCTTCGTTACCCGTATGGTACTGTATAGTATTGGCATCAGATAATTTTCTAGTGTGTCTTTGCCAGAATTTTTGTCTTCGGTCAATAGCACACTAGAACTGTCAAAAACCATTTTATCTCCCTGTTTGGAAGTTACAGATACTGCTTATTTTACCGAAGCCACAAATAGCCTGCCCTAACAGTGACTTACCCATAAAACCCGTCCTCGCAGGGTATAGACCGCTCTGTGAGCTAGAACGGAAAAACATTTTAGAAACGTCTAGTACACTCGTAGAGCGTGCACGTCTTATTGTTTTGTATCGCTAGGAATCGAGTCTTTGGATGCAAGCACTACCATTGTCTAATTTAGGTAACCTTTTAGATAACGGTACGTTCCGAGTAGCCATATCTTATGCTAGAAGTGCTTGTCGCATTGCATGCCTCAGCGCAATGCGACCAGCAATTAATAATTCTATTGGTCAGGCCCTCGGAAGCTGCCATATCGCTGCGGTTTTGTGTGCGTGACGATGGCAAGAGGCCTGACGGAATGAGTCTTATTCCTTGGAAGATAGGACGACCTTTGGCGTAGGACGCCACGTGTGTAGACACTATAGCACCATCCCATCTTCCGGAAACCAGTCAGCAGGCGGGTGGCGCAACTTTGTCACCAGAATGCCTCAAACTATTCAATTTTTGATAGAATGTATTTGTTTGTGCCGTTTGGGGTAAAAACTATGAGGCCCTGAGCTCTCAGCTTTTTTAAGGATTTGTCGGTAAGTACATAAGAAATGGCAGAAATGCTGGCTTATATTTTGCCCAAAAAATAAGTCCATCAATCCAGCAGCGGGGCAACACAGTTAGCATTTTGGATACTTTGAACTATTATTTAAATTATTTAAGTGACTAATTTATTTTATAGCATACGTATTAAGTTGTTTGTATAATTAAATTATTATATAATTCTTTACAAAAAAGTGACCATCAACTTCTCTAGTTATTTTCATTTAAAAATCAAAGCAAGTCCCGCGCTTTGATTTGTGATTTGCGTAAAATTAAATTGGACTATACGGGAGCTACGAGTATAAAAATATAACAAAAATATCTATCAAACAAAAAAATATCTTTTGAATGCGGTCTATATCCGTCTATGAGAAATTAGGTAACAGGCATAAATAATACAAGAATAATAATAAAATTTTTATATTATTATTAATTATTTATATTTTAATTATTATTGTTAAATTATAATGTTTTTGGAAATCGGTAGAAAAAAGAATAGACTCGAATTGAGTATCTCCTCTTATTTGGAAGTCACAAAGCACAGACGCTTCGCTCAGTATACTCAATGACGTTTGTTTTTTTGCTGACAATAAAAAGTTGTGTTATTGTAAAAAGTTACAAACAGTTTATTTGTGTGCTTCCTGCCATTAAATCGTACGCTTCCAAACTGTAATCTTATCATTATCAATTAAGTAGTCGGTTGATTCCATATAAAATTGTTTCGTGTGCGGACCAATTTTTTAGCTATTGGGTTCAGTATATTTGTTGTTTTTTACTGACTTCCAAAAAAGAGGATGTATTATTTGTATGGTATAGGATTAGATAATTGTGACTTGTGTAATTAAAATATTTATCAATAGTAAACCCATTAATACACTATCTTTTACTGTAATACTTATAATTCCTACTTGGGTGTCATCAGAAAAAAATAGTTAACATAACTCCGATCTGGCATGGCATACCTAAGGTTATTAATATATTTAAAGAAAAGAGTAGGCCCCAATATTGATCCTTGTGGTACCCCTATGTCTATAACAACTTTAAATTTACAATGCCTGCTCTGTATCCTAAGAACTATAAATTCAAGGGTCTATCAAATTAGATTCAACAGTTTTATAATAGATCTGCCCATATTATCTTTGACCATACCATGTTTAACATCATGCGAGTTAATGGTCAAACATAAATATTTAACATTTAAAAAAAAAACTTAAAAGACAATCTGGGGGCACATCAGTGCTTCCGCCATGTCAAGCAAAACAAAGTCACAGCCGTACTAACTTTTCTCGCCTCGCTTCGAGAAAAGTTGGCACGGCTTCCAAATTGGCCCGAATCGCTATTCAGACTTTTTAACTCCTTGACGTGACGCATATCACAATAGATTGTTATCAATATTTGCTACTATTAATTTAATGCTAACTGCCACCGAACTCCAAAAACCTCCTTATCAGCATGTTTATAACTCATTCGTACAATCAAATTAATAAAGATACATTATCTGGAAATCTATCTTTTGTGTTTTAATATATAAGTTATTTCGCGAGCGTATTACAATATCCGTGTAGATCCACTAGTTCGCTAGTGTTTATAATATCAGTGCTTAAAAAAAGATCTTTCATATAAGGCGTGTTTAATGGGCGCTATTGGTACGTAACTATTATTAATTATACTCTACTTCCTAACACTTAAATAAATATTATAAATAATTTAAACTTAGATTGCCGCTACCCAGCAGGAGGACCCAAGCTACCAGTGGTAGGGATTACAGAAATAGGAGCCTCCTGACAATGTGTGCCGTCACCGCTCTTTGTATCCGACCCTTTATCCAACCCTCTAGCGAGAGCCTCTTAAGATGTTTGTCGAGACTCTTAGCTATCAGGCTGTTTGCCAAAACGACTATTGGGACAATGATCGTCAAATCAGCATCCCACATGGCGGTCACCTCGTGAGCCAAGTCAAGGTACTTGCTGACCTTGTCCTTCTTGGCCTTCACGAGGCTCTTGCCATGTGGGATGGTGATGTCGACGAGACGCACTTGACAGAAAACTATACTTTTAACAAGCGACAAAAGAAGCGATCTGCACTGATTTCTCGACTGCGTCTACTGAAATACTGATCGCCTCGAACACACCGGGATACTTGTAGGTCTCGGCTTCGGAGAGAGATCTCAGAGTCAAATGATATATAACTTTCCCCCGCTGTATATGTAACACCGCATTACTTTTTTGCATCGAACACCATCCTGATGGCGTTGCTATAACTTTGTGTAGCTGTTAACAATCTATTTGTAGTTGTTTCCTTAACATTTTAACAACTTCAACAAGGCTGGGCGTTTCGGTGCAAATAGTTTCAAGTTGTCCATGTACAGCAGATGACTAATCACTTCACCCCCTCTACGGAGCCGATAGCCTGGCCTTAAATCCTACAGCAAAGTACTAAAAGGTTTTAGTGCTAACCTGTCCTGCGGGCCATGAAGGGTATCGCCATCACCTGACGAAGAACTGTGGACCACTGTCCCATGCATGCGTCTAAAAAGGATTTGAGCGTTGCATCAATTTTAAACAACTCTATAACATAATCCTCACAAGCCACGTCATGAATGGGTCACCAAGTCATAGGCCTTCTTAAAGTCAATCCAGGCAGCAGAGCTTTTTGTTCTGCCGGACTTGCTAGTCATGTCTATGAAGAGGATCTCCTCAGTACCACAAGACCCAACTCTACATCCATTCCAGAGTGGGGGTCAAAACATTGTTCGCAACAACGAGCGTGTTGGAGAGACACATTATTAAAATATTGCATTGATATTGGCCTCTGATAATTAAGCAAAGTATCAAGAAATCCAAAATTTTGATTAGGGTAAAAATCACGTTCAGAGATTCCATTAAGTACATAGATACTAGTACGAAACGAATAAAAGCGGTTTTATATAATAAGTCATACTTTAAAAAACTAAAAACCGCTTTACATTCGCCGCGCAAAACTTACTTTACGAATAATGACCCCCCAAAAATTAAAAGTTACGTTTGATACAATTTCTATGTGACCACATTTACTGTTGCGAACTAAAAAATAATATTACTAATCAGTTCACAATTGACGAAAATATCGATAAACATACAAAAACATTACATGCAGACAAACGTACAACCATTTCCTTTTTGGAAATTGGTTAAAAATAGAAATTTATTCAAAGGTTTATGTGCAAGAGCAATTGACGCCCTTTAGGTGTCCAAATGGGGGTTCAAATTAATGTCTCGAGCAACATCGCGGGAGACAGCTAATACGAGTACTATCTAGATAAACTGCATTCGATGCGTGTTTCTTGTAATTTTTGTTTGTAAATAACTTAAGTCCCTTATCTTCGAATTCATTGAAAATGGATTAGCTATATCCTTGGATTAGCGTGGTCTATTCAAACAATGCAGGTAGATAGATAGTAATGATAATTGGGGAAGTACACAAATCTTTCTGATGCTCTAAGGATTGTTTTCGCATTTACCTACTTTTGAAAGAAGGTTTTACTTTCAATTGAAATCAAGTGTTTATTATAAACTATGCTATCTTACAGGTAAAAATATTTATAAAGTAGACTGTGTTAGAATACAACCAGATATTAATAACACATTTGTAGGATTGCTCTAACTACAAGTGATATGTTCAACCGATTTCAATTCTGCAGGCTTCTGTACGATATTTTTGGATATTTTGATTTACTAATCAAGCTACTGACAATTGATCCAATGTTTGTATAATTTATTTAGGACTACCTAGAAGGTATAAATATTTATAAGGTATTTATCTTTCAATAATAAAAAGATTTTTTTCAGATTGGTGCAGCTGTCCAGAATAAATCTAGGAACAAACTTAAAAAAAATGTTACGTATTGAAAACCTTGTCTAACTCCAAAAATAAAGTAAATATAGATACGGCGTAGTGCACCTTCTGTAATATTGCACAATGATTATTTCCAGTTAATATTTAAATTGGCTCATATAAAATACAGTAGGTACAATCCTGATAATAAAATTAAATAAGCAATAAAATTTAGTTATTTTTTAGTACAGAATATGTTGCATGATCACACACGTGCTCAAACATGACGCGATTTAATCAAGATAGAGTTTTTTAAGTGTTTAATATCTGGCAAACTTCTTGAACCAAAATATTATATTTCCGCGCATATGCACTTCTTATTTAGAAAACTAACGCGTGTGTTACGTGTGTGTTTGTTGTGTCAGGTATGCGAGAAAACCCGTCATCTTAAATTAATATGTACTTCTTATCGATGAATCGCGTCTCGACGCAATCCCTGTCTCCTAATCTAACCCAAAGACCAAAATATCATCAATGCGTTCAAGGTCATTAGTCTAAGTAGTCCAAGTCTATTAGTTCCCGGCAAACTACTACGCAAATTTACAAAGTCAAAAAAATTATCGCAAGGTGGATCACCTAATTTAAATTGCTTATAAATTTCATAAAATGTGTTTAAAAGATTATTTACAATCTAGTTTTACGAAAATCGCTTCACCGGAAAGGTGATTCAAAAGGATTAATTAAATCACGTTGTATAGGAATTTTTTAGTGATAAAACTATTTCGCAAAACAATGAAATACCTATAAATTACATGTAACCTACCTACCTATCACCGACGAATCTATCGCATTCTGTATTCAAGCGGCGACCGGACCAATGCGATTAGATTTAGAAACTTCGCTTTGATTTGATAATTACGATAAACATTAGATTTGATTATCGAAATAGAAAATCATAGATTGAAATATATTTCTGACTCAGATAACGTAGCGGTTATGCTTTTAAAAATCATAGATCTAATGTCAAGATCAATGATTCCATTTTTGCGTCAGCGTTACGTAATTTATTTAATTTCATGAAAATGCTGATATGATGGCAGAAGAATATAGAAGAAAAATCTAGGTCTATAATCGCCTTTGAATCGCTTCTAGGCAAGCGTATTACATCCTAGGCCGCATCATCGCTTCACATCAAGCAAGTCGTGGTCAAGCGCAATCCTATCAATTAGGTATAAAAATAAAATCCGAAGAACCTATAAACAATAAAGTAGACAAGATTACAAGACTGGAAATCGCAAAAGCAGTGTGGGATGCCTTACAACTAGGTTGAATGAAGATAGACAGAATACAGTAATGAAACCAGATGAACTGATCGAGTAACCAAAGGATGTGCTTACCCATGTTCATTCTATGAACTATTTTATGTCCGCTTATGTAGACTATATTATGTGGACTACAGTAAGCTAATTACGGCGATAAGGCAATAATTAATCTAGTCTGTCATACGCTATGAAGCAAATAATCACCAAATCATGGGATATTAAAATCAATTAGGGTTGCGTTGGTTGAATATGTTATTTTTTAAACTTGTTTAAAAATATTAAGCTTTGTTTGCTAAAACTTGACATCATCCAATGTCTGACTGCATCCTGTTATCTAATCAATCAATCCATCCTTCACTTGATTCTTCCTAAATGATTACAGTAAACATACTTTTAAACAAAATAAAACCGTGGACACTCAAATCCATCCGGAGTTCGATGTTTAGATCAGGAAAATTAACGAAGTCATCAAGCTTTTCCTTAGTTTCAAACGTTCTCTTTTTCAGGAATACTTCTTTTGGTGGCCTCTCTGGCTCTAGTCCAGGGTCGGCCTGAGGTTGCTCCCTTCTCCCGTCTATGGGAGCCCCATCCAGACTGCGTAGGCACCCCTGAAGACCACTGGTTGTTACAGCACGAATGGGACTGTACGAAGTTCTACTACTGTGAATATGGATTGAAAAGAATTGCGGCGACGAGTTGTGCGCCTGGCACTGAATTCTCAGTTGCTATGCAGGTCAGTTAGCGTTATGTTATTATCTTTTGCTTTTATTCTAAATTTATTGATGGGAACCAAATTCTAATGATTTAACACACCATTTAGGCAAGGCTGAATTGTTTGGTAAAATGAGATCGTGATATTTAATCACTTTACAAACAAGTTTAGCATTAAATAATGATGTTGAGTTATTTTAATAACACCAGAATAAAATAAAAAGAAACAAGCAGTAAGCAACGATCCTTGAGCAATTCGTTCTTGCATGAGGTGTAAAGTAAAACATTTTTTTAAATCTGTCGTGTAGAAAAAAAAACCGGCACTATGGAATGATTAATAATGTACTTTAATATTTTAACAATTCGTCGCTTATACTCCGTATCAAATGCTTTCGCGATGTCTGAATTTAAAGATTTGTGAACTATTCTTTATAATATAACCTACGCATTGAGATTGAGTAGTTGCCAGTAATAATTTTGGTTCGTGCATATATTGTAAGAATGTATATGCTCTTTTCATAAACCGGATAAGGAGATAAATTCTCTTTGTAGTCTATACTTGATAGATGCAAAAAAGTCTGACTCTTCTGCCTTATTATTCGGCAGAAAAGATAAAAAATTTGTACAAAGAAACAGCACTAACTAGTAAGCGAATATACAATAATGCTAACTTATATGATACTTGATGATTATAAAATACTTTTTTCTCGTTACAGGTGTGTATTCATCCAGTACTAGCTAACTGCCAGCTGGATAACGTACCACCAACTGAGGGAACCACTGAGGCTTCTATTACCACCACGACTACTACTACTGAAGCACCAGTTACCACTACTACCCCTGAACCTACTACAACCCCTGAAGCTCCAACCACAACTGAAACACCAATTATCACTACTACCCCTGAACTTACTACAACCCCTGAAGCTACCACAACCACAACCCAAGCTCCCACAACGACTACTGAAGCACCAACTACCACAACTACAACTGAAGCTACCACTACTAAAGCTCCTACTACAACAACCACTGAAGATACCACGACAACTACTCAAGCTCCCACTACAACAATTATTGAAGCTACTACTACAACCCAAGCTCCCACAACAACTGAAGCTCCAATAACCACGACAACCCAAGCTACAATAACCACTCAAGCTTCTACAACCACTCAATCTAGTACCGTACTTTCGCCTACGGACCCCGACGATTGCGATGACTTCTTGGAAAATGGCTGCCCGTCAGACTCCAGCATTCACTGGCTCCTGCCTCATGAAGAGTGCAATAAGTTCTACCAGTGCGTGCATGGAAACAAGGTGGAGATGCCGTGCGCCCCTGGAACAGTCTTCAATCCTGACATTCAGGTAAATGATTATTTCTCACTTTTGTTTATTAAAAACGCTCACTTCCACTCCCGAATTTCATTTTTTGTTTTTGATATAATGAAAATTGATTTTTTCATTTGAAATATTGGTTCACGGAGTAGATAATGTAAAAGTAATAGTCGCGGTCCTGATTACTTTTTGTACTTTTTTATCTTTTACTATTCATCTCTAACCTTTTTCTACTACCTATATTTTGTTCTTTAACAAAAACTTTTTGAGACTCCTAGCTAAATTACGAGCATAGTTTGAATGGTGTCTAATAATTTAGTTAGAGATTAAATGTCAGAATATGTTGATAGACTCTAGTTAAAATACGAGTATGTTGATAGACTCTGGTTAAAATACGAGTATGTTGATAGACTCTGGTTAAAATACGAGTATGTTGATAGACTCTGGTTAAAATACGAGTATGTTGATAGACTCTGGTTAAAATACGAGTATGTTGATAGACTCTGGTTAAAATACGAGTATGTTGATAGACTCTGGTTAAAATACGAGTATGTTGATAGACTCTGGTTAAAATACGAGTATGTTGATAGACTCTGGTTAAACAAATTTCTGTGATTGTTTAAACTTAAACATTTGGCTTATTAGTGTTTATTTATAAAAAAAATGTTATCTGCAGACTTGTAGTATAAAATTATTGGAATTATTGCTCGATATTTAAGATAAAATTAGGCAACTCTTTATTTAAAAACCAGCAACAATACATAAAACATGACAAAAAAAAGCTTATACACATATGTGTATAAGCTTTTTTATTATTTATTATTATTATTTTATTTATTACCCGCTTATAAATGGCAGCCTTATCGCTTAAAGCGATCTATTCCAGGTAACCATACACGTAAATGATAATGACTTAAATTAAAGAGGCCGTAAAATATTACAATAACAACTTAACAGCTATAATAAATAGAGTCAATACTAATATAACTAGTCAGATACATGTATTTGTATATATATATATAAATACATATACTGGAAATTATCTACTAATAATTAAAAGAAACAAGTTTTAGTGCTATAGCGACAGATAAAGTATTTATCAAAGGCATGACCAAATTTTTTGTATAAAATCGGTTATTTTTTCAAAAACTTTGTTGGTTCCTTTCGTTCTGTCTACCCAAAAGTTATCATTAGCGACAGAAATAGCATAGTCAAAAATAAAGTCATTATAAAAATAAAAATATACAATATTATAAAATAATAAACACTAAGCCAAACAAACTACCAAGTTCGCAAAAACGCTGATAAATTTGGTTTTTAATTTAAAAGATAAATAGGATTATCCTTATTGTTATCGGTAATGCGTAGCGATTTCAGACTATTCAGGGTGACAGGTAGATCATTAGCAATATTCAAGGTTATTATGATATTTCAAAGTCACAAAATAAAAAAATAATAATAGCCAGTTTAGAATACCTTAGGTAAAGATTGTAGGTACTAATTACATATTAATTACCGAGACTACGCATGTGCGAGCCACGTGAACAAGTTTCTATTCTTCTTCTTATATGTGCTGCAAGGTCATGAATCAAATACGATCAAAATCGATGGCGTGCTTTAGAATTACATAGTTTAATTAATATTCAAATTCATTTATTGGTAAAAAGTTGCACGTCAACAATTTAACTAGTTAATTCTTTATAATTTATTGCATAACTGTACAGAAATTGGTGATAAGTAATGCAATGTTTGTTGAATTATTTTTTTCACCAGTGTTCTGCCATCGAACAAGTGAAAATACTGCCAGACATCGCTGGTATATGGTAGAGGTTTTACGGACTCACACCGCTGTTTTACAATAAACTATGGGTTGACAACTAGAATTAGTTAGTAAACAATAATCCGTGTTGTTAAATATTAAATACAAACATAGTTGAGTGGTTTATTATGATAAAAGTTCAGTTAGTCACTCTGTATGTTTCAATATAAGATAAACACTCAAGTATGACTCGCAAAAACAATTTTGTAAAACTTGCTAAAGTGCAAGTACTTTGTAAAAAACATTAACACGCAGGTTTAATTAGTTCATAATATTAACCACATCTTTAGGCATTATTTGCTAGACGCGCACCGTCTTAGCCGAAAATATTTAAATATATATATATATATATATATTTTACTACAGGTTATATTTTTGTGTGCAGGTGTGTGACTGGCCGTACAACGTAAAAGGCTGCGAAGGATTCTACGACAATGGCGGCGGATGTAATGGAGGAAGCGAATGTGGTACATTAATCTACACTAATATTATAAATATTTGAATTTGAACGAAAATACTTAGATTATCCATGTTATATTTATAAGATCTTCACACAATGAGAGGCCCGACTACGAGGCAGGCCGCCCAAGAGGTGGTGTGACGATCTTTCCGAATTAATACACAATTAATAGGAACTGGCAGAAGATAGAATACGTAGCGAGATTGGGAGGAGACCTTTGCCCAACGATGTGACAAATTAGGTTGAGGAAATAAAATATGTGACGTACTTCAAAAATAACACATAAATATAAGTGATAAAAAATAACACATGATTTTTTCAAGTATCACATAAATTTGCAGATATTTAACAGTTTACAGTCAATTGAACTGTTTCTGTCCAATAGCGAATCTGTCGAATACAGAATCTGTCTAATAGCGAACAATCGATGTACTTGACCGCATTTCGAATGTAAATACTTTTTGAAGTCGTTTAGAAATACAAATAAAATAAACATCATTATCAACAGACGGCGGCAGTGGAGGCGGCAGTGGAGGCGGCAGTGGAGGCGGAAGTGGAGGCGGAAGTGAAGGAGGCGGAAGCGAGGGGGGTGGTAGCGAAGGAGGCGGTAGCGGTGGACAGACCCTCGAGAACGGCTGTCCAGCTGACTTCAGCATCCATCAGCTCCTGCCACATGAGGAAGACTGCAACAAGTTCTACTACTGCGTCCACGGCACCTTGTTAGAGAGGAACTGCGCCGCCGGACTTCACTTCAACCCTGTTCTTCAGGTAAATAACCATTTCACTAATACTGCCAAATCTTATACAATTAATTAACGGAGTCAGACGTTACTTAGCGGGAATCCATTTATTATTAGATGTTATGTTATATAAAGTATATCTAGTGTTATTCCGCTTTGTTTTGATGTTTATGTGCTAAGGCGAAACACGTATCGAGGAAATAAGATACTGAGAAAAAGAGACATAATAAGATGAGGAGTGGCGGTGGTGAGGAAGAACCATACCATAATAACAAAAATATGTTTTAAATTTCTTACGCTGACATCAAGAATAGGCAAAAAAACACTAGATATTCTTTATATAACATTTTAAACATTAAATTAAACATAAAATGTTAATGTTTGATAGTACTGGGTAACTCATTGTAATTAATTTAGATTAGAGAGCTTGTAAATTACATAAAAGGTAGAATACCAACTTGCCAGATGAAGGCAGAATGCGCAAATTGCATGATCACATCTAGTGGCGTTCTTTAGAAGATGATGATGTATTTTTTTTTTACTGTTATTTACCAGCATAATATTTAAAGAACCTTTTAAACACGTGTTCCAATAGAATTGATAATTGTAGCTCTCCAAACAATATGACTACTTAATATGGAATGCGGAATGCTATAAAATAGACTACTGATGTCTTAGGAGTTTATTTAAGTTTAATTGTTTGACATAAATCAATAATTATCAATATAAAAAACTAAAAGCTAACTACTACAAAGACCACTAGTAGAAACGATACTTTTTCTTATTTATGTACCGTCGCTGGATTAGTCAATATATTTAATTTAACTTTAAATTTGCAGGTCTGTGATTGGCCTGAAAGCGCTGGCTGCCAGTCTGGAGGTAGCTGCACCGGTTGCCCTGACAATGGTGACAACGGCAGTGGCGACAATGGCAGTGGAGACAACGGCAGTGGAGACAACGGCAGTGGAGACAACGGCAGTGGAGACAACGGCAGTGGAGACAACGGCGGTGGAGATAACGGCAGTGGAGACAACGGCAGTGGAGACAATGGCGATGGTGACAACGGTGAAGGAGATAATGGCGGAGGATGCACTGGATGTCCCGATAATGGTGGTGGAGGAGACGGTGATAATGGAGACAATGGCGGAAGTGGAGATAACGGCGATGGAGACAATGGCGACGGTGACAATGGTGATGGAGACAATGGCGACGGTGACAATGGCGATGGAGACAATGGCGATGGCGGTAACGGTGATGGAGACAATGGAGGTTGCACTGGATGTCCTGATAACGGCGGCGGAGAAGACGGAGATAATGGAGACAATGGCGGAAGTGGAGACAACGGCGATGGAGACAATGGCGACGGTGACAACGGCGACGGTGACAATGGCGATGAAGACAATGGCAATGGTGACAACGGTGATGGAGACAATGGAGGTTGTACTGGATGTCCTGATAACGGCGGCGGAGAAGACGGAGATAATGGAGACAATGGCGGAAGTGGAGACAACGGCGGTGGAGACAATGGCGACGGTGACAGTGGTGATGGAGACAATGGCGACGGTGACAATGGAGATGGTGACAACGGTGATGGAAACAACGGAGACGGTGACAACGGAAATGGTGACAATGGTGATGGAGACAATGGAGATGGTGACAACGGTGATGGAGATAATGAAGGAAGCGGTGACAATGGAGGCTGTACCGGATGTCCCGATAACGGCGGAGGAGAAGATGGTGATAACGGAGACAATGGCGGAAGTGGCGACAATGGCGATGGAGACAACGGTGACAGCGGATGCACCGAATGCCCCGACAACGGTAACTGCGAGACCAACGAAGACCGTTGCAAAAACAACTGCAACGTCGCTCCTTGGGCCCACGATGACTGCGATAAATACTGGCGTTGCCATGGAGACCAACCAGTGCTGGTCGTTTGCTCCGAAGGCCTCCATTTCAATCCAGTCACATTGACCTGTGACTTTATCTGTTATGCTGGATGCGTTAGAGAAACTGTTCAGACCACTTCTGATAGATACGGCGTCAGAGTGTACCTGCCTTGGGGTCAAATTAACAACAATGCCCAGAAACTAATTGACTTGAGTAGAAATAAAAAATAATTGTAGTTTATTGTATTTATGGTACATTGACATTTTTATTTGATAGGTTTATTTGTGCGTTTTTGCGTAGATTGACCATGTTTTAGATTGGATTATTAAACCTTTTTTTTTAATTTGTCTTAGCATGGGTCTACGTTTTTGTGTTGGTAAAATGTGTATTAGCAGAAAAACTATGTTTTGCATAGCTAAAGTATATTCTTACATAGCCAAATTATGTTTATACATATAGCATGTAAGATCACTTATTGCTTTTACTATTTCACTGGTGTTTAAAATTGAGATCTATGTTATAATTGATTATTATATTTTAATATTCTTTTTTTTTGATAGATCAAATAAAATAAAACAAACTAATGACGTATCATCAAACATTTTGATGTACCACAATATTTTAGTAAAATTGTTAAATATTAGATTTAGTTTTTATTATTTATACCTATATACTATAATTATAAAATAAAACAAATGAATTTACAAAAGAATTTGTTTATTGTATATAAATAAAAAATAAATTGCAATTTTATTCGCTTATTGCTTTATAAAGTCTCATTTATTAATTATTATTAAAAAAATATAATTAAAAAGTTCATCTCGAGATAGAAAATATGTCATTTTGACACGTCTAATTGTAAGGTAGCATTTCGGTAATATAACTCAAGTTTTTAGGAAACATTGTAATAGTGATACTTAGTCTAAATATAACTTTTCAAAATCTTATACACCTGATACTTACACCATTTTTCCTTTTAAAATTTTATGTATATAGACTAACAGTACATTATAAAATTGCTGATCGAGCATGACGTCATAACCTATTTTTGAAATATTTCATAATTTATATCAATACGAAATAATTTAAATCAAAAATATGAAAAGATGGACACAGATAACACGCTCAATGTCAGTCAAGTCTGTCTGTCAGTGAATAGTAAGGGAACGAAAATGACTTAATTGTACAGTATATTAAGTTATGGAATGTGTCGAGTGATTACTTAAAACTAAATTAATATTAGGTGCATATTATTGACTGTCCGCAGCATTGATCGCTTCAAGTACCTGATTACAAATAAAATAAATATAAGTAACAATAGAAATACGAGCATTAAATTATTAATTAATCAACCGAATACTAAAAAGGACGAGTTTAAAACTGTTATTTCACTTGCATTTAAAATGCCTTTTAAAACAGTCTCACGTATCAAACCACAGCGTCCCAGTGCTGGGAACAGGTCTGCCTTAAGAAGAGAGTATAGGCCATAGTCCAGCATGCTGGACCAAACTGCAACCACTAACTTACGACCTCAGTCTTAACCACTCCACGGGGATGTTTCTTCTTGATATAGAGAAAGCATTTGACACAGTTTAACTCAAAGCTCTTCTCCATATATTTTTTTGAAATGGAAACCTACCTTTTTAATAACAATAAGATAATTGTACTCAATTAACCGCAACTTTCGTATCCATATTAATGATTACGTTTTGCCACCTAAACCAGGATCAGAAGGCGTGTCACAAGGGTCAATTCTCGGTACCTACCTATTTTTATTGAACTTGAATGATATCCCCGTGCAATGGTTAAAAAGGCGGATAGTAGAGGAAGTACTACTTATAAGACACTAACTTATATTAGAGACAGTTGAAACAACTTACCCGTTTCACCTTTTTCCCGTACATAGTAGTGAAAGTGACAGTGACGGCAGTAGGCTTGCCTGTGCGGGCATCGAACACGCGACAGCTGTCAAAAGGCGGGCAGTAGAGGTGCATTGACACTGCGCCATCAGCGTGGGATGGGTTCTGTACCCGATGGAGGCCTAACGCGTCTGGAACATAAGGATAGTTTTGTAAAATACTTTGAAAGACGTTATTAACTCATGTATTAGTGGCAACCTAATGTTGCTAAACCTTTTCCACCCATGCAAAAGCATGAGTTCGGTTCCAGGCATGAACTTCTGAGTTGATAGTCATGTACATAGTATAATACAAATTCAAATTTAAATATAACTTTATTGTACACCAAAACTATACATATACATTGCAAACAGGTATCATAAAACATTGGCAGTACATTGGGCGGCTTTATCGCCTAAAGCGATTTCTTCCAGGCAATTGATAAGGCTTTGGATAATAATGGTGAAGCAAATGTTTTTGGTAGAAGAAGGTTAAAGGTAAACGCTGAAAATCAGCATTGAAAAGCTACAAGCCCCATTATACCGAACGCTGACGTTTTAAAAGCGCAGGACTCGACTTACAGTTATTAATAAAATATTTTACGTATTGGTTACTTTAAATTCTGTTGTAGTGTCGCTGTCCTGTGAAAACTAACGCGTGTTTGATTCATATTGTTTAATAAGACGGGTTTTCACGCTTACCTTATTGATGGAAAGGTCCAACTATAGTTTCTTGAACTACTTGAAATTCACCAGGGATAAAAAGAGTCGTTCGTGTCTTCAACAATGACACGTCTCGCACCTAGTTGGACCTTTCCAACAATCACGTACGCGTGAAAGCCCGTCTTCTTAAACAAAGTAAATTTGTTTTTACTTGCTTTCACGAAGCCTAATTGTGTAACTCGCTAAATATCTACTAAATAATTACTAATCAAGGTAGAAAATGGTGAAAAACTTACCATTTATATAACAAACATCGTTGACCTCCAGCTTTGTCCTGCCTATCTCAACCATCTCACACGGCTCTAATTCTCCGTTATCGTCGTCGCCAATTTTACTGTCGCAGTCTGCGTTACGGCATACTCCGTTGGGGCAAGTGCTATCGACGTCTTCACTTTCTGAACAGCATCGTCTGACTGGTTTCAAGCTCTTTTTTTGTACTTTTCTTACTTCCGGCTCTACGTTCTCTGGCCAGTCGTATCTGGAAGTAAAGACAGATGATTATCAGTAGCGCTCGTATTAGTTACCTGGTGTGTTTTACACAATTTTTATATTTATTTTGTGTTTCTTGTACGTTTTGATTCTTTTTTATATATATTAGAAATTTCAGTTAGAGGTTTGCTGTCGAAGTGACACGTGCGTAATGTCAGTGGCCGGTCCCAGCGGAAAACCAGCGCTGGCTGCTGCACCAGCTACAGCTATCATTTTCGCTGAGTTGGGTCGGGTTCCAACAAACGCATTATATAAAGTATATTTATATGTTAAACTGTTATTGTATATATGTTTTTGTGTGATCGACGTAAATTCATTCAATCACCGATGTTAAGTTGACGTTCAGTCCAGACAGGTCGTGGATGGGTGACCGCAGAGTATTTCCAGTATGTCTGTTTGTAAGGTAGTACATATAGGAAATTATGAATGTAGGTACATTATATGTCAATAATATATTTTAAGATCCAAAAAAAAAACAACAAAAATCTACTATAGCGCTATTTACTGACCGATTAAAATTATTTTTTTTGGCAAATACTCCGTGACTATATAATAAAATAAGAATATTAATTCGGTCAGGTCAATCTTACTAAACTAACTTAATTTGACAGTTCTAAAACTGCCTCTTCACTTTTTTTTTCCAAAAGTGAGAAAAGAATGGGTATAATTTTATGAACTTTTGGTCAGTGTGAATGAATGAATGTATGTAAAAAAAAACTATAATGATTTAAAGCTTCTTAAGATAAAGTTTTTAGTAGGACAAGAAAGGGGGGATACTTTTTGGAAATTCGTCCGCTAAGGGGGGGGGGGGGATGGGTGTTCAAAGTTCGGAACTTCTATATATTAGCTAGGTATCAGTAATGAATATTATGATAGCATGTGTAAACTAAGTTATAGCTATTTTCTCAAACAAGATTATTAATAAAACATATGACGCAATATTTATTACTAATTAATTTAGATTATATTATATTATAATAATAATATTTACTTATAATAAGAGATCAACTGTTTGATCTTTAATCTATTTACTGTTTCTACTATCAGGGAACTAACCCGGGGTTCAAATGAGTAATTTACCACACGCAGTCACATAACAGTATATTATTTTTAATAGTTCATTTTTAATAAAAAATATGTAAAAATGTATATTATGTTGTTTTAAATGATAAAATCTGTTAAATAAATAATTTTAATTAACAAAAAAAATTATTGATCTCACAAAAACACCGCAGTTAAATCAAAATAATACAGAATTAAACTAAAACTATCATTTTGAAAAATAAAGAATGTTAACTTTCGTATAATTTCTTTTATCTTATTTCTAAATCGAACTTCATTCCATAGGACAAGGAAAACAGTACAGTTTTAAGCAAAACGAGTAATATATTTTTTTATTAAGTCGATCGCGCAGGCGGGTCTGAAAAATAAAAAATAAATATAAAAAATAACATAAAATGCAAATATATACTTTTTTTGAAACAATATAAAACAACGTAATTCATAACTGTAATATACTGAGGGTATTTGTCAGCTTAAAGAATACTCATGCGAAGATTGAAGGTAGGATTTTGTACTTGTTTTCTGTAGGTAGTTCGATTATAACGTGACTCAGTGGACATCGTGTTTATTGTTCCTCCAAGTATTTCCAGATTCCTGAATAGTTTACAATAACAAGATAAGTTTAGGTCAACTCGAGAGAGGAAAACCTTTACTCCTATACGATTGAGAAAAAACTTGACATTTTTACATAAACATTCTTTTCCATGCAATAAGTAATGTAATTTCACCATATTTGGCTTAGTAATGTAGATATTTATTACGTTAAGTAGGTTTAAAAACTTCTGTATCATTGAAAATCAATCTTTTCATTTATACATGAAGATTAGTAGCTATCTCCCGCGGGTTTGCCCGCGATTTAAAATGATATATATAGAAGTTTAAACCCTCATTTGACACCCTTGGGTGTTTAATTGGCAAAACCCTTTCTTATTACATATTATGAATACACCTTCCATATTATTGACGGGCCGGTTGGCGCAGTTGGTAGCAACCCTGTCTTCTGCGCCGCTGGTCCCGGTTCAATCCCCGGACAGGTCAAACATTTGTGTGCATGAACATGTCTGTTCATCCTGTGTCTGGGTGTTTATTATATGTATAAGTATGTATATCAGTGATCAGATTACCACAGCACAGGCTTTGTCTAGTTTGGGACCTGAACACCTTTGTGTGGTTGTCTCATATTATTTATATTTCATGTCTCTAGGTGCAGTGCTTTAGGCTCTACGTTGATTAGTAGTAAATATTAGTCAGACAGTCAGATCAAACTTACTATTTTATATAAATAGAAGATAGATAAGTGCAAGAGATTGCTTTAAGCGATAAGGCCAACATTAGTAATCTAGCATGTTTTATATATTGTTTAAGAAGACGGGTTTTCACTTGTACCTGATTGTTGTAAAGGTCCCACTATAGTTTCATCCACATTCGGTGAACTTCATCAGGGATGAAGAGCGAGCGAGCGAGACATGTCATCGTTGAAGACACGAACGAAAAATTTCATCCCTGATGAAGTTCACCGAATGTGAACGAAACTATAGTTGGACCTTTACAACTATCAGGTGCAAGTGAAGACTCGTGTTGTTAAACTAAATGAATCAAACACGCGTTAGTTTTCTAAATAGCATGTTATTTTTAGTAGTATTATGAGCTGGTTTTTAATAAAAAGTTGTCTTATCTTATCTTATCTTATTAGTAAATATTAACATCATCCTAATAGTCCCTATAGAGTGACAGATTAGGAGGACACACAAATCTAATTATACATAATATATATTCAAATCCCAATGAAATATCCAATGTCATATACCTCCATTAGGTATAGGCGAGCTACGGAAGGCATATAATTAACACCGACCTAACAACTAGTACTCAAGTGCTACCTAGAAGCACTAAACAGCCTAGGCTTGCAGTTTTTAGGCCTTGAGAGACCTGTATTACATCCTGTCTAGGACATTGACGCGACTTCATCATTACTGTTAAGAGGATCACCGACCCTTCACTGTTTTCGTGTTTCTGATAGAATTTTCGTTCCGGGGCCTAGGTACCTCTTTTCATCCTCTAAATTGTAACGTATTTTTTTGTTATTGTTGTCAATCGCTTCACTATAATTAGTTATAACCCTACACGTTTTATTATTTTGAAAAAAGTTATTGGAATCTGTATAATAAAGATTTTAACAGGCATCGTATCAGCGCAAAAATATGACTGCATAGGAAACTTGTAACTTTATAGTGATATAAAAGACAGAAAAACATAAAAATATGAAGCATAGTAAATAATGTGTTAGCTATGTGAAAAAAACCTACTGGAATCGGACAACAATAAAAGGTAGAAAAGAGCTATATCTTACTGTATGGACAATTCTATAATTATAATAACCTTTTTTATATTTCCAACATTAAAATTGATTTTTAACTTTAATTATTTAAATATTTATTAAACAACAAAAACCTAGGAAAAAATCATTCACAGTATAAGAAAAAGTGTCAGGTATGTGCTGGCTGCATTATTTATAAGTGTTTCCCAAAAAGGAGGAAGTTCGCAATTATTTACAATTGTTTTTTTGTTGTTGTTTATGTGTGTTCCAAGATTATTTAGAGATACCTGGACCTAATTAGCTAGTGTTAATCATGTGGCAAGTGAAAACAATAGCAAGCAAGCTTGGTTTTATTTTGACAGTGATAAAGCGGCGAACTGTCAAAACGAAACCAACGTTAACTTGCCCTTGTTTTCTCTTTTGCCGCTAAAACAACAAATACTAAAAACAGAATAAAATAAATATTTAAGTCACCCCCCCACCCCCCGCCCCCTACATCAAATGTGATTTTTTTTCGAAATCGATATTAATAACGTTTCAAATATTAACAAAATATATTGTTGTATATTCACTTTAAAAATTATTATATATTAAATCAAAATTAAACAAATATTTAAGGGGGGGCTCTATAACTACAACAGGTAGAAACTTGAACTAATGGTGTATAGACAAAGAAACGGAGCCCTTGGTGCGCGAGTCCGACTCGCACTTGACCGATTTTTAATTATACTTTTCATAATGGTAAATCATTCAAATGATGAAATAGGCATGTTTAACAAATATACGATAGGACATTATAATTTTATGAAAAAATCTCGGAATAAAAAAAAATAATTTGAAAAAATATAAAAAAGACATCGGATGTCATTAATGTTACTTATATGAATGAGGCAAGGATCGCGTGGACAGTACTTTGCCCAAACTCTGATTATCCCCAAAATCCATCTTCACAGAAGCAGTGGGACCAGCCGATCTGTAAGTAAGCGCGGAAACTTCTCCTTAATACGTGCTCCAGCTCATCAGATCGCGCCCGTCTCTTAGCGGTGTGGTTACAGGCACTCCCTTCGCCTAATACTGGGACCCTCCTTGATAACACTTCATTCAGAATCGCAATCTCCCTTCGCTTGGGTGCAACGTGTTGTGCTCCACATCGCTGCCAGTATGGCGCAAATGTCGACCAGCTCGGCCACCATGGCCTATCTTGCTCGAAAAGTGCAGGCAGGATACCCCGTCACGCTAGCCTTAACGATATCCTTCGCCGGGCTCTTACCACCGCTAACTATGCAGCTATTCTAGAACCGAGTGGTCTTATGCGTAGCGATGGTAAGAGACCCGACGGCATGACACTTATCCCCTGGAAGATGGGGCGGCCTTTAGTGTGGGACGCTACATGCGTCGACACTCTTGCACCGTCTCATCTTCCCGTTACTAGTAACAAGGCTGGTGCGGCGGCAGAGTCAGCTGAAGGCCTCAAAAGGCGCAAATATAGTAATTTAGATAGCGGTTATATGTTTGAGCCTTTTGGGGTTGAAACTCTCGGGCCTTGGGGACCGGGAGCAAAATTATTATATAAAGCCCTAACAAAGCGTCTAGTTGACGCTACTCGAGACCAAAATGCTGGCCTCTACCTGGGTCAGCGCATAAGTATTGCCATTCAACGAGGCAATGGGGCCAGCATTTTGGGTACTCTACCAACTGGCAGTGGTTTAGATTTAAGTTAGTTTTAATTTTTGGATATTGCTTTTGTACATATAGTTTATAACTTTATATAGTTTTTGTTAGGTTATGTATATTTCTTTGAAAATATTAAAAAACACGTCTAATTTGAAAAATATACATATTACATAAGAAAAAAGGTTATCTTGTTTTATTATTTAATGTTAAATTTAATTAAGATACGTCACATTAAATGTCTATTAAAATAATATAGATTTTATACAATATTAAAAATCAATTAGAAATTGATGAGCATGACATTGAGATGAAATACCTAGGTTTAGATAGGTATTGTTATCTTCGTATGGCATTGTCCCAAGTATAAGGATATGACTTCGGAGTATACTAACCCAAAGGTGGTCACTGTACTCAATATGTTCGAATAACTTTCACAATGGGAGCAACCCCAATGCCTGTTTTTATCTGGCCTAAATTATAAGCTTTACCATTCAGCGCGGTAATGCGGCTAGCATGCTAGACTTGCTGCCCTCTGGTGGTGGATTGGAGCATTTGTATTATCTGTAGATCTTAAATGGTCTATAGGTAATCTTTTGCTATATATTTTTTGTTTCTTAATAAAGACACAAAAAAAATATAGCAAAAATCTATGCTAATGCTATACCCATTTAGAGGTATTTTACATTTTTACTCGTTCGTTGTTATGCTTTAGTTTTCGCCACCCAAATGTTGCCTAGAAGAGATTGCGGCGACACGAGTACCATTACAGCGATATAACTTTTACAGTTACTTCCATTTAAACCTCTAGACCGATTTCGATAAGACCCATGGAAGATATATCCTTATAAACAAAAATAAGACTATTCCAATTCGGTCTAACAAACATAAAATAACAATCAAATTGATGAAAAAAATAAAAATTTGCTATTTGTAAAAAAAATTGACAAAGTTGTTGCCCATAGTAAAATCATTGCTAAGAATGATTAAAGAGAGAGAGCTTTTATTTAGTAAACTAACGCGTGTTTAATTCATATTGTTTAAGAAGACGGGTTTCCACTGGCCGAGCGGTAGAGCGCAGTGCGAGATGTGTCATCGTTGAAGACACGAACGACTTATTTCAACCCTGATGAAATTCACCGAATGTGAACGAAACTATAGTTGGACCTTTACAACCATCAGGTACAAGTGAAAACCAGTCTTCTTAAACAATAGTAAAGAGAGCTCCTTTCCCTATCTATATATTTACAATAAGTGTCAAAACTAGTTTTGTCTCGCGTCTCCTCTTCGAGACTGACTGTTTTTTCGTCTGTCAGTTTGTATGTATAGATGTTTGTCTGGAAATTTAGTACTCGCGTACGGGCCGTAGTTTCTTACCAATCTTGACGGAACTTTGTAAACAGATTCTATACAATTTTAGAATTTTTTAATCGTCAGTGATTTTGATTTTTGATTGGGTTTATTTAAAATTTATAAGTGAATAGGATATAGTATAAAAAATCGAAAAATCGTCAATTTCAACTGTCTGGCTATCATGACCGACAGACAGTAAAGTCAGAGTAAAAGGGTCCCGTTTTACTCTTTGAGTTCGAAACCCTAAAATCATTTCTTTATTACGCTGTCGCTGGTTTTCTTGCAATTTTACGACAGAAACTGTAATTTTTTTTATATAATTTTTTACTAAGTAAATTATTTTTTCCGAAAAAAAAAAGGTTTTTTTGACACTATAAAATAGGTACACCACAAGTAACAAGAATGAGTTCATAATTATTTACTTCAAAGATAAGTAAACTTGAATAAAGTAGTTTTGTTCATTGATAAATACGATAAACTGGTTATTACTGGATTAAATTAAATATATAATTAGACAATATATTCATATATCATTAATTAGAAATTAATGACACTATTTTAATTGGATGTAGGCAATCATTAGATAATATGACGTAACTACGTGAATTCTCAGTACATGGTTCTTACAAGCTACCATCTGAGAATATTAATAAAGCAATGTACATAAATGTAGTCTAGTAAAGCGAAAAATTTAAAATGGGTGCCATTTTTGAAAAATAAACTTCAAGGGTTTCATTTTTGTTATATGTACCTGCTGGGAGAAGCAGGCACATATAACAAAGCTAGCTACCGTCTGTCTAGTCTAACTAAAATGGTGCCATTTTTGAAAAATAAACGGAAAGGGTTTAATTTTTGTTAAAACATGAATTGCGTCATATGTGACTACTTCCAAGCTAACGCTTAGTACTTTTATGAAGCAATGCGAGTCAATATACGTAAAGTGTATTTACCAGACTTTGCCGCTCAATGTCTTTTCGTGCTGCAGTGTGCGTCAACGTGGAAGTATATAAAAAATGTGTACAAATTTATAAGTGTAAAAGTGCCTAAGTGTAACCATTCCTCATCTTTCATAAGACAGTGTTTTTTGACAAGTTGGCAATCCTAAAGGTTAGAAGTGTGCTATTTTTAATAAAGTATAGTTTGGGTTCCGTTTTTGTAAGAGCGTGTAAGTGCATGAAGCTGTATACGTCAGCGTGGTAGTGTACAGAAAAATTGTGTATAATTTTATAAATGATAATAAATTACTTTCAATTACAATTTCGAGGTCCCATATTTCATAAAACAGTGTTTTTTTTGTCAAGTTGTCAATCGTAAAGGGTGCAATTTTTAAAAAGGTGTGAATGTCACTTTTCTAAAAGCGTGTAAATAAGAAATAGCTTATAGATATATTACCTGACTTCTTCCAAAGAGCCGCTAAGTATCTTCATAAAGCAGTGTGCGTCGGCGTGGTCGTGAATTGCTGAGGCGTGTTCCGGACCCCAGCAGAGGATCATGATGTTGAAGGCGCCGTTACCAGCATCCACCAGGTTTCTGGTGTAACTGAAAATTGGAGTTAAAAGAAATATTATAATTGAGAGACATGACCTAATGGTGTGTTCCGGCAGCCTTCCTTGAGAGCCAGTGTATTCCAAACTAGGCATGCTCCGACTAGGGCTACACAGTATCGCAGACTTCCGTGCTCGTGTGAACTTGTTGTGAAACACCTAGCTGTGCAGAATAAAAAAAATTACGTATGTATTAAGCTATAAAACTAACTCGTGTCTGTTTCATATTTTATCGACCTCTCAAAAAAGGAGAAGTTACCCAATTCAACGGTATTTTTTTTATTTTTGTTACCCGATTTCTCAAAACGGCTGGACCGAATAAATTTTTATTTTTATTGTACCGTTTCAATACAAATAATAAAATTATCGGACTTATTTATAATAAATGTATACTTCTCATATGGTCCTATTTAAATATAGTCTGAATCTGTGCGTAGATTTGACTTTTAAATCAACAGATTTCACTTTTAAATCAACAGATTTGACTTTTAAATCAACAGATTTGACTTTTAAATCAACAGATTTGACTTTTATGTCAACAGATTTGACTTTTAAATCAACAGATTTCACTTTTAAATCAACAGATTTGACTTTTATGTCAACAGATTTGACTTTTAAATCAACAGATTTGACTTTTAAATCAACAGATTTGACTTTTAAATCAACAGATTTGACTTTTAAATCAACAGATTTGACTTTTAAATCAACAGATTTGATTTTTAAATCAAAAAGGTCCTTCGGCGATTGCAGATATGAAAGTCAGTTATTAATTTCTTTTATACAAAGAATTTAGTTTAACAACGCGAGTCTTCACTTGTACCTGATTGTTGTAAAGGTCCAACTATAGTTTCGTTCACGTTCGGTGAACTTCATCAGGGAGGGGGGGAATGAGTCGTTCGTGTCTTCAACGACGACACGTCTCGCAAATAAATACTAATATACTATATACTGGTTACATCCCGCGGTTTCGCTCGTCAAGATACTCTAAAGTATTCGCAGTCTGATCTTTCCTAAGGTTCTAACCATTTGTTAGACTACTTTAAATATTACATTTGTGTTAAATGTTAGTTTTAAATTGTTATTTTAGACGTCAACCTACTTCAAAACAGGAGCAGGTTCGGTTGTAATGAGTTTTACCCAACTGCGAAAGAAGGAGGGTTATGGTTTTTCGAGTGTATGTATGTATATTTGTTTGTCACGTCCTAGAGCCTAAATAGCTTGTCGTATTTTTATGTGAGTGGTGTCAATAGATTCGTCTTAGTCGTGAGAGTGACACTGGATACATTAAAATATGTAAATAATAAACAAGGATAATTCACAGGTTTAAGGATTTAACGATCGGATTTTTTCGAAGTTGCTTCTAACCAATTGTTTGTGTTTTCTTTGCCAGATTTTTTAAAAACGGTTTTTTTCCTTAATTTGAATTAAAAAAATATATTTGTTTTGTATTTATTAGCTGTCTCGGGGAAAGAGGCAATAAATGATCGATTCAGGATTTTAGTATGTAAAAAATAAATTAATTAACTAACACGACTTTCATTGATATACAGGGTGACAATACTCAACGGTGATATACACATCAAAGTTATACAAAAAGAAATGAAATATACAACTAAATATTCTGTATTCCCATGTCTCCCCTCGGGGCTGTGTCTAACCGGGGGAGACACAGCCCCGAAGCCAATATTTCGAGCGTATTATTGTCATTATGAATAACGAACAAAAATCCAACATAAAAAGTCACGTTTGTCATCATTATAGAAGCCTCCATCAGGTAAATTTATTTTATCATGTTTTCGTTACGTAACGTTAAAGCGGAAAGTGTTTCCAGACTCGTATCAGGAACGCTTCGCTCTGACGTTCAACATCAAGAGAAATAATTTTAATTATTTTCAAGTCTGACCTCGGCAAAATATTTAAGATAAATTTACTAATATCAATATAATCAGTAGCAACAAGAACATTTTATTATAAAAAATTATCGATCACGACGCGTTCACAAGTTCTGCTTATCAAAGCTGCGCCCCGCGGTGTTGACCTAGGTAATTTGGTTATACCTCGGGAACACTGCAGTTCAGTGCATTTAGTCAGATAGGTACAATGCAGTACACGTGTGAACGTCAATAATGCAAACAACAATAACAATAAACAAATTATGCAATAAAATATGTCATACTCACATTAAATAAATCAATCCTTTTTAAAATCTAGATTACGTGGATAATTCTTATCACTCATAAATCATAATCTTCCACAGCTTTCATAAGTAAGAATTCTTTAATTTCGATCCTAAACATAGTGTCACATATGTTAGTCAGATTCTGGTAAGAGGTTATATGATCATAACAAAAGAGTTGCCAGTTTTTATCTTTGATAGTAAGTTGCAAATTTCCGTTTCAGAGTAGTCGAAGTGTCAATCCTAGATATAAGCTATCCTTTTTCCAAATTTCATCACAATCCCCTAAGCGTAAATGAATAACAAATATACTTACTAACGCATTTATAATATTATTATGTGAAGTGTGACTGCGTAAAGGACTTGTTTCATTTTCGGCCAGGACGGTGTACGTCTAACAAAAAATGCCTAAAATTGTGATTAATATTGTGTATCAATAAAAATGCATCCATCGCCTCCTTCATTGTGTAGAAAAATATCTAAACTATGGGAATTGTAGAGTGAAATATTTATGTATCGTATGTTAACTGCAATGGTCACATTGGTCTATTAATTGTACCGCACGTTACAAATATCAAAGTTGACACAATAAAAACGTAAATAACGTGACAATATTTAGATTCGAAATTAATTATGTACACTGCGATAAGTTACGTTGTTTTCAATTTGGTTGATAGATTAAAGATAAATAATCCCTAACGTATATTCTACGTGTATCGACGTGTTTTTCTCGTCAAGTCCGAACCATCCAAAGGTTGCCTGGAAGAAATCGCTTTAGGCGATAAAGCCGCCCAATGTACTGGCAATGTTTTATGATATCTGTTTAAAATGTATATGTATATTTTTGGGGTACAATATTTTTTTATTTGAATTTGAATTTTGAATTTGTATCTATAGTAGCATGTACTCTGTCCTGGCCGGAGCTCCATACATTTTTAAAACATCTCGACCTTTCGTTATCCTACGGGAACACTGCATTTTTCCGTTTCAAAGTAGTACTATGTGTTAATAAAGGATCTGGGCTATCCTGGTGCCATTTTCATCACTATCCCTTCATTCATTTGATCATGATAGAGTAACAAACGTACACACACACAGACAAACTTTCGCCTTTATAATATTAGTAAGTAAGTTTGATATCAACAAGTCGTATTAAAAAATTATCGTCCATGACGAGTTCACAAGTTATGTTTATATAAAAATCTTACTAGGTTCTTTTCCATTGTTTTGCTGAAAATGTCAAAACACAAATTCATACACGGTTATCGGTTAGGGGCGTACTAAGGCAAAAGGGGGTCACTCATCATAAGGAACTTTTAATATGGAACCAAAGCATCAGAGACTCGATTACGACAAGTAAATAAACGATATATTCCGTTCTAATACGAAGAATAATACAAAAAAATATTTGTTGTTATTTAATTAATTAAAAAGAATAAAATTGCTTTTATTTTATTAATTTTTTGCGAACGAAATATTTTTGGGACAGATAAAATAAAAAATAAATAAATAGGAAATGTGTAAAAAATGTAAAATTGATTTCATATACATATATACTCGTATATTAAGTGTTATTTTATTTATGAACAGGGAACTCATGGACACCCTAAGACGCGGCACCGCCACTGTGCGAAACTGGGCCACGGCGACGTCAAGCGCGTTTGCATTTGTGTAATTGCGCTTAGGGAACATGTTACCCAGTTTTTTTTTGTAAACGAAATTAAAAAAACAAAAAATAGTTTTTTCTAGCAAAATATGTTAATATTGTATTGATTGCGAGGTAAAAATACACGCAGTCAATTTAGAATAAACATACGTTTTGTAGTAAATTCCTAATAGTAAATATATGAATAAAATTTAATTTATTAAGTAATTAAAATTCAAATACAGGCAACGTCTTAACGTTGCCTGTAGTTAATATTACTTCACTTTGAACACTGGGATTCTATTCACGCGTCGCATCGATAAAACGCTCCATAAAATATTGGTAAATAAACTTGATTCCAGGATAAAAGAGATGTTTCAAAAATTTATGGAGCTCCGGCCAGGACAGTGTGCATGATACTATAAATACGTTAGGGATTATTAATATTTAATCTATCAACCGAATTCAAAATAACTTAACTTAGCGCACTGTACAAAATTAATTTCAAATCAAAATTTTGTCTCGTTTTAACTGTATTAATTTTGACAATGTGATAGGCGGTACAGTTTATTAACTAATGTGACAATTGGAGTCAACCTAGGATACATATATCTTCCAGAGATGCTATAATTCAACGACAACTCACAGAAGTTAGATATTTTTGTCCACGATGAAGGAGGCGACTACTTAATGCATTTTTCATTAACACATAATATTAACCACTTTTTTAGGCATTTTTGGTAGACGTCACTCTATCCACTACGTCCTGGCCGAAAATGAAACAAGTCCTTTTAACCTATTAAGGACTCTTAGACTTACCGGAAGCGGTCAAACTTGGCATACTTCCGCCAGTCTTTAGGATCGGACTTGTACCCTGCCATGAGCTTCATGACATCCTGTACATTGACGTGGTCCAGGGAGAACAGCCTGTGGATCTCTTCCACCAGCTTCTCCAGGCCGGTGATCTCCCTGGAAAATAATTTAATGAATAAGCGTTATATTTTTTAAGTATAAAGAAGAAATGTTTGAAAGGAAAAAATCAGGTTAGAAACAAAAAAAATTGCTTGCTGATTTTTTTTCTCGAATCTAGTGTTTTTTAATGCAATTTATTTTTGGAACAGTTATTCTAAAAATGGCAGTCTCAAAATCTAGTGTTGGTCTCATAGTGAAAGTCGTTCCTAAGCATGAGCAAAATGTTTACCGGTAAAGGAAAACATCGTGAGGAAACCATAGCATGATGGTAGGGCGTTTCCTATCGCTCGCCTGGCTAGCTACAACCCTCAAGTTGTCGTGCAAACTTGTAGTCAAATGCCTAGCAGTGCAGGATGAAAAAAAGTGACTCCCTTTCGGGTTAGTAATTAATAAGCGATTATATATATATATATATATATTATATATACATATATATATATATCTATATATATATATATATAGTATTAATAAGGTAATTAATAACCCTGTATATTATATGCTCGAAGCCGCCCGCGCCGCGGGCAAAGGCTTATCTTCTATAATATAAAAATAAATCGCTGAATGTGTTGCTGAGCGCAAATCTCGAGAGCAGCGACACTGATTATGTCAATACTTTTTTTATAATATTATCATACGAGGATGACTCTAACGGAGAGAAAAATATAAAAAAATTGCCTGAAAAGGTCTAAATCAACACTTTTTCATACCAAACCATCCCATACAATTGAATCGTAAAGTCAATTTGAACTTTAATACCATAGCATAAAGTTGAAGTGTTAGTGGAGAGGTTCCGGGAAGGTGAAACAATTGAGTGACGTCAGTATCGTATAAATATTAATGTCAATATATGTACGATGGTAACATTACTGTTATAGAATCGACTGTTAGGCGGTACGAAGATCGCCGGGTCAGCTAGTTATTTATATTACCTATCCACTTTAATAGGTCGGTCGACGGTCAAAGACTCCATATCGGCACACTGCGATACCTTCACTTTACAATTAGCGTTGTCTAAGTCCATGGTCACCTGTGTATAAAAAAAAACGACTTTAATGAAAGAGGATTTTATTAATTCATTGGATTCTTTATTGTTGTATACCCCGTCCCATTTCATTTAATTTTTTACATATGTCGCTATTCTAAGATTGCCTGGAAGTGATCGCTTTTTAGCGATAAGGCGATAAGACAGAAAGGTGTGACAATACTTAACGGTGTTAGTCTACACATCGAAGTGAACCCAAAGTAGAACAACATTTTGCAATAATTAAAAAAAATATTGCGTCCTCCATACAACTTGACCGATCACGTGACCAATTTTTGTATGGACCACCTAATATTTTTTTCTCGAATTTTGCAAAATTTTCTTTGACAGTGGGTTCACTTTGATGTGTACACTAACACCGTTAAGTATTGTCCCACCTTTCTGTCACACCTTGTATATATATAAAATAGATTATAAAGAGGTGATGATAAAGAGATGATGATGCTAAATGATGATGAAAACTCTACCCATATATGTAAAGCTTTTAGCGATGACCTACGACACTTCACAATCGTGTTATTAACTGATAATTACGTAAATACAGTCATTTACCATTCGCTTATATAGATAACAGAACTAACTCTAGATCAATAATTTTAAACAGGGTTATTTGATACACTTCTATACAGGGTTATTAGTTAAGAGTGTGCTAAGGTGAAAGGGGGCAACTATACTTATCCTAAGAAATAACTTTCAGTACAGGACCTACTCAGTTCAAATTCAGTTGTTACATACATTTTGTTTTTTTTTAAGAAACAGCAGATTTTTCTCGAAATCAGAGTTGATCCCATAGTAAAAGCTGTTCGTTATGATGAGTAAAGTGACCTCCTTCTGGCTTAGTAACTAATAACCTTATACCCGTAGGTGAAGTTTTTAACTTGAAAGATGAAAAGCATTTGCTTCCAATTTTAATAAAACGTACTCTTTGCTTTATAATGCAACTGACTACTGAACTGTGACAGCTGGCACACTTCGGTAGGATCAGTTTTAAGCCCACGTATATATATAAATTATTTGTACATTTACTCGTAGGTATATGGTAAAGCATTGACTTGATATTTAATTCGTTTTTTTTTGGTATTTTGAATTTATTTATTCAGTATGGCATCGCGTCTTTAATGTTGCTTATTAATTATTATACACATACCTAATAGATCAAAATTAAAAAATTTACTCGCTTCCTTTTTTTTTAAATCGGGTTAAAATAACTAATAGGTAACTACATAAAGTTCGGTTGCGCGCCCAATTCATAGATACGATAAATATTTGTTTTTATTGCAGACGCACTAAATAAAAAAAAGACAAAAATTCTAACAAAAAAATAACACTACAAGCCATTTAAAAAAAAAAACGATCTCTTCCACAACCTTAGGATGGAGACAATTGTGAATAAAAAGTACTTAAATGTATTTTTTAAACACCTAATGAAGTTCAAAAATGGTTGTTGACGAGCCGAAGTAATATTTAAAATCTGTTTGGTAAAATTACTAATAACTGTGTACTGTTATTTACACACTTTTGGTCCAGAAACTTCTCGACTCACCGAGAATTGTAACAGCTTTTTTTATTACACTTTTCACTCAGAAACTCGGACAAAAAATATATATAAGCATTTAACAAAAACTTCACATAACTTAACTCTCTCCGAAGAAAAAAACGTACAAAATAACAAAACTTAATTCGAACTTAAAATTCTCCACAAGAAAGGAACCGTCTCCTCGTGATCTCCGAGATAGAATGACACTTACTTTTCGCGCGCGTTTTATTTTGACAGATGCTGTGTTAACTTTTTAATTTGGCATCGTGAGTTTCGTACCAAATAGGTTGAAGCTGGCACCGAGGAGTTTTTACCCGATTAAACAAGGAGGGTTATGTTTTTCGAGTGTTTGTACGTATATTAGTTTGTCACGTCCTAGAACCTAAACGGCTTGTCATATTTTTATGTGAGTGGTGTCAATAGATTCGTCTTAGTCGTGAGAGTGACTGGGTACATCAAAATTAAAAAATAAAGAAATTAAGTATGATAAACAGGTTTTAAGATTAAGAAGTCGGGTTTTTTCGGACTCGCTTCTAACTATTTGTTACTTTAACTCTCGCGCGCTCACTGAGAGGCAGAGAGTATATTGGCCCTACTATCATGTCATAAACTACAATAAGGTCAAACAATAACTTATGGTTCGATAAAGATATAAATCTTTTGACTTTCTGTAAACAATTTGGTGCTATGACGTGGACGCGGTTTATCACAATATTATTAATTTTCTTGAATAAGGGAGTGATATACTTAAGTACATTTTTACGGGTCAGCAACCTATACTATAATATTTTTTTATTTTAACGGTATACGACCACCAAAAAATTCCTTTTAGATGTGATTCATACTGTGTAGTAATAAAAAACGCATCAGTAACCTCCTTCATTGTGTAAAAAAAATATTTAAATTATGCGAATTGTAGAAGAATATGGCATCCTTGGAAGATTTATGTATCCTTGTTTGACTGCAATGGTCACATTGATCTATAAATCGTACCGCCCGTCACAAATGTCAATATTGACATAATAAAGACGCTTAAATCACTTTTTTGCGGAAATATAATGGAAATATTTTGATTCGAAATTAATTTTGTAAACTGCGATAAGTTACGTTATTTTGAACTTGGTTGATAGATTAAAGATTAATAATCTCTGACGTATTTATATTATCATGTGCACTGTCCTGGCCGGAGCTCCATACATTTTTGAAACAACTCTTCTGGGATTTGTATATTTAAAAAAAATATATTTAAAACCTAAACGATTTAAAAAAAAATGATTTAAAAACTTTAAAATATTAGGCTTATTGGTCTATAAGTCAATGAATCTAAATTATGATATAACTATCTACGTCCGGCTAACCGCAGAAATTTGGTTCACAAACATAAGCTCTTACTCTCTTACTTCTAACATAATCTCAGTGCCTAATTTCATCAAAATCCGTTCAGCAGTTTTTGCGTGAAAGTAAGCTACATACCTACATACATCCGTACAAATTTTCGCTTTTATAATATCAGGATACAAGCCTAGCTGCGCCCTACGATATTACCCTTGTGATACAAAATTATCTTACTAATGTGTTTACCCAGGGTCTAATTTCATCTAAATTGTTTCGACAGTTTTTGTGCGACAGATTAACAACATCCATTCTTACAAACTTTCGCGTTTAAAATATTAGCAGAATAAAATATTGACAACCTTTTTAATAACGCGTCTCAATATTGAGTATATGTTGTCCTGTTCTGGTGCAAGAAGTTCTCTATCGGATAGAACAAGACAGAAGATATTTAAAGTTGAAACGACTTCATTAGAATGAGAGCCAGATAATGTAAGAAATCTGAGTTATTAGCCTTTTCTTACGGACATAAGAAAAAACAACGATTCAAGCAGGAAAGACTACATGTGAAATATTTTTACAACATTTTGGATTCTCTCGGTTCTAGGATAAGAATTGGAAATATTTATTGGCCTTTAAATAACATTCGTTACAGGCAAGTCTTGTTACATTTGAATTATTAATTACTTAAATATATTTAACTTGAAAAACTTATTTAAATACTTTTATTATTCTCATGACATATATTTATTATATTATAATATATTTACATTGTGATTTATTTCTCTAGTTATTAGTAATATTTTGTAATTGTTGTTCGTTACACAAGAACGATGATTCCACAAGCTGCATTTACATATATTTACTGAGTTTGTAAAAAGGATAACTAACAAAAGAGTATTTTTGTTTTTGTTTCAATATTTTATCCTATCCTGGCCTTTTCGTTTCCATTCCCAGTTTGCTATCTAGTTTCGCACGTCGCAGTAGCAATATTTTTTAATTATTTTTTTAGTATTTTTTGTTCGCGATCTCCTCTCGAGAACTCGTCTACCTACCTCATCAATAATCAGTTCTTTTTATTTATTTATTAACCTACACAGCTAGGCATTTCACCACAAGTTCGCACGTTCACGAAAGTCAGCGATACTCTAGCCCTAGGTGGAGCATGCCTAGTATGGAATACACTCAAGGAAGACTGCCGGAACACATCGGTTCTACGGTATATACGACCTTCCCACTGCTATTTCCTCACAAAAACTTACCTATGTATTTTCTGCTTCATCCTTTCTCCTTTGCTCCTTTACAAGTTACTGGGAATTCCTGTTACTTGCTCTAATATATTAATTTAATTTAGATTTAGATGACAGCTACGAGTATAGACCGCCAACATTCCCGTACAATAAGATAAAGCTATTTTCTAGTTTTTAATGTTGTTCTATTCTTCCAGTGGTTTTTTCCACATAGCTAACACGTTATTTACTAGACTTTACCGTTTTATTTTTTTCTGTCATTTATATCACTTAAAAGTTACAAACTTCCTAAGCAGTCATATCTTTGCGCTGATACGATGCCTATTAAGACTTTATTATGCAGAATTCAATAACTTTTTTCAAAATAATAAAACGTGTAGGCCTAAAATACATGATATTCAAACGATTAACACCAATAAGAAAAAAATACGCTACATTTTAAGGTGTGAAAAGAGGTACGCCGCGGAACGAAAATTGTATCAGAAACACTAAAACAGTGAAAGGTCGGTGATACTCTTAATACTCATATAATCATAATAATTCTTGCTTTCCTTTTCTTTTGTATTGTTTATGATCTTTATATTTTGTTTATGTCAGTGTTTCTGAATGGTATTTATTTCTTACATTTATGTCAACTGATACGCGTAGCTTTATTAATAAACTCTTCTCATTGTTGAGCTTTTTTTGTATTGTTCTGTCAAATGACGTTCAATAAATGAGGCAAAAGATGCTTAAAGTTGAAACGCGTTTCATAATAACTTAGCTACACTGTAACTCGATCTATGTCTTGGGCTTAATAATTTCATAGGTCAATAAAGTAATAATTTATTTCATTTTAAATGAAACAGGAATAAAATTGTTACAAGTTTTTGATAAAGTTGGGATATTTTCTAGGAGTCATTGTAGAGTCTTTACAGCTAAACCTAGAGACATGAAATTCGGATGGTGTATCCATTATGGGACGTAGAGATGTACTAATAAGGTTATACTAATAAGGTAATACTAATAAGGTTATGGAATAGGACTTTCGGAAATTCTATCCCAAATGGAGTTAAACGGAGTTTTTTCTTATAGTTGCCACTGGTGACAAGAGAGCTGGCTCATTCCTTGCTCAAAGGATTACTGTAGCAATTCAACGCGGGAATGCTGCCAGCGTTCTTGGGACTTTGTCACACGGACATATTTTTTTTCAGATTTTTATATTTTTTATGACAAAAGTTTCCGACTTCGTTTTAAATAAATGGGGTCAAATATTTTTTTTTTATCTCGTGCAACGTCGCGAGTGCCTGTTACTAATGCAAGACTGCTTATCGTTGTAAGAATATATGTATATAAAAATATAAATCTATTGCTGTTCGTTAGTCTTGCAAAAACTCGAGAACGGCTAGGCCGATTTAGCTGATTTTGGTCTTAAAATGTTTGTCTTACTCCAGGGAAGGTTTAAAAGATGAGAAACATAAATAAATATTAGGCGGTACGAAGTTCGCCGGCTAGTTCAAAGTAAAAATTCAGGTAACTCCACCAATTTTACTAGTTCATTGTAGGTAAAGGTTCCTGGAACTCGCTCAAAACGCTTTGGGTCCACTTTTATTGCATGAACTGCCTGGTTGTGAGATTCGTTGCCGAGTTGTTTATTTCCCGTTAGCTATTTATAATCTCTATAGTTGTAGCCTATTGAGTTAATTGTAGTTTAGTGAGTTAGTTGTAGCCTGGAAAGTCAGTGGTAGCCTAGTGAGTTAGCGGTAGCCTACTGAGTTAGTGGTAGCCTGGTAAGTTAGTGGAAGTCTAGTCAGTTAGTGGTAACGAGTGGTTAAGCTGTTGCCTCACAAGCGAATAGGCGCGGATTCAATCTCAGGTACAGGCATGCACCTCTGTGTTATTCACTCATGTAACACACAAACCGGCAGTCGTTAGGTTTGGCCAGGTTATATTTTTCGAGTTTATGTATGGGTGTATGTATATTTGTTTGTCATGTCCTAGATCCTAAACAGCTTGTCGTATATTTATGTGAGTGGTGTCAATAGATTCGTGTTCACCTGCAGATGTTCATACGCTATACTAGCTGCATCCCGTGACTTCACGTTGTTAAGATACGTGACTCTAAAGTTCTTGCAGTCGAGATTTTTGAAGTGACTTTTAACCACTTGTTATTTATTGGTACAATTTTTATATATATTCCCCAATTCGAGCTTTTAAGTTGCGGACAAAGTCGCAGGCATTTACTAGTGATAATAGAAAAAAAACTTACGAATGTTATCTTATCTTTATGTCATTTGATATTTTGTAACTAAGATTATGTTTGTTTCATTTTTAAGACTATCGAAGAACTGGAGTTGCCGACATAGCTCGTCGGACTTGCAAGCTGTCGTGACAATGTGCTGGCCACATCGCTCGAAGAATCGTACACCGATGGGAAGTAAGATTGTTGAGTGACGACCACGAACTGGAAGACGCAGCGTAGGTAGCCCTCCCACTAGGTGGACATACGACAAGTCACAAGTAACCAGTGGATGCAATTGGTTCGGAGTGGCGTTCTAAGAGGGAGGCCTATGTTCGGCAGTGGACGTCTTCTGGCTGATGATGATGGTTTGGGTATAGGTTATATACATATATGATACCGTATATATATATTTAACTTTATGTCTGTGTCTGTGTCTGTACCAATATAAATAAATAAAAAATAAAAATATAATGTAATTATTAGGTACTTATAACAAACTAATACCGAACGAACGATTATAACAAACTCTGTTATATAGTAGTAATTTGCTATTAGGTAATGCAAAGGCGTTATGCATCTAAACATACGCAGGTAGTTACCGACAAGTGTTTTAACATGGTCAAATGAAATAACTACCTACCTCTAAAAAGTGGGTAGAAGAGACTCCAAAAAACCTGACTGTTAAATCGTTAAACCTGTGTCATCATACTTAATTTTGTTTTTAATTTTGATGTACCCAGTATCGCTCTCACGAATAAGACGAATCGACATACAACAAGCCATTTAGGCTCTACGGCGTGCCATACAAATATACATACATACACTCGAAAAACATAACCCTCCTTCTTTTGCAGTCGGATAAAAAGGATCACCAAATGGAGTGCAATAAAAATTCAAATTTGTTTGGATTAAATGAAATATTATTTTACGAAAATACTTAAATAATATTACAGTTATAATGTATATCTTCTTCTCTGTACAGGGTTGTCGGTTAGGGGGTGTTTTAAGCCGAAAGGAGTTCAATTTACTCATTATTACGAACAACTTTAACAAAGCTAGCGAAGCGAGCACGAAAGATTCTGTACATTACATTAGATTCTGATCTATAGAACATTATTAATTTGTAATATTATTCTGTTTTTAGTATCTATGTGTTGTTATAGCGCCAACAAAATACATCATCTATGAACATTTCAACTGTTCAGCTATCACGGTTCATGAGATATAGTCTGGTGACAGACAACGCACGGACGTAAAGCAACGTCTCAGTAGTAGGAATAGAGTCCCTTTTTTACCTATTAGGTATGGAACCCTAAAAATGTACTACTTATTTATATATAATGGTTTCAACGATTATTAATAATTAAGCTCTTCTAAAATTCAGTTTTTTTTTTATTTGAAGGGTATTTTAGATGGTTTATTCCTGATTCTTTGTTGTTGTGAATAAAAATTTCCGTCTGAGGTGGCACACAGGAACTTTATTCCTGTGTGTCCCGCTACGATGTTTTCAAGAGGGCAAACATTGGGTATTGTATTATGAGTATTACAAAAACATATGAGTATTTAACTGGGACACCATTTATTTAAAATATTTGCCCAACACAATGTTAAATAAGAGTTAAAAATACAAAAAAGCGGTTAACAAGCTGTAATTTTTTGATAAGGTCGCAAAGTATTTTTTTGTATCCTACACAGCTAGGCATTTGACAAGACTACGACAAGTTCGCACGAGCACGGAGGTCAGCGATACTGTAGTCCTATATGGAGCATGTCTAGTCTGGAACACACTGGCTGTCAAGGAAGGCTGTCAGAACACACCGTTAAGTGCTTGGCGACAGATTTTACAACTTGAGGGTGGTAGCTAGCCAGGCGGTAGCTTCACCGGTAGCTCAGGCTCTTTTTGCATGTTTCTTGAGAGGCATAAAGATAGATTACGGTCAACTGTTCGCAGAGCTATCTACTATTTATTTAGGTCAGTGCAATCACGTTGTTTAGACAGATTAATGTATGTATATTTAAGGGTAACCACACTTAGTGAAAATAGATACGTCAATCTGCATATGACGTAGATATTTATCATAAATTTTATCACTGTCCCATTATTTTGTAAATATTTAAATTAATATTATTATTTAAGATAACCATTAATATTACTAAGTAATAACGTAATTTAGTTACTTATCTACCGCGACACATTGGCAAATCAAAACGCATTTAAAAACATGTTTACGGATGTATTGCGAATCATTAAAAAGCGTATATCGCAATTTTACTGTGACACTTTCCAAAAACTAAATAACTTTAAAACTTCAAGTCAAATACGACTTTTCTTGTTCAAAAAACATACGCACTTACGACCTTTTAGCGATTATGCGGAATCACTTGTAAAAGTGGTATACCATTTTCAAACGAGAACGATTTCCGCGTTGTTTCAAAAACGTCGTATCCTAACGCGATTTTACTGCGCGCTTGCGACGTTTTACCGCTAAGATGGAACTCGGCAAAAGTAGTATACTATTTTCTGGGTGACATTTCGATAATGTCGTATCTGAGTTACGGTGCGTGTCAGTTACGACCTTTGTCTTTTGAAGAAGGAAGTTAAGTGAATTAAGGTATTCTGGTTGCGTAGGTAAATATAGGTGAGCAGGGTTCTTTGAACGATGTTAGAATATGTTTAAGAATTTCTGTAGTTTTAGTATTAGTTAGCTATCGGGGATAATGGGTAGTGTTGCATTTTAATTTGCAATATAGGTGCCTAATTTTTTAACCGACTGCGAAAGAAGGAGGGTTGTTTTTCGAGTGTATGTATGTATATTTCTTTGTCACGCTCTACAGCCTAAACAGCTTGTCGTATTCTTATGTGAGTGGTGTCAATAGATTCGTCTTAGTAGTGAGAGTGATATTGGGTACATCAAAATTAAAGGAAAAGGAGGGGAGCAAACTTGTATGTAGTTTATTAATAATTATAGTTTATCAATCATTATCATCACTAGCCGCCCTCTTCAGTTTAACCCTTATCGGTATCGATTTCGTGTAATTTTCTAACGCGTAAGATAAACCAAGTGATAATTCCTCTACAGGTTAGAGCACTTTAAATTTCTTATGACTGTTTTAAATGTCATCCACAGATTACTTTAAATTTCTTTCATAGATTACATTATATTCCTTTCATAAGTTACATGAAATTTATTTCATAGATTACATTATATTTCTTTCATAGATGACATTATATTTCTTTCATAGATTACATTAAATTTCTTTCATAGATTACATTAAATTTCTTTAATAGATTACTTCAAATTTATCATCTAGACTACTTCACATTTACCTACTCTCTGGACTTGTTCAAAAATGTTAGTAGGATTTATTTAAATTAATCTACTTTAAATAAATAAATAAATCGAACTAAACAGCTTGGGGTCATCTAGAAATTTGAACTGAGACGCTAAATTAGAGATAAGACGTTAAATTAGGGATTTGTCATAGCAGTAAAAAAAAGATAAAAGTCAGTATACGGAGTAATATATAGTTTATTAATTCAATCATCATCATCATCACTGGCCGCTCTCCTCAGTTTCTCCTCCAACTCTTTAGCCGGGTTGAACACTCCCCCGGTCTGAGTGTTGCAGATGTAACATCGCGATGACTTCTTGTAGTTCTCCAGCGCGCACTTCTCGCAGAAATAGTGTTTGCACCTGTGGACAACATATACCTACTCATTTGTAGGTCAAAATTACAAGGGGACAAACAGGAATAATATTTCTTGTCTGTTCCCTTTTTCGACAAAGGGGAACAGACAAGAAAATTTAATACCTCTTTGTCCCAGACAAAGGGACAGATTCCGGGGACAAACATAAATAAAGAAAAATAATATAGATAGACCTTTCAGGGACTATCACAGGGACCACGGGCAATAAACGAGATGATGATGGTAAAACAAAAAAAAAGTTTTGAGAGCAACTTCGAAGTCAAAATAGAACAGAAATTTGAGGTACTTTAGAGGAGAAATTCGAAATAGGTTAGAAAAGAAATTTGAAGTAAAATATTCGAAATAGAGATTTTTGAAAATGTTTGTAAAACAAATTTATACACAAATCGAAAGAGAAAATAATTAAATGCCACGTACTTGGTGACGACAGGAGAGTTAAAGCTGCCCCTACATATGAAGCAGCGGAAGGGCATCTCCTCGTCGCTGTGTATCTCGTAATCCGAATCGCCCCCGGGGCCGGTGCGACTGCCCCCACCCCCCGCGCCCTCGTCCCGTTCCAGCTGCCACCCGTGCTTGTAGTCGGAGCGGTCGTGGAGAAACTTGCATGAGTCTGTGCAATTTACAATAAAATTACATTTATTTACAGGAAAATTTAATTCCAAATAATTTATTGTTTTATTAATTTTGTTTACTTAAAATTAAATATATATATATAATTGTAGAAACTAAATTTCATTTAATTTAAATGTCACAGGAAAATGCAGTACTTCTTTTACAAGTGTTGAATCACAACAACCAGCATTAATAAATACATAAAAAAATAAGTGATAATTTTTTTTTAGTAGTAATTTATTTTTTAAATTTATTTATTTCATTTAATTTAATTTTTTTTTTTATTTTAGGACATCGACGATGGCCTAATGGTCAAGGCGTCTAGACATGTTACCCAAAGAGACGCAGGTTCGAATACTGCCTGCCGTGATTTTTTTTTCTCTATAACTTATGTTTTATATAAGAATAATATGTTTAGAAAAATAAAAATAGTATTATATTAAAAAAGATATAATTCACAAATCAAGCAAACTTATGTTTCTTATATAGGTAAACAGGCTTGCACTTGACCGCGACTCACCTGATGTAAACCTAAGATGCGGCCTAGGATGTAGCACGCTCGCCTAGTAGAAACCGAGAAGAATAAAAACTGACAAAAAGATATGTTTCAATAATGCATGGAGCCCCGGCCAGGACAGTGTACATGATACCATAAATACGTCAACGATTATTAATCTTTAATCTGTCAACCAAATTGAAGATAACGTGACTCATCGCAGTGTACAAAATTAAATTCGAATCAAAATATTGCCACGTTATTTACGCAAAAAGGCAATTTTCGCGTTTTTGTTGACAGAATTTTGACATTTGTGACAAGTGGTATAATTGATAAACCAATGTGACTATGGATGTGCTGACTCTGGGGCCCTGGAAAAATGGAAAGTGCCTGGTCTGGGACGCTCGAGGACGCTGAGTCGCACCGTTCGCTCACCGGCAGCCGTCGCAGAGGATGCCAGTTTGAAAAAGAGGTTAAAGTATGCCGCTATGGAACCGCTTTACCACTTTGTGCCAATGGCTGTGGAAACCCTGGGCTGTTGGGGCTCTGAGGCTAGGGCATTTATTAACGAAGTAGAGCATAGGCTCAAAGTTAAGACTGGTGACTCCCGCTCCGGTTCGTTCCTGGTGCAGAGGATGACCATTGCTATTCAACGTGTCAATGCTGAGAGTGTTATGGGTACTTTTGCACCAGGAACGGTCAGGGATCTGTTATTTGATTGGAGTAATTAACTGTGACGTAATTTTTTATATTTTGAATTATATTTATTTGTTATCTGATTAATGCTTTGTGATTATTGGAGTCAATCAAGAATATAAAAATCATCCAGGGATGCCAAAATTCTACAATAATTCACAGAAATCACATATTTAGTACACAATGAAGTAGACATCTGATGCAGATTTCATTAATACATAACATTAAACACATGTTTAGACATTGTTTGATAGACGTACAATCTTGGCCGAAAATGAAACAAGTCCTTTATCATTGTTTCACCTGTTGTGTAAAATAAATTACAAAAATTAAGGAATAATTACCTCCGAATCCACAAAATCCTGTTTCTTTGTAATCTTTACATATATCAGGTTGATAGTCCCATCTGAAAGAACAAAAGTTTATTTGTATTTTTTTTATTGATTTCGTATGTATATTGATGTTACAAATTTAATGTATTTACGTACTGCGTAATTTAACTACATTATCGTACGTAATTACAGTTCATTATGGGTCCTATGAAATATATTATATATATAATAAAAATAAAAATATTATCAAATAAGAGTATAAAACAAACATAATTTATTTATTCCTAATTTCAATATATAATAATGTAGTAAAATAATAATTGAAATTGAAATTAATATTAATGCTCTTTTGAAATTTTTGATTAATTACTAATGTTGTTTTTTTTTTAATCCTGAACAGCTAGGCATTTGACGACAAGTTCGCACGACCACGGAAGTCAGCGACACTGTAGCTCTAGATGGAGAATGCCTAGTCTGGAATACACTGGCTCTCGAGGAAGGCTGCCGGAACACACCGTTAGGTGCTTGGCGACAAATTTTACAACTTGAGGGTGGTAGCTAGCCAGACGAGCTATAGGAAACGTCCTACAACCATGCTATGGTTTTTTCACAATGTTTTCCTTCACCGGTAGCTCAGGATCTTTGTATTTGTAATGTAATGTATATAAATAGAATATAATAAATATTATATATATTATAAAAGGAATTTAAATTACAAAAACCTTACATTAAATGTCAAGTCGAGCAAACCGCCCCTGACTGTTCGCGGTGCAAAAGTGTCCAAGTGCCCATATTACTGGCCGCATTGGCACGCTGAATAGCGATGGCCAACCTTTGCACCAGAAACATCTCGGGATCTGTCTCCCGCCTTATCTTTCAACCTTTTGCCTATCTTCCTATATATATTTTATAGTACCGTACCGTGTCGTACCGTACGGTATCGTTTCGGTTCGTATCGTACCGTACCGTGACGTATCGTACCGTATCGTATCGTAACGTAACGTACCTTGTCGTATCGTATCGTACCGTACGGTATCGTATCGTATCATACCGTACCGTATCGTATCGTACCGTGTCGTATCGTATCGTACCGTGTCGTATCGTATCGTATCGTACCGTACCGTATTGTATCGTATCGTATCGTATTGTATTATAATACCTGACGGTGGCCCTCAGGTTGGCGGGTGCTCTGATGGGTCCCTTCCTCACCAGCCCCGAGCTAGCGTTCCCAGCGGCCGTGTCCTTCTTCTTGTAGTACTGAGCGTAGTTGTTGATGCCACGGTATACCTAAAAAACAAAAAAAATATGAGGTATAGTAATTTATTTTGAACCAATGTATTTAAATTCTCGTCTCAGTTGCGTGATCGTATCCACCGCAGTAAATTAAATGAACTGCGGCTAGTAGAGATTGTGCAACTGAATCAAGAATTTAAATACCTTTGGTTCAAACGTTTTGAATTTAGAATAAGAAATATTTATTGGCCTTTAAATAACATTCGTTACAGGCAAGTCTTGTTACATTTTAATTATTAATTACTTTAAAAATAAACTTAACTTATAAATACTTTTATAGTTCTAAGAACAAATACTTATTATATTATACATTTACATTGTCATTTATTTCTTTACCTATTACTAACATTTTGTGATTGTTGTTCGTTACACAAGAACGATGATTCCACAGATGTTCCGCTCCTATCGCTGTATAAACAGGTAGCCTGCCTGTTCGTAAGACACGCTTCAAGCATTTGAATATTCCCACTTCTTTAAGAGTAGTGATGAATGGCACCCGGCAGATGGCTCATGTCTAGGTGTTTCAACTTTTTTCTATTGGGTCGATATTCCTCTGGGATGTATACAGGGTCATCGGCTAGGGGTGTACTAAGCCGAAAGGAGGTCATTGTTCTCATCCATAAGGAACAACTTTCACTACGGGACTAACTCTGAATTCGAGAAAAAAAATCAACGGTAAACATACATAACATTGATCGGTCATAGACAGAATGTATGAAACCATTGTCTTTTTTTCACAGCTGTTTATTCAGTTGGTTTCATAGAGTTGTTCCTTAGGATGGGTACAGTGAGCCCCCTTCGGCTTAGTACACCCCTGGCCCTCGTATATTATTCTTTGAGCACAACTCTCTAGTAGAAATAATGTACCCAATGAATGTTATCCATAATCGACTTAATGTATGTTCTAATGACACAATCACATCTTATGGCGACGATGGCTAACTTCGGACGGGGCGCCTTACAACTTTTATCATTATTAGTTTAGCAGATAAATGTAAAGAATGAAGTTGTTTTTAAATCAAAAGAAATGAATAAATACTAATAGTAAAAGCACCTTCACAATTGTAATAGTAAATGTTACCGCCATCACAGAATATAAATAGAATTCAAACTTTGACCTACCTAGGCTAGGCTAGGCTAGGCTAGGCTAGGCTAGGCTAGGCTAGGCTAGGCTAGGCTAGGCTAGGCTAGGCTAGAGGTTGAACCCTACGTCCTGTAAAGAATACATTACAGAATGAATAAATACAAAATATTTAAATTAAATATTAAAATATTAATTAAATTTAAAAAAAAATGTATTTGTACAAATTTCATGTGCCTAGGTTTAGGATGTATGTTGATTCTTATCTAATATCAGTCAGTCAGGACTTATTCTTTCATAAATATGTATATAAATAAGCGAGCAGGTAAAAAGCTGATGTATTTATATTTTGTCATCATCCACAGCCTTCTCCATCCCACTGTTGTGTATAGGTCTGTCTCATGCAATGGCCATCCAAAATGTTGCACACCAAAAAAATTTTTTTTTTTTAAACTAATAAAAAAAAAAAAATTATATATATATTTTCCCCGGACTGGTGTGACCCTCTCTCATCCCATAACCGCTTAAGTCCATCTGGCGCAAGTCTAAAAAAAAAGTTGAATATCGCTACTCCTTTTTGAAAGTAACTTAGTATATAGACAAACCTTATCGTCAGCCATGCCCTCCAACTCTTCGTTGATCTTCTGCGCCTTTTCAAATATAGCTTGAGCGTCCCTGTCCCTCTCAGTGTCCAGCTCGTATGTGGCTGTAGCGTTGTCACGCTGCTGCTGCACCGACAGAGTAGTGCGGGACGTTGACTGTTGCATAAATATATTTATTTATTTAATAGCAGCAGCTTCAAGCGAGTGCCTATATCATATTGTGTTGAATTCATTAATTGACCAATGTATAGCACAAAATAGTCCTTAAACGTTTGTAGGAGATAGTTGATTGTCGTATAGCCATTTTATCCAGCTGATTTTTAAATGAATTTATGTATGTACCTGTTCCAGTTGTGAACAACTCTGTTGTTGAGGATGTGGTATTAATGTCTATAATAAATAAGAATAGACTTCATTTACTGATAGTATTAGATTTTTGTGACCTATACTGTCCCACTTCTAGGCAAAGGTCTCCCCCGAAGCCTTCAACATTTCTCTATTTCCTGCCACTTTCCGCCATTACAATAAGAATTAGAAATATTTATTGGCCTTTAAATAACGTTCTGTACTGGCGAGTCTTGTTACATTTGAAATATTAATTACTTAAATATATTAAACTTAAAAAACTTATTTAAATAGTTTTATTATTCTCATAACATATATTTATCTTAATATATATGACGGCGCGTTTAAATCATCGAGAGTGAACGGCAAGGACGGCTGTTAGTTGTCAGCGTCAGTTGGAGGGAGATGTCATTGCCGTTGACTCTGACGCAACACCAAGCACTAGCGCAGCGTGGAGGAACCCGAACCATCACGGTATTACGAGACGGCAATCGGTTTGCATCGCATACGTGTGTTACGTGTTTGGTGGAGTGTCAGCTGATTAAGCGATAATAGTGATTGGACAATACATTCCGAAACATATTTTGTGTCGATTACTGTATTGAGTTGAAAATTATAACGAATTACCACACGTCTTGGTTTTACTCTCCTCGCCCGACTACCCGCGCCCGCCCGTAGTGAAATACACAATGACAGACACATCTGATAAAGAGGGCCCCCCTGGCGTTCCTATATCAGAAGTGGGATTCGAAGGGCAAGCCTCGGGAGAGTTGAACGATGATCGCGAACAAGTCTCACACGGTTTTTTGCGTAATATGGAGATTCTGCTATCCCGACTTCTGAAGACGACACAATCCCCTTCAACTTCAAATAATACGGCAGCAAAACTTATTCGCTTCGATCCAGACGAAAATGATGCAGATATAGAAGGTTGGTGCAGAGTGACGGAGATAATCGTGGAAAGTAGAAAATTAGAAGGTGCAGAGCTTTTGTTAGCGCTTACACATGCTCTTCAAGGACGTGCAGCTATGTGTTTGACAAAATTGCAAACATCACATTTGACATGGAGCCAGATAAAAGAGGTACTCCTTGCAAAATTTGGAAAACCGATGCTACCCCAGGATTACTTCGACGAAATACTGAGATTCCAAGTTAACCCGAAGGAAACAGCTTGTGAAGCGGCAACGCGACTTTGGACATTGGTAGAGCAGATTCCTCGCACTGACATGCCAGAAGATGTCATCACGGGGTTTGTGTGTTCCGTTTTATGTCAAAAAGATGCCATTATGCGTCGTGAGCTACACTCTTGCAATGTGACTACTAGAAGCCAACTGTTCCGAGTATTAAGGGGCATCTCTTCAAAACGGAAACATGAAGGACAAGACAGTAATGACAACGAAGCAAAGAAAAGTCGATTCAACGAGCCACGCTTCATGGGAGCGTGTCATCGGTGTGGTCTGCAGGGCCATAGACAGGCAGACTGCCGCAGACGTCGTGAAGACCTCAACGACAAGGCCATTGCGAAAACAACTGACCATCCTCAAAAGCAGCAAACCCCCTCGCGGCCTCTTACCTGCTTCGTGTGCGGACAACAGGGTCACGTGGCGTCAACGTGTCCACATCGCAAGGGGCCGAACGAGCGGTTGGCAGTCAAAGAAGTCCACCTGTGCGAGAGGAGACCGGCAGCTGGCACCCTAACTACATCCTCCGGTGAGCCCGTTTCTTTTCTCTTTGACAGTGGTTCCGCCTGCTCGCTAGTAACTTGTAGTTTAGCTGATAGACTGACGGGCACTAAGCGTAACGATTCGGTGTACCTCACGGGTATAGGAAAAAACAACGTCGTGAAATGTTGCTCCCAGATTCTCAGTCCCATCGATATTCAGGGTATCCCACTAACAGTTTTATTCCATGTAGTTCCCGATGCGGCTATTAGCGAAAAGGTGATTATAGGTCGAGACATTTTAGATGAAAGAATTACTGTCGAAGTAAGCAACGATCGAATTCTTTTCTCTTTGCGTAAAGAAGTTGATATGGTAGAAAAAACGAGTCAGATTGATTTTAATAACATCGAAACTGATTTACATGGCAAAGATAGGACAGCTCTCATCAAAATATTACAAAAATACCGTGACTTCTTCACGGATGGTATACCCACGCGCCGCGTCACTACCAGTTATATGCGCATAGAGCCGATAGACCCAAACAAAACCGTACAACGACGTCCTTACAGATTGTCCCCCGCAGAAAAAGAAGTAGTTAGGGATAAAATAGATAATCTTCTCAAGGCAGGTGTCATTCGAGAGAGTACATCAACCTTCGCTAGCCCTATACTACTTGTGAAAAAAAAGGATGGCTCGGATAGAATGTGTGTCGACTATCGTGAACTAAATTCCAACACTCGCCCTGAACATTACCCCTTGCCCATAATTGATGAGCAAATAGATCGACTTCATGGTGCGTGCTTCTTCTCCACTCTAGATATGGCATCAGGCTATCATCAGATCTTGATAGATCCAGAGGGCGATAGCATAGCTCGCACGGCGTTTGTGACCCCTGAAGGTCAATACGAATACCTGGCTATGCCGTTTGGGTTGCGTAATGCAGCTTCAGTCTACCAAAGGTGCATTAACAAAGCGCTAGGTTCCTTAAAAGACACTGTGACCCTGGCTTACATGGACGATGTCCTCTGCTATTCCAATGACGTCACACAAGGATTGGAACGGCTAGACCATACTCTAAAGGCCTTATCTGAAGCAGGTTTTACATTAAACATACGTAAATGTAAATTCATGAAGAGTGAGGTAAACTACCTAGGCTATGTGATAAAATCTGGCGAGGTCACCCCAAATCCTGAAAAAATAAAAGCTCTGGCGAATGCTCCTGCTCCCCGAACCGCGACTCAGGTTCGTCAATTTTTAGGTTTAGCGTCATATTTTCGGCGATTCATCCCAAGTTACACTAGCCTGGTAGGCCCGTTATACCCGTTGACGAAACTGAAAGGGCCAATAACATGGACAGGTGTACATGACGCCGTTCACAAAAAAATAATCGGCATGCTAACCGCGGAGCCAGTACTAACGATTTTTGACCCGAAATTACCGGTAGAACTTCACACAGACGCGAGCTCCGAAGGTTATGGCGCAATACTTATTCAAAAACGGGGCAATTTACCCCATGTAATATCTTACTTCAGCCGCCGAACAACAGATGCCGAATCTCGCTATCATTCGTACGAGCTAGAAACCCTAGCGGTCGTTCGCGCTGTCGAACACTTCAGGCACTACCTGTACGGGCAGCATTTCACAGTCTTCACGGACTGCAACTCGCTAAAAGCATCAAAATCCAAAACCGACCTGACCCCCCGCGTTCACCGTTGGTGGGCCATTCTCCAGGCCTACGATTTTGACATAATTCACAAACAAGGCAGCAGCATGGGGCACGCCGACTTTCTTTCCAGGAATCCAACAGCCGAATCTTCGAGAGAGTGTCATGAAGCTGACTCTTCCGTAAAGACTAAACTCATCCAGTTCGTAGAACTTCATCAGGACTGGTTAACGGTCGAACAAAAGAGGGATAGTGAGATTCAAGATTTAGTCGAAAAGCACAAAAACAAAGAACTTCCTGAGACTATATCTCACACATATGACGTTCGAAAGGGTATACTATACCGAAAAATTGAACGAAACAAGAACAGTTACTGGCTCCCCGTTGTTCCGCGTTCTCTCACGTGGACTTTGATCAATCACGTTCACTCAGAGATAAAGCACTTAGGCGCGGAAAAAACCCTAGATAAGCTCTATGAGCAATACTGGTTTCCACAGATGTCAAAGTCGGTTCGCAAATTTGTGGATTCCTGTATTGTGTGCAAAGCGTCTAAAGGCCCATCCGGCGCTAGTCAGATGAGACTTCACCCGATCCCAAAAGTCTCTACCCCATGGCATACTATACACATCGATATCACCGGTAAACTAAGTGGCAAAAGTGACCAAAAAGAATACGCTTCAGTGATCATCGATGCTTTTACTAAGTATACCCTCCTCGAGTATACCTCTTCCCTAGACTCGGCAAGCGCAGTCAAAGCGCTGAAAAAGGCTGTGTGTCTTTTTGGAGCGCCAAAACGCATCATAACCGATCAAGGTAGATGCTACGTAAGTTCCGAGTTTAGAGAATTTTGCAGCGACCATTCTATAGAACTTCACCTCATCGCCACTGGCTCTAGTAGAGCAAACGGTCAGGTGGAACGAGTTATGCGCACCCTTAAAAGCTTACTCACCATTGTCGAGAACGACCCCAGTAAAGTATGGCGTGATGAACTACTTGATGTGCAGTTAGCTTTGAATAGTACAAGATCCCGAGTCACGGGTTACACACCCACGGAACTCATGTTCGGAATAACAGCTCAATCTCTAGGTATAGCCCAAATATCCCCCAGCTCTGAACTTGCCCCTCGTTCCGACCTAGACACAATAAGACAAAATGCAGCTGATAACATAGCAAAAGCAGCAACGTCTGAAGTAAGTCGGTTCAATGTAGGTAAAGCTGCGGTAAAACCATTCCTCAAAGGCGAATACGTCTTTATAAAAAATAATGAGCGCAACCAAACCAAACTTAATAGAAAATTTAAAGGTCCTTTTCTCATTACCAAAGTGTTAGAAAATGATAGGTACGAACTAAAAAATATTGACGGGTCTAATAGAACCTACAAATTTGCACATGAGAATTTGCGTTTAGTGCCTAGAGGTCTTGACGGCTTGCAAGAAATAGCTACTATTGTAACATATGATATCGGTGAGGCGGCCGAGACGGCGGGTCAGGGTCAGACAGATGGAGCGGTATCATCAGACGATGATTATGATATGATATCGATCTCTAGTTCACATACTGCAACCGCTAGCTCGGCTACCCTTTCAGCTTCAGAGTGTGAAGATTTCTAAAATGTAAGTAAGCCATGCATGTGTCTATCTAAATCAAGAGTTCGGTCAAACTGTTCTTTGGTCGTCTGTTTATAGCTGCAACCATCATATGAGATGATGTGTTTTTGAGTTACGAGGCCGTCCGGTCCAGGTCGTCATATGAGATGATGAGTTGGTCGTAGGGACACCTCTGTTGAGTTTTATTTGCATGAGGCCAAATACCACAATGCGTGTACCAGGAATAGCTGCGAGGCCGTCCGGTCCATGTCGTTATAGGAGATGACGGGTCATGGTCGAAGGGACACCTCGAGCTAGTCTCATTTGCATGAGGTCAAATGATGAGTGTATCCATTCGGGAGTATACACATGTGTGAAATTATATCTTGTATGTCAGGACAGGACGAGCTAAGTGAATGTGGTGACCGAAGCGATTTCTTTTCGATTGTTGCAGATTAACTGAACATTGAGCAAGGCTGAGGCGAAAAGCGTACGAGGACGTGCGCTAGTCAGTCTGGCCGTGACGGCGCGTTTAAATCATCGAGAGTGAACGGCAAGGACGGCTGTTAGTTGTCAGCGTCAGTTGGAGGGAGATGTCATTGCCGTTGACTCTGACGCAACACCAAGCACTAGCGCAGCGTGGAGGAACCCGAACCATCACGGTATTACGAGACGGCAATCGGTTTGCATCGCATACGTGTGTTACGTGTTTGGTGGAGTGTCAGCTGATTAAGCGATAATAGTGATTGGACAATACATTCCGAAACATATTTTGTGTCGATTACTGTATTGAGTTGAAAATTATAACGAATTACCACACGTCTTGGTTTTACTCTCCTCGCCCGACTACCCGCGCCCGCCCGTAGTGAAATACACAATGACAGACACATCTGATAAAGAGGGCCCCCCTGGCGTTCCTATATATATAAATCTCGTGTCACAATGTTGGTCCTCAATGGACTCCTAAACCACTTAACCGATTATAATAAAATTCGCACACCATGTGCAGTTCGATCCAACTTGAGAGATAGGATAGTTTAAATAGTCGCAATTTTAATTTATTGCTAATTATTTGTCTGTTATTATTTGACAGTCACAATTATCTGTTAACTCCAAATGATTCTAACAGATGTCGATACCTTTCGACTGGGTTGAGTAAGTAATCAATAGATGGCGCTGCTATGGTAAATCTACGAACGTGTCATATAAGCTACATTTTAACAGCATAATTAATTACCACGTGTTGTTGACGCTATAAAATAGCCACAGCAACGCGTGGCCGGGCAGCTAGTTATATTATATATTTACACTGTGATTTATTTCTTGACTTACTTATTAGTAACATTTTGTAATGGTTGTTCGTTACACAAGAACGATGATTCCACAAGCTGCACTGATATAGTATATTCGCTGAGTTTATAAAAAGGATTTCTCACGAAAAAATGTTTTAATTTATCTTTGAATATTTTAAAATTGAGTTCCATAATGCCATCTGGTAATGTACATTAATATTTTGATGTAAAGTTCCTGTTTATTACATTTTGCTAATCTGCTTACAGGCGGGACCCACCCTTTTTTATTATTTCATGAAATTTATTAATTTCTTTATTACTAAGTTTTATTAGAAGCTATATTTTTGTGATATAAAGAAATTACTTGTAATGTAAACTGTAAATAATAAATATAGAATAAATAAAAAAACAAACATTTTTAGGACTTGTTAAGACTATTTCAATTTCACCTATAGAAACTTTTAAAAATAATGAAACCTTGAAAATCCCTTTCTATATTCCAGTACTTGGTGTTCAGTTTTTATCTGTCCTAGTATAAATAGGTATAGGTATATTTACATTATTAATTTAACAGGTATACATTCTTATAGCTTACTAGCTGACCCGGCGAACTTCGTACCGCCTAACAGTCGATTCTTTAAAAGTAATGTTACCATCGTACATATATTGACATTAATATTTATACGATACTGACGTCACTCAATTGTTTTCAGTTCCCGGAACCTCTCCACTAACACTTCAATTGACTTTTAAGTATTATTACGAATCGATTGTATATTATATTGTTATTTTTGGACCTTTTCAAGATTTTTTTATTTTTTTCTCTCCGTAAGAACCATCCTCGTACTTCAAGGAATCTTCTAAAAATATAATTAGCAAAATTTTTAGCTGTTCTCGAGATTTGCGCTTAGTAACACATTCAGCAATTAATTTTTATTTTATAGTTTACTTATATATTACTTATACATAGATTAGTTTTGTCACATGTTTGGTTGAACCAATAGTTTTTTTTTGTTATAATATAAGTTCTATCCATCCAAAGGTCGCAATTTAATATTTGTCATCCTGTATCATTTTTATATTTTGTGCAATAAAACTATATTCATTCATTCATACCTTCTCATCATCAGTGCTCTTATCGCAGTCTTCATCGATCTCCGTTTTCTGTTTCTTGGTTCCCGGTGCAGTAGACTGGATGTTGGGGTTGTTCTTCTGTGGCCTCTTACTCGGTAGAACTACCGTCTGCTCGTCCGAGTCAGAACTGTTTTTCTCTGGAATAAAACTGTCGGAATTATGATTATCAAAGCGTTATTAGCCACATTTATGTCAAGCTACGAATTTATCAATTTAGTAAAGCTGGTTCGTTATATCATTTAATATAAACATCTATCTTTTATTTTCATATATATATAATCCAGTTTTAAAACATTTTAACAAATAAGATGCAATTTCAAATTAAGAGAAAGGGATTTTTTTTCATACAGTAGGAATCTTTAACTCAAACCTACTTTAATCTGAACACCTTTGTAATCCATAAACCCTAGCACTTTTTCACTCAGAGTTCAGACTAAAGAAGTTTTGGTGTTTAACTTATAGAAAATATATGGCCTTAGAGACTACAAACATAACATGTACACCAGGATAATAGATTTATCTTATATATAAAAATCAATTGCTGTTTGATAGTCTCGCTAAAACTCAAGAACATCTGTGCCGATTTAGCTGATTTTGGTTTTGTATTGTTTGGGAAGGTTTAAACGGTGAAAAACATTCACAGGTGTGAGGAAGTACACTGTTCGCCCGGTCAGGTAGTAGCAAATATTATACTAAATTAAATCTTACAAACTAAAAGCTATCTGCTTGTAAGATAAAGGTACAACAAGGTTACAACCCTTCGAAGATAAGTCCAACACACACTCGATCTGTGTGTTGGACTATGTACTACACTCCCTGAGGGAAGACTCATGCTTATAAGTGGATGCATATGTAAAATAATTGAGAATGGTGCCTAAACTTTATCCTAACTAATATTATAAATGCGTAAGTAACTCTGTCAGTCTCGCATTCACGCCACAACACTAATCTGGATGAAATTTGGTACACAGGTAGATTTGGTCAGGTAGGTTTGGTAGATTGGACTCCAAGAAAGGAAATAGGATACTTTTTAACCGACTTCAATAAAAGTAGTTCCCCATCGGATTATCTCGATAGTAGTTAAAATGGGGAACTACGCGGGTGAAACCACGGGGCACAGCTAGTAAAATATAACTATTAATATAACATAACCTCAAAACTTACAAAAGGTAAATAAAGACGTAATTTAGAGTTGTAACTCAAGTAATAACACTAACAGTAAAATAAGCTATTTTACCTTCTGAACTAGAAGCTTTACGTTTCCTGCCGCCTCTGTTTCTGATATTTCGCTTCTTGAATGTAGCTGGAACTTCAACGTCTTCGTCGGACATTTTTTTGTATTATTTTTGTGTTTAGAGTAGCAATTAGTATCAACACACAAATAGAATCGTCTCGTTTTTTAATTAATTCAATAAAAGCAATTAGTTATGTATTACATTTGACACTTTATAAGAATTTATCAAAGTATCACTGAAATCATGATGAAAACAATAAACAAGATGCAATTACATCAAATTACATTGACTTTGACAGTTGACAACATACTTGTTTTTTTTTTTAATATAGCGTCATACGATTTACACTTACGATGTGATTATGGAAAATTAGTACAAAGTGAAAATAAAAACTTAATTTAGACTGATACCTGATGATGATGATGATGATAGACCTAGTTATAAAAATTAAAGATTTAAATTTTAGCATCCTTTATCTATAATTTGATAAAGACCTCTAGAACTATTAAAAATAAAGTGGTTTTGCCGTTGCACTATACTTCATATTTATATTCCTAATAAGGAGAAAAATCTTATACCATCTGAAAAAGAGATAGCTCTGTAGCCTCTTAAAAATAAGTGATATTAAATTAAGGCACATGACGGTCTCGACTCAGCAGCCAAATTTATCAGTTATTTTCAAACTTACGTTACGCGCAAATAAAATACCACTAATGTTAATTCACATTGACTTTGAAACTACTGGACTGATCTTTATATAAATAATGGAATGACTTGAATATATTGTATATTATGGTCTTTTCAAATTGGCCAGGCGTCTCTGAGAAATTTGGAAACAAACGTAAAAAAGGTTTCTACAAATTCCGAACTACATCCTTCTTGAGGTCAGTAAATAAAAAGTACTCCTAATGTTAAGAGCTTACGGGTTATGAGTTTATAGAAGTCATAAATATGACGAGTAAGGCACAATCCAGTACGTAAGGTTATAGATTTATTGTATTGTATTGTATAAATCTATTATCTACCTTACATACCGGATTGTGCCTTTAGAAGTAAAACACATTTTTAAATAATAATAATTTACTGAAGAAAAACCCCGCAAACACCAGAAAATATTTTATTTTGCGGTAAATCTATTTCAGTAAACATTTTGTGGTCAATAACTTGCTTCACCGAGAATATATTTTAAATTTATAAATAAAATCCATAAACTCCTAAAACCTTATAAAAATAGGAACTTCATAATAAATCTTACATTAAACTATTCTTAGATTCTATAACAAAAGGCAGTCTTTATTATACAATAATATAAAATACTTTATTCAATAAAATATAATAATCAGGTCTCGATAGTTTCACGTGAATGACCACTAGATGGCAGTGTCACGGGTTATATAGCTAGTTCGTGATTTGTTTTTCTTTTATGTTTTGTTTTTGGCCGTGCATCCGTCATTTGATATTGGTTGACAGTCCTGTAACATAATCAAAAAAATCATTAGTATTTTAAACAACCTTCCTTCAGAACACTTTTTCAGTGTTTATGAAAATGATAAATTTAAACTTTTTTGATATCAGCAATCTGATTCAGGTAGCGTTTCCGACCGGATCAAAAAACTTTGCACCACACACTACGCAGAGCTCTGTACAAAATATCGAAACTGTTAAATGCAAAACTCTTTTTTGGTTAGAGCTACAATCGATTTTCTTGTCATAATTAATGGTTTTCTAACAAGCTTAGCGTCTTCTATTCGGATTGTGTAGTTCACAACTAAAGCTGCTAGATAGCGTTTTATATGGGCAACTCAACACGTTAAATCTGTTACTGCCACGTAGCGAAATCTAGTTTTAAAATTCTGTATAGCTACAGTATGTTTTTATAAGCTAACTTACCAAACTGTCAACAGAGAATTCCTTTCCAAAGTCACAATAGAGGCGTAGAGCGCTTTCTTCTATACAAATGTAATACGCTTGACAGCTGTCAGGGGCAGCCATGGATTTAGCAGTGGTATCTCTGCAGATGTCGCTGGCGATTGCATCGACCTCTTGCATTATGTTTGCAGGTAGTTTGCTGGTTTTTGATTCGCTAGACATTGTGCAGCCACCTACGGCTATTTTGACGCAGGTCTGGAACGGAAATATAGATTTTTAGACGCAGCAGATGAGGATTTAGTCATTGGTACTCAGTGAACCACTTGCCTCTCAAAGTTGAAGGGACGGGTTTAATCCCAGGCGTGCACCTCTGAGATTTTCACTTATGCACATATTAGAAACAATGAAACTATAAAACGCGGTGTAGGTTCTAGTCCTAACTGACCAAATTGTAGGTTTGGGACGTTACTTATTTAGAATACTAACGGGCGATTGATTAATTTTCTTTAAAAAGACGGATTTTCATGGTACCTGACTGTTAGAAAGTTCCAACTAGTGTTTCAGTGAATTTTTTCAGGGATGATTTCATCACTGATGAAATACACCGAATATTATTCGTATCCTCAACAATGGCACGTCTCGCACACAACTTGTGCGAGACTGACTGAAATTACTTTACTTATATTTAAAAGCTATTTGAATTCTTGGACAAACATGTGATATTACTAGTTTAATCACTTACCCTTACAACCGGATCAAATTCATAGTCATTAGGGCACATTTGGAGAGTAGCAACTCCTCTCAGGCACGAGTAATACTGCGTACAACTATTAGGATTGGGCACATTCCCATCGTCTTCTACTTTGCATTTGGAATCAAGTCTAGATCCTATAGTGGTCTCGTCTGCTGAGCTGGAATCGGCCGTTCTTGAAAGAGTACAGCCTCCCTCTGCTATGGCGACACAGTTCTGAAAAAGTATAAAGAAAATGTGTAAACATTTCCATCTTGCGTCGAAGTTGGCTCTAAGGTAAGGTATTCTCTTATAAGTCATTTCGCTCATACAAAGATTTCGCAAGGAAAACATTGTAAGGAAACTGTTTGTCAAAAAATGTTGTAGAAAGATATGTTATTCATCTACCATGTACACGTTTCATGTTACGTACTCGTATGTACTGCGTCGCTATTCCTACCGCCGCGCGCCTGTCCGATGGCAAATTCGAGATAAATTAACTAAACTATTAAATTCCAAAATACAGTCCTGAATACTACCTTTTTCGATGATGGTCGAAGCTTTAGAATTAGACATTGGCTATTTTGAGACTTGACTGGTAATAACAAATATTTTCATTCCAACGCTTCAAACCGGTATTTAGCTGAACCATCTCATTGGTGCGAGCACTCCATGCGCAATCGAACTTGAGCTTTACACAAGGTAACAACGATAACAAGCTTTTTGGCAGCGAGTTTAACTAGCATTTACAGCCATTATAGAAAATGCTTTTTTTTATATAATTAATAATAAGCTTATGCAATCTTCGCTTTTCGAGGGAAAATAGTCTGTCTACTCGTATCATATCTCTCCGGACTATCTCTGTATCATAATATAACAACTCAATCCGTCACTCAGTTGCTGATAAGAATGACAAATAAACACAATTTCGTATATATAATATGTGTGGGATGAAACCGACCTGTGCCGTCATGTTGAACTCGAACCCTTCTCCGCAGAACTGAAGGATGGAGAGACCAGCGGTGCAGAGGAAGTACGTATCACACGCGGTTGGGTGCGGTACGAATCCTACCAAACCTTCAACAATATTAAAAAAGGTGTTAATTCTATTCAGGAGCCTTACTCGCTAACTCAATTGTATTACTTTGTAAATTAAGTAATTTATGATGTTATAGATCAAAAGTCAATAATTGGCGCAGAATAGAAAACAATCAATACATATTTCAATAAATACAAAGACAAACAGTTTATGCGAAGAAACTAGCGCCATCTATCAACAGTAGCAGTAACCTATCGGCACATCTAAATAGTTCAGTAATCGACCACTGGAGTAGCTGCTGTTGGAAATCGACTAACAAAATACACGACCTTCGAGTAGATTGGACGGAATATGAATTTTTGTTAATATAGATAGAAATGATATATCTGTGTCGTTTTTTAAAGAGTTATCAGTGTGTATGTACTAAGCTTTGTTGGATAGACTTACCAGGCGGGCACACGCTGAGTTCAGTAGTGATTTCAACATCCCTCCCTATGGTCGTCGGGACATCAGTTTCTATGTCAACAGTTGTAAGAACTTCAGTAGTTTGTATCGGCACGGGCTCGCTGTATGTGGTAGATTCTTGTCCGTTTGGTGCGGGGATAGAACAGCCTCCTTCCACTATCAGTATGCACGTCTGAAAATAAAAGTCGGACAATTTAAATTACTGAACAAAACCTAAACAAGTAATACTTAAAGAAAAATAAAAACCAAGTTCAATTCGCGAGTAACTTTTAAGCTACGCTACAAAACACAATGTCATCTACGTAGTACAAAAAGTCAAAAATTACTTTAATTTAAAATCAACTACGATTTTATATAACGTATACTCGTACAGAGCCAAACGGCAAGTAGGTATATACACTTTGAAGCCAAAAAAAATATTAAATCGGTTCACAATTGGCGAAAATATTAATGAACATCCACAAAAAAAAATACTTACAAGCGAACATAGAACCTCTTCCTTAAAAGAGTCAGTTAAAAACGCGCTTATCCTCAGAAGAATAAAAGGCAAAAGTTTACATTCCGATAGTATTTTTAGCTATTGCATAGCTTTTATCGCTGGCTTTCAGCGCGGCGACCGAATCAAGAAATTCCGTAACAAAAATAAACCTAACACACATCTAACGTTGTTTCAGTTCACCAGACTTCGGCACGGTGTTTGTGTGCGTGCGACTAGGCGTATGCGTATGCAATAACTTTACCGCGGCAGTCCCCGAGTGCCAAACGTAATTTTTTTATGTTAGTTACCAGATTTCTCAGTGACGGGTTGACCGATTTGATTTTTTTTGTTACATAAAATAAATACCGTCCGATTGAGTAACTGCTCCTATTTTGGGAATTCGGTACAAAACTATAAATAAGCCTAAAGACAAAGCTTTCATAGTCATAACGTTTGTATAGAGACTTACTGCAGTCACTGGATCAAATTCATACAAGTCCGGACATCTCTGCGGTAGAGCCATACCGGCGACGCACATGTAATAATCAATACAACTGTTTGGATTTGCCACGTTTCCTCCATCAAATGAACTGCATAGTGGCGCAACTGTCGTAGTTGTTGATGGTGCAGTTGTTGGCAAATTTGTTGTCGACGGCTCAGTTGTTGGCAAATTTGTTGTTGGTGCCTCAGTTGTTTCTAAATTTGTGGTAGTAGCTGTGGGGATGCTGCAACCTCCTTCTGCTATTTCAATGCAGTCCTATGTAATAAAATAACCGTGACACATTATTTAGATATCTAATAATAGGTAAGAAATAGTGGTAAAAAATTTGAATTTGTGTGATCTGTCCAGAAAGTGACTTTTTTTTTTATAGTCGATAGGCTTGCGCTTGACTGCAACTCACCTGATGTAAAGTAACGATGCGGTCTAGGATGTAGCGCTCTTGCCTAGAAGAAACCGATTCACTCGCTTTTTGAAGAGACCGAGATTATAGCTATCGGGAAATAGAGAACTTGACAGCGAATTCCACAACCTGGCAGTTCGCACAATAAATGTAGACGCGAAGCGTTTTGTGCGAGTCCGTGGAACCTCTACCATGAACCGGTGGCGCCTTACAGTATCTCTACTTGTCCGATTGTAGAATGGATTAATGAACATTGGTATTGGTAGAATGGACATTGATTAATAGTTAAATAAAATAGAAGCAAACCTAGTGTACCTATAGTTTTTATATTTAGGTAACCTTATCACCTTAAGGTTTTTTTTGGAAGCCCTAAACTAAAAATCATTGAATGTAAGAATTACTCAAATTTGATTTCTCGAAATTTATCTTAACTAAAATATTTTTCTTATTACTTATTTGCGCACGCTTCAAAAATATTATTAACCTAAGAAACGTTAGTAAAAAAACTATCTTCTTACCTTTGAGACAGGATTAAATTCGTAATTCTCGGGACAAAGCTGTAGTATAGCTAAACCACCTGAACAGAAGTAATATCTGGTACAACTTTCTGGATCCGGGACATTTCCTACATCAAATATACCACAAATCGGCGCTGGAGTTGTCGAAGCAACGCTCTCTGTTGTCACTTCATTGCTATCTACTAACTCCGCGCTGTCAGTTGCGGGGTAAGTCTCAGAGATGTCAGTTATCGTTTCTGAAATATCTGTTACTGTAATCGCATAGTCAGTTGTTGTTTCTACATTATCAATTGTTGTTTGTGCATTATCGGATGTTGTTTCTACATTATCAGTTGTAGATGCAATGCTGTTGATTGTTTCAGTTGTCGTATATAGTTCTGTGGCTGTGATCTCTCCGTTGTTTTGTGTTGTGGATGCTTCTAGAGTAGTGGGAACTACAGTCGTTGATCTAGAGTATGTGCAGCCTCCTTCGGCTATTTCTAGACATGTCTGGAATGTGAAATATAATTTGATTTTTTTTTAATTTGAAACATTAATTATCCCTTACTTTACCAACTTGGTTATACTTTACAACAGCACATCCATTCAACTTTGATCACGCAGTATTTTCCTAATTCTTCTGAAGATACTTAGACTAAATTAGTAAGAACAAAATACTCACGTTAGCAATCCATTCATATTCGTAACCTTCCGGACAAATTTCTAGTATGGCTGTTCCTGCCATACAGATGAAGTACGCGTCACATCTATCCGGATGAGGAACGTTCCCGTATACTTCTGGAGGGCAAATTGTTGTTAAAATATCCTCTGTTGTCGTATCAATTGACTCAGTTGTTGTCACGACATCGGAAGTTGTAGCTTCAGTGATTTCCGTTGTCGGAGCAAAAGTGGGCGTTGTTGAGATGTCTTCAGTTGTCGAAATAGTACTTTCTTTAACTGTTACTTCGCTTTGTGTTGGTGTCACTGTACTCTCAGTTTCTGTTACTGTATTGTCAGTTGCTGTTACTGTATTATCAGTTGTTGTTACTGTACTCTCAGTTGCTGTCACTGTAGTATCAGTTACTGTCACTACATCTTCGGTCGTTGTTGAGCTATCAGTTGTGCTAGCCGCTTCTGTAGTCGATGAAGCATTTTCAGTAGTACTATCAGTCTCTGTGCTGACATTTTCAGTAGTGGTTACTAAGGTAGTGGTAACTGGTTCTGAAGTTGTAGTGACGCTAGTAGTTTCGGTCACTTCAGGACTTGTAGTGGTGATAGGTCCTAGAGTACAACCTCCTTCGGCAATTAGGACGCATCCCTAAAAATAATTTAAAAAATACAGTATTTGATGTTTTTTCTTTGATTTTTCGTGTTATTACCATGCACAAAATAAATTTGTTTTCAATGAACAAACTCACTCGGATAGTAAAGTTAGAGATACTTTTGAGAATGTTAAAATAGGTGAAATTTAGGATATACCTAAGGTCTAATTATGGTTTTGACAAAAGCTACTTACTTGGTTTAAAGATTGACTTGCTTCAATTTATATTAAACTATGATAAATGATATCTAGAATAGTTGAACTTACTTGTGCTTCATCGTTGTATTCAAATCCTTCAGGGCAGAACTGCCTTATAGCTAAACCGTCGAGACACATGAAGTATCCGTGACATAAGTCTGGATTTGGAACATTTATAAACACTCCAGGTGGACATAGAGGCGCCTCTGTTGTTGTAGTGGTGACTCCAGTTGTTGTAACAACACTCTCTGTCGTCGTAGCAATGCTATCTGTTGTCGTAGCAATGCTATCTGTTGTCGTAGCAATGCTATCTGTTATCGTAGCAATGCTACCTGTTGTCGTAGCTATGCTTTCTATTGTCGTAGCAATGCTTTCTGTTGTTGTACTAATACTTTCAGTTGTCGTGCTCAAATCATTATTGGTTGTTGATTGCGCTTCAGTTTCAGTAGAAGTTGTGGTGGGCTGTTGAGTTGTAGTTACAGCGGACTCGGTTGCAGGTCCTAAAGTGCATCCACCTTCGGCTATTTCAACGCAACCCTGTTAAATGTATTAAGAGGTAATTGAAGTTAAAAAATATTTAAAAAAATGATTGTATTTTATAAAGGCAATGTTTCCTTACGTATTATTTTGGAAACCTTTTATACAAAGATGATTTAATGTCAAGCCAATGGATTTGAGAGTTTATCGTTATTTTATTATTTGACCCAATAATACTAACTTGAACGACCGGATCGAATTCGTAATATTCGGGGCACGACTGTGGAAGTTCCATTCCATGGATACACATGAAGTAATTGCTACAGCTATTAGGATCAGCCACATTCAATATTCCAAAATCAGGACATAGGGGGGCCTCGGTAGTTGTTGAAACCGTTGTTGTTATGCTTTCTGTAGTTGGAGCAAGTGGCGTTGATGTTGTTGAAACTGCTTCTGTTGGTATGGTAACAACATCGGTTGTAGAACTTTCTTCAGTTGTTATAGAGCTTTCTGTTGTGATTCCAGTAGAGTCTGTAGAAGTAACTTCGCCTGCAGTTGTTAAGGTGACGGAATCAGTAGTGGTGATAACGTTATGTGTTGTCGGCACAATGCTTGGAGTTGTTTCTTCGTAGTTTGTTGTGGTAGAAATAGGCCGAGACGTAGTAGCAGGTCCTAGAGTACATCCTCCTTCTACTATTTCAGTACATTGCTGCAAATCAAACGTTATGAATTAAAACATAACTGTTAAGTGACCAAGTTGGTACGTATTTATTATACGCCATGATTTGTGTTTACATGTTCATTGGTACATATAAATGGACTTATATCGTTTTGTCTTGGTTATCATATCAAATATAATTTAATAAGAATTGTCTAAATTCATCACTAAAAACAAAACTTATTATTCACTTACAAATTTTGCTACACGACCAAAAACATTTTCTTGTGAAAACGTTATTGTTGGATATTTTATGAAATAATACTTATAAATCGCTAACTAATTGTAAAAAGTGACTGATCGTTTTAAGCTGCTATTAATATTGAGACATCATCAACCTTATATATAAATTCAGTCCTCTATTTTAATTACATTGTTTTATATACATTCATTTACTTACTCCAATAACCGGATCGAATTCAAAATATTCAGGGCAGGATTGTAGAAAAGCCAAGCCATTGACGCACATATAGTAATTGGTACAACTATTAGGGTCAGCCACATGCACAAAACCTGTCGGTGGACACAACGGGGCTTCTGTTGTCGTAACAATACCATCAGTGGTTGTGCTAACAGCCTGAGTTGTTGTTACAACATTATCTGTCGTTGTGACAATCTCTGTTGTTGGTGCAATACTTGTTTCAGTGACAGTTGTTGTAATCGCATCAGTAGTTGTTCCCGCATTTGATTCTGTACTTGTTTGTTCGATTGTTGTTGAGACAACGTTTTCAGTAGTAGCTGGGCTAGTGACGCTGCTAGATGTGGTTGTGTCGACTACAGTGGTGGCCGGTCCTAGTGTGCAACCACCTTCAGCAATTACCACGCAGCTCTGTAAAGTAAAATTACATTATTGACTTCAAAAATAAATATACGTATTCTTCAGTTTACTAAATATATTTGAAAGTTATCCCTCTCATTGGGAAGGATAAGACTGGGAGTAAGGCGTTTGTATTTCGATGGTATGTATTAGTTAATCTATATATATATAAGTAAGTCCTGACTGACTGATTGGTATTTTCTAAGAATCAACGTAGAGCTTAAACCGCTAAACATAAATATACGAAATTGGGAGGGTGTATATTTTATTACAGGGTGTAACAGTGTATTAAGAAACGGTTTTTGGAAATCAACCCCTAAGTTACTATAGGTAATATATATAAGTATGGTTAAATTTTGAGAAAAACTCACGGCACAAACCCATTGGATAAAAGTGGTTTCAAAAATGTATGGAGCTCCGGCCAGGACAGTGTACATGATATTATATATACGTCAGGAATTATTAATCTTTAATCTAACAACCACATTCAAAATAACGTAATTTATCGCAGTGTACAAAATTAATTTCGATACAAAATATTTTAAGGTCATTTACGCAAACAGGTAATTTACGCGTTTTTATTAAGTCTATTTTGACATTTTGTGACGGGCGGTACAGTTTATAGATCAATGTGACCATTGGAGTCAACTTAGGATACATAAATCTTCTAGAAATGCCATAATTCTACTACAATTCACAGAATTTAGATATTTTTTACACAATAAAGGAGGTGACTGACGCATTTTTCATTAATACACAATATAAACTTCTCTGGCATTTTCTGGTAGACGTACACCGACCTGGCCGAGAACAAAACAAGTCCTTTAGCGCATTCGCAGTTTATTTTACCAACCAGCGCTGAGGATCTATCAGATTACGTCTGGTAAGTTCTTATCTAGTATCTTCAATTTTCTTTTTCTTTTTACAAAGCAGTAAATATCAATATAAAATAAGAATGCAAGTTGAGTTTGAAATTTTCATAAACTATTCTGATATATATTAACTAGACTCTATCACTAGTGACGTTGAACGTGACCTAATCCAGAATACCCACAGTTTGGCAAGGATAATGGACTCACTCTCCGTACGACTATTCCCTAACGGTAATCCACGAAATCCAAAATAGCTTGCACGTTATTTTATATTAGTTTGAAGCCATTACATACCTTAGTAGCGACAAGAATAATAAGAACTTATTTCCAAGTTCTTTTTATTAGTACAACCAGGCTAGGCGGTCATCCACATAACATACCTGGGTCTTACCGTGGTGACGAGAATGACCGTGGTGACGTCGCCTAGCCTGGAACGGGAACTACTCAAAACTAATTAAATGATACAACTATAAAATCTAGTAGTTATGCAAATTGTTGACCTCACGACCACAATAATTTTGTGCCTTTTAAATCATTGCAAGCTTCCAACATTCCTCACATGACTCTAATTAGACCAACGTTTATTAATTACTGTACACGACTCGGCATTACATTTTCATTATTCTATTTCTTGCAAATGCAAATAATTTGAAAACTTACATAATACACAGGGTATAATGAAGATGAAAATAGCTTCTAAACAATGTCTTATTTGTCATACGAGTCTCCAAAGAATAACAGCCCTTAACTACAGAAATCCACTTTTACAGATTCGTCGTGGTTGTTGCAATTTCAAGGTAACTTCTCCTTTTTTTGGTACAAATATAACCCCATAAGAAATTTCCAACAGCAAAAATGTTGTAGAACAACACAAAGTTTCGTCAAGATTTAATGGAAATACAGCCTATATACGAGTATGAAATTGACAGACGAAACAACGTTTTTCCAGACTCAAAATAGAGATGCTGCGTTCTCTTAATCTTAACTATCCTTTTTTCCTACTGATTCAGGGTATACCTTCTAGGTACCCCTTAATAATATTACAATCTAGCCTAAGTAATTTAAATTTAAATTTAGCTTTAACTTCTACAAAAATAGTGTAAGTCTAAAAATGTGTCCATTAACTCGTATCTTAAAATCTCTATTAAGGGGAAGACATTTTGTTCATGTGTTCAAAGAACACATGAACAAAATGTCTTCAGAAAACAAGACTTTGCACTTGCACAAAATTTCACTATCACGAATTATCATTACACTACACTAATTGGAATGGTTTCGTTCTTTTAAGTCTTCTTACAATATCCGTGTGGTCGAGGAGCTCGATGGCCTCGACAACTAACTATCCTAATGATAAATCCTGAACGCATCCAAAACACATTTTTTTTGTTACCACCCCGAAAATACGGGTAGGTAATTTTTTCCCTTCCTACCTACACGTCAATCCTTTTGCGACTGACAGTTTTAGCGTACCACCGCTCTCTTCCGCCGTAGCGCTCAGCCGACGCAGGTGTCGAATACAAAATAAAATTCGCCGATCAAGGTGGAACCGTGCTCAGGATCCCCTCTCGTCGCGATCACCCTCATCAACTCGCAATCAGCACCCCAACATGGAAAGATAGGAAAAGGAATTGCAGTACATCCCACCGTCGAAGAACCGAACCTGCTAATCTACGCGAGCACGAGGAATCCGGTGAGTCAGTCGCAAATTTCCCCCCTATCTCAACCATTTTCCTGGTCCTTCGTCCCGAATTCTAGCCCTACTTGTTTTTTAAAACCATTGCATTCATTTTCCCTAATTTATTGAGAATTCATTTGAAATTTCAAGTTTTCTTTGGGTTTTTATCATCCGCCATATTTAATTCGTGTATTTCGTGTTCTGTCAAACAAGTTTTTACTCATTCGTCAAGTGTTCATTCATTTAAAGTGTCTATGGTAATCGATCGATTGGATAAATCGGTAAATTGCGAAAAGTTTGTAGCAAACCTTATTTTATAATTTTGTGTGCAGCGAATCTTATCTTTATTTGTGTTCTGGCAAGCATTCGTTTGAAACTTCAACTTCACGTCAAGGCTTGTCATTCACTTCAAGTTGTTTACGTTTTGCCGGTTTCGTGTATTGAACCAATTTAGTGTAAAACAAACACTTTTAATAGATACTTTTACTTTCTTTTGCCGTGCAAAGTGTAGAGAATTAAAATGTCTGAACGTAAGGTGAACGTAGTGACTTTTGAGCGTTGTGGTAGGTTTATTCAGGAGCTGTATAATTTAGCAACTAAACTTACTTCGCAACAAGCAATAGCTCCAAGGGATAAAAAAGTTTTGCAAGCCAGATTTATGGATCTCGATCGTCATTGGCAGCAAATGGAAACTGCTTTTGCCATTGTGAGTGCTCATATCGATGAAAAAGACCACGAATCTCGTTCCGAATTAGAAAAGAAACTTCAACATTGCTCAGATATGGTCTACTCAACTAAATCTCTCCAAAGCTTCTTCGTTGAAAACGAAACTGAATCAAAGGTAGGTAGCGTTCACTTACCTAAATTGTCCCTTGTGCGATTTACTGGCTTGGCAATTGAATGGCAAAATTTCATAAACATTTTTAACTCATTAATTCATGAAAACAAACAACTTGACAAAATTGCAAAAATGCACTATCTTCTGAGTGTTCTAGATAAAGAACCATTGGCATTAGTTAGACATTTGCCTATCACTAGTGATAATTACTCCGTTGCCTATAGGTTACTTTCTGACAGGTATGAAAACAAGCGAGTCATAGCTGACAAACATGTAGAAACCATTCTAAACTTGCCTAATCTGAAAGAAGTTAATGCTAAAAACTTATGTAAGTTTACAAACATCATCAAGGAGAACACACAAGCGCTTCAAGCCTTAAAGTTTGACGTTCAGTCATGGGGTTTTTTGTTACTTCACATAATTCTGAGAAAACTCCCACCGGAGTTGAGGACCAAATTTGAATCATCAACTGATCCATTATGTATTCCTACTTTTAATTCATTGCTCAATTTTATAGAGCGACAGCATAGAATACTGGAGAATGTTTATGGTTCTTATTCCAAGCCCGCTTCAGGTAGCACCACTTTGAATGTGGTAGAGAACATTAAGGAACCTCAACATCAAAAGGTAAGTGTTAGCATGCTATGTCCATGCTGCTCACAGAGTCATGCCATTTACAGATGTCCTAAATTTGATGGCATGAGTCCAATACAACGCAAGAATTTTGTCATTCAACAGAAGCTTTGTTTTAATTGCCTTCGTTCTCATAGCGTCTCCAGGTGTTCTAGCGCTAGCGTATGTTACGTCTGTGGAGGCCGTCATCATACAAAACTTCATGTTTCTAATCCTAATACGGAGAAGAAACGCTCAATCTCAACAACGGAAAATCATCACTCTGACCCAACTTCTGTGGCAATATCATCTGAGTCTGCTGTGTCAACACTTAGCTCCACAGTCCATTCTCAAACCTTATCTGGTGTCGACACTGTATCCACCATGGTTCTAGGTACGGCTATTGTCAGCGTCCAGGATGTTGATGGTCATCCTTATTCTGCACGGGCACTAATTGATAGTGGCTCTCAGTGTTCAATAGTGACTGAAAACTTGGCTCAACGTTTGAGACTACCTCGTACTCAGTCAGGTGGTTTGTGCGGATTAGGTGCTTCATCATTGCAAGATACTCGGGGCATTGTTCGTTGCAACATTTTATCAACTTTGGACAATCAACATGCATTTTCATCAAATTTCATTGTTCTTAAGAAAATAACGGGCACCTTGCCCTCTGTTCCGGTCAATCAAAAAGTATTAGAACTTTGTAAGTCATTGATTTTAGCCGACACCAACTTCACAGTTCCCGGACAAATTGACATGCTATTAGGGATAGAACATTATGAACAGATTTTAGACGGCAAAAGGTTCAGTCTAGGCGTTGGTATGCCTACTGCCTATTCATCCATTTTTGGCTGGGTTATAATGGGAAAAGCTCCTGCAGCATCACAGGCTGTTCTCTCAGCTGTGTCGATGGCCTGTTCCATAGATTTAGATACTGCGCTCAGTAGATTTTGGGAGGTTGAGGAGCCACCCAAAATTAAGATCCAAGATCCAGAAGATGTTCAATGCGAGAAACATTTCACCGAAACACATACTCGAACTAGTGATGGTCGTTTTGTTGTCTCTTTACCATTCAAGGTTACTTGCAAGCCTTTGGGTGAAACCTACTTATGCGCTCTGAAACGGTTCCATAGTTTAGAACGCAAGTTAATCAAGGATGCCAGACTCAAGGAGCTATACGTAGACTTTATGAATGACTATCTTGAATCAGGGCATATGAGAGAAGTACCCAACCCAACTCTAAGTGAGCGTTACTATATCCCACATCATGGCGTTCTAAAGGAACATAGTTCGAGCACAAAGCTGCGCGCCGTGTTTGATGCTTCAGCACCTAGCTCTTCCGGTGTCTCCCTTAACCAGGTGCTCATGTCAGGTCCTAAGCTGCAGGAAAACATTGAAGATATCATTATGCGTTTCCGGTTGCACAGTTTGGTCTTCACCTGTGATATTAAACAAATGTATAGGCAGATCCGATTGCGTGATGAAGACTGCAGCTATCAGACCATACTCTGGCGGGCGTCTCCTGACGACCAGCTCAAGCACTTTGAATTGGCTACAGTGACATACGGTGTGTCGAGTTCGGCGTTCCAGGCTATTCGAGTTGTGCATGAGCTAGCTTATCTCAATGCAGAGAAGCACCCAATCGCTTCCAGGGTCTTGCTAGAGAGCACCTTTGTGGATGACGTCGTCAGCGGATCTAGTGACCTCGATTCTGCCAAGAACCTCGCACAAATTCTTGCTGGCATTCTCGCACAGGGAGGTTTGCTTTTGCGTAAATGGTCCAGCAACTCCCCAGAGTTTTTAGAAGGGTTTCCTGTCGACCATCGCGAGTCACCTTACCGTTTTGTAGAGGATGGTGACACTATTTTTAAGGTTCTAGGCATCGAATGGAAAGCTAATCACGACTGTTTCGTTTATCACGTTTCTGAGATGTCAAAGGTCTTCACCAAACGCGGTGTTCTATCCAATATCGCCAGACTATATGACCCGTGCGGATTTTTGTCGCCGGTCACGTTCTTTGCAAAACTTTTTATGCAACGCCTTTGGGCTCTCGAAACAGGCTGGGATGATCCGCTTCCTGCGGACATCCATGCTATGTGGGTCGAGTTCATGGCCGACTTCACTAATTTAAACAAGGTTTCTATACCCAGATGTGTGATCACTGCTGAACTTGTGTCCAGCCAGCTGCACGGTTTCAGTGACGCATCTGAACGCGGGTTCGCCGCATGCGTCTACCTGCGCGTTCAGAATGCTTGCGGTCGCGTTTTAGTGCAGCTCCTGCTGGCTAAATCACGCGTCGCGCCGCTCAAGCAAAAATTAACGATTCCCAAACTCGAGCTAAGTGGTGCGTTGCTCTTAGCTCGCTTGCTGGAACATGTCTTGAACAAAATGAACGGAAAGCTTTCGCTGGAGTCAACGGTAGCGTGGTCGGATTCCTCCATCGTGTTATCGTGGCTCAAAACTTCTCCCCATAAATTGCAAACCTTTGAAGGTAATCGTGTCTCGCAAGTTCAGTCACTAATCCCAAGCGTCTCTTGGCGGCACGTCCCTTCTCTACTGAACCCTTGCGATTGCGCGAGCCGCGGCTTGTTGCCGTCTGAGCTAGTCAATCACGTTTTATGGTGGTCGCCAGCATGGCTCGAAGGCGAACCTTCGTCATGGCCTGGTGAATATCAAGTAATACCTGATGCAGATTTACCGGGAATCAAATCAACTTCTCCCAGCCCCCGCACTCAAACGGCTCAGCTGTCCGCAGTTGCGGAAGCTTCAGAGACGACTCAAGTTCGGAGGTCCGCAGATGACTTGCTAACCAAATTTAGCACCTTTCCCAAGCTACAAACAACTGTAGCTTGGTGCAAGCGTTTTATACATAATGCGCGCAATCCGTCCCAAAAACGTACGGGACAGCTTTCGGTTGTCGAGCTCAAAGATAGTGTTTCTACAATCGTCAAGCTCGTCCAATCTACTGATTTTGCGGAAACAATAAAGTTGTTGCGTGCTAACAAGGTTGCCAAAAATTGTCTAATGCGCCTAAATCCCTTCCTCGATTCTGAAGGCCTTGTTAGAGTGGGAGGTAGACTCTCTAAATCAAACTTCGATTTTAATCGCAAACATCCTTTGTTACTCCCTAAAGGTCATCACGTTACGCACCTTATAGTGGATTATTACCATCGAATGTTTATGCATCCCGGTCTAAACACTCTTTTGAATTTGCTTCAACGCAGATTTTGGATTCTATCCGCTCGTAGGATAATACGAAATCGTATCTTTCAATGTCAACGCTGCTATCGCTTGCGGCCAAAATCTATTGAACCCTTCATGGCTGATCTTCCAGCCAATCGCGTGACCGCGTGCCGTGTCTTCCGTAGGGTTGGCATCGACATGGCTGGTCCATATATGCTCAAGACCTCTCGCATGCGTAGTGCCAGAGGTTTCAAGGCCTATATGTGCATTTTCGTTTGCTTCAGCACGAAGTGTTGTCACCTAGAATTAGTTTCCGAATTGTCAACAGACGCTTTTTTAGCTTGTTTCGACAGATTTGTTTCCCGCCGAGGATTACCAAGCGACGTCTACAGTGACTGCGGAACAAACTTTGTCGGCGCTCGCAACTATCTTAAGGAGGTCACAAATTTCTTAGTTGATTCAAACCTTGAAGTTCATAAGTCCTTGGCCGAACGTCAAATTGTATGGCATTTCAATCCTCCTGCAAGTCCACACATGGGTGGCTTGTGGGAAACCGCAGTTCGTTCTGCTAAACTCATTTTAGCCAGAGTAATCGGTGACCGCTTGCTCGTCTTTGAAGAGCTCGCCACTATTTTCTGTAAGGTCGAAGCTGCGCTTAATTCAAGGCCGCTAGTTCCAGCCAGCAGTGACCCTAATGATCTTGAGAGCTTGTCACCTGGCCACTTTATCATTGGTCAACCTCTCCTTGCTTTGCCAGAGCATGATTCGCCCCAAGATAGCATTGGTCCACTGAAGCGATGGCAATTGGTTCGCCAAATTACTCAACATTTCTGGAAGCGGTGGCAGACTGAATATCTGCACACCCTTCAGCAGCGTCCCAAATGGGTACAAAAGATTCAAAATTTACAAGTTGGTGACCTAGTACTTATAAAAGAACCCAATATGCCACCTCTCCAGTGGCGCAAGGCTCGCGTCATTCGAATCTGTCCTGGGACAGACGGTACGGTCAGAGTAGTTGAGCTTAAGACTTCTACTGGCACTCTACTAAGGCCAGTGGTGAAGCTTTGCCCTTTGCTGCCATGCGCCGAACAATAATTATTTCTTAAGCTTATATAACCATCACACATCTTTAGTCGCTAAGTTTTCTTAAGTTGCATACCAATCTTTTTCATTTTAATTCATATAAGGAACTACTTTCTCTCATTTGCATTATACGACGATTACCATAAACGCTATGTATTTCAGATTTATCTTCATTTATTGAAAGAGCTAGGTAGCTCTTTGGGGGGCGGTATGATAAATCCTGAACGCATCCAAAACACATTTTTTTTGTTACCACCCCGAAAATACGGGTAGGTAATTTTTTCCCTTCCTACCTACACGTCAATCCTTTTGCGACTGACAGTTTTAGCGTACCACCGCTCTCTTCCGCCGTAGCGCTCAGCCGACGCAGGTGTCGAATACAAAATAAAATTCGCCGATCAAGGTGGAACCGTGCTCAGGATCCCCTCTCGTCGCGATCACCCTCATCAACTCGCAATCAGCACCCCAACATGGAAAGATAGGAAAAGGAATTGCAGTACATCCCACCGTCGAAGAACCGAACCTGCTAATCTACGCGAGCACGAGGAATCCGGTGAGTCAGTCGCAAATTTCCCCCCTATCTCAACCACCTAACTTATATTATAAATGCCAAAACCATTAAACCGATCTTGATAAAATTTAGCACTCAGGAAGATTGTATTGCAGGAGAGGACATAGGATACTTTTTACTTCAAAAAAGGAGGTTCTGTATTTGAGCCGTATGTATGAATGAGAACTACGCGTATGAAATCGCGTTGCACAGCTAGTCAATTACAAAGAACTCACCGCTAAAGAGGCATTAAATTCGTATCCATCCGGGCATTGCTGAAGTATAGGCAACCCATTCACGCACATATAATATCCATCGCAACTATTCGGATCGGGAATATTGACAACTCCAACTGGCGGACATAATGGAGCAACGGTTGTCGCTTCGCTTTCTGTTGTTGTGGCAATAGGTTCTGTTGTTGAAGATACTATCTCAGTTGTGGCGGCTTCAGTGGTTGTTGCGTCGGTAGTTGTGAAAGCTTGTTCAGTAGTTGTGGAACCCTCTTCAGTTGTGGCGGCTTCAGTGTTTGTTGCGTCGGTAGTTGTGGAAGCTTGTTCAGTAGTTGTGGAAACCTCTTCAGTTGTGGCGGCTTCAGTGGTTGTTGCGTCGGTAGTTGTGAAAGCTTGTTCAGTAGTTGTGGAACCCTCTTCAGTTGTTGCGGCTTCAGTGGTTGTTGCGTCGGTAGTTGTGGAAGCTTGTTCAGTAATTGTGGAACCCTCTTCAGTTGTGGCGGCTTCAGTGGTTGTTGCGTCGGTAGTTGTGGAAGCTTGTTCAGTAGTTGTGGAAACCTCTTCAGTTGTGGCGGCTTCAGTGGTTGTTGCGTCGGTAGTTGTGAAAGCTTGTTCAGTAGTTGTGGAACCCTCTTCAGTTGTTGCGGCTTCAGTGGTTGTTGCGTCGGTGGTTGTGGAAGCTTGTTCAGTAATTGTGGAACCCTCTTCAGTTGTGGCGGCTTCAGTGTTTGTTGCGTCGGTAGTTGTGGAAGCTTGTTCAGTAGTTGTGGAAACCTCTTCAGTTGTGGCGGCTTCAGTGGTTGTTGCGTCGGTAGTTGTGAAAGCTTGTTCAGTAGTTGTGGAACCCTCTTCAGTTGTTGCGGCTTCAGTGGTTGTTGCGTCGGTAGTTGTGGAAGCTTGTTCAGTAGTTGTGGAACCCTCTTCAGTTGTGGCGGCTTCAGTGGTTGTTGCGTCGGTAGTTGTGAAAGCTTGTTCAGTAGTTGTGGAACCCTCTTCAGTTGTTGCGGCTTCAGTGGTTGTTGCGTCGGTGGTTGTGGAAGCTTGTTCAGTAATTGTGGAACCCTCTTCAGTTGTGGCGGCTTCAGTGTTTGTTGCGTCGGTAGTTGTGGAAGCTTGTTCAGTAGTTGTGGAAACCTCTTCAGTTGTGGCGGCTTCAGTGGTTGTTGCGTCGGTAGTTGTGAAAGCTTGTTCAGTAGTTGTGGAACCCTCTTCAGTTGTTGCGGCTTCAGTGGTTGTTGCGTCGGTAGTTGTGGAAGCTTGTTCAGTAGTTGTGGAACCCTCTTCAGTTGTGGCGGCATCAGTGGTTGTTGCGTCGGTAGTTGTGAAAGCTTGTTCAGTAGTTGTGGAACCCTCTTCATTTGTGGCGGCTTCAGTGGTTGTTGAAGCTACCTCCGTTGTTCCAGCTTCAGTAGTACCAGTTTCAGTTGTTGCTGCTTCAGTAGTACTAGATTCTGTGGTACCAGCTTCAGTTGTAGTTGAAGTTACCTCAGTTGTTCCAGCTTCGGGAGTACCTGCTTCAGTTGTTGCTGCTTCAGTAGTAACAGATTCAGTTGTAGTAGAAGCTACCTCAGTGGTTCCAGCTTCGGTAGTACCTGCTTCAGTTGTACCAGCTTCAGTTGTAGCAGAAGCTACCTCAGTTGTTCCCGCTTCGGTAGTACCTGCTTCAGTTGTTGCTGCTTCAGTGGTACCAGCTTCGGTAGTACCAGCTTCAGTTGTAATAGAAGCTTCTTCAGTGGTTCCAGCTTCGGTAGAACCTGCTTCAGTTGTAACTGATTCAGTGGTACCAGCTTCAGTCGTAGAAGAAGCTACCTCAGTTGTTACTGCTTCGGAAGTACCTGCTTCAGTTGTTGCTGCTTCAGTGGAACCAGTTTCAGTTGTTGTAGAAGCTACATCAGTGGTTCCAGCTACGGTAGTACCTGATTCAGTTGTACCAGCTTCAGTTGTAATAGAAGCTTCTTCAGTAGTTCCAGCATCGGTAGAACCTGCTTCAGTGGTACTAGCTTCGGTAGTGCCTGCTTCAGTTGTACCAGCTTCAGTTGTAGTAGATGCTATCTCAGTTGTTCCATTTTCGGTAGTACCTGCTTCAGTTGTTGCTGCTTCAGTAGTAACAGATTCAGTTGTAGTAGAAGCTACCTCAGTTGTTCCCGCTTCGGTAGTACCTGCTTCAGTAGTACCAGATTCAGTTGTTATTGCTTCAGTGGTACCAGCTTCAGTTGTAGTAGAAGCTACCTCAGTGGTTCCAGCTTCGGTAGTACCTGCTTCAGTTGTACCAGCTTCAGTTGTAGCAGAAGCTACCTCAGTTGTTCCCGCTTCGGTAGTACCTGCTTCAGTTGTTGCTGCTTCAGTGGAACTAGTTTCAGTTGTTGTAGAAGCTACATCAGTGGTTCCAGCAACGGTAGTACTTGATTCAGTTGTACCAGCTTCAGTTGTAATAGAAGCTTCTTCAGTAGTTCCAGCATCGGTAGAACCTGCTTCAGTGGTACCAGCTTCGGTAGTGCCTGCTTCAGTTGTACCAGCTTCAGTTGTTGCTGCTTCAGTGGAACCAGTTTCAGTTGTTGTAAAAGCCACATCAGTGGTTCCAGCAACGGTAGTACCTGATTCAGTTGTACCAGCTTCAGTTGTAATAGAAGCTTCTTCAGTAGTACCAGCATCGGTAAAACCTGCTTCAGTTGTTCCAGATTCAGTAGTACCTGCTTCAGTTGTTGCTGCTTCAGTGGTTCCAGCTTCAGTTGTAGTAGAAGCTACCTCAGTTGTTCCAGCTTCGGTAGTACCAGCTTCAGTTGTAATAGAAGCTTCTTCAGTGGTTCCAGCTTCAATAGAACCTGCTTCAGTTGTAACTGATTCAGTGGTACCAGCTTCAGTCGTAGAAGAAGCTACCTCAGTTGTTACTGCTTCGGAAGTACCTGCTTCAGTTGTTGCTGCTTCAGTGGAACCAGTTTCAGTTGTTGTAGAAGCTACATCAGTGGTTCCAGCTACGGTAGTACCTGATTCAGTTGTACCAGCTTCAGTTGTAATAGAAGCTTCTTCAGTAGTTCCAGCATCGGTAGAACCTGCTTCAGTGGTACTAGCTTCGGTAGTGCCTGCTTCAGTTGTACCAGTTTCAGTTGTAGTAGATGCTATCTCAGTTGTTCCATATTCGGTAGTACCTGCTTCAGTTGTTGCTGCTTCAGTGCTTCCAGCTTCAGTTGTAGTTGAAGCTACGTCAGTTGTTCCCGCTTCGGTAGGACCTGCTTCAGTTGTTGCTGCTTCAGTAGTAACAGATTCAGTTGTAGTAGAAGCTACCTCAGTTGTTTCCGCTTCGGTAGTACCTGCTTCAGTTGTTGCTGCTTCAGTGGTACCAGATTCGGTAGTACCTGCTTCAGTTGTTGCTGCTTCAGTGGTTCCAGCTTCAGTTGTAGTAGAAGCTACCTCAGTTGTTCCCGCTTCGGTAGTACCTGCTTCAGTTGTTGCTGCTTCAGTAGTAACAGATTCAGTTGTAGTAGAAGATACCTCAGTGGTTCCAGCTTCGGTAGTGCCTGCTTCAGTTGTACCAGCTTCAGTTGTAGCGGAAGCTACCTCAGTTGTTCCCGCTTCGGTAGAACCTGCTTCAGTGGTACCAGCTTCGGTAGTACCAGCTTCAGTTGTAATAGAAGCTTCTTCAGTGGTTCCAGCTTCGGTAGAACCTGCTTCAGTTGTTGCTGATTCAGTGGTACCAGCTTCAGTTGTAGAAGAAGCTGCCTCAGTTGTTACTGCTTCGGAAGTACCTGCTTCAGTTGTTGCTGCTTCAGTGGAACCAGTTTCAGTTGTTGTAGAAGCTACATCAGTGGTTCCAGCTACGGTAGTACCTGCTTCTGTTGTACCAGCTTCAGTTGTAGTAGACGCTACCTCAGTTGTCCCCGCTTCGGTAGTACCAGCTTCAGTTGTAATAGAAGCTTCTTCAGTAGTTCCAGCATCGGTAGAACCTGCTTCAGTGGTACTAGCTTCGGTAGTGCCTGCTTCGGTTGTACCAGCTTCAGTTGTAGTAGATGCTATCTCAGTTGTTCCATATTCGGTAGTACCTGCTTCAGTTGTTGCTGCTTCAGTGCTTCCAGCTTCAGTTGTAGTAAAAGCTACCTCAGTTGTTCCCGCTTCGGTAGTACCTGCTTCAGTTGTTGCTGCTTCAGTGGTACCAGCTTCAGTTGTAGTAGAAGCTACCTCAGTTGTTCCGGCTTCGGTAGTACCTGCTTCAGTTGTTGCTTCTTCAGTGGTACCAGCTTCAGTTGTAGTAGACGCTACCTCAGTTGTTCCTGCTTCGGTAGTTCCTGCCTCAGTTGTTGTTGCTTCAGTGGTACTAGCTTCGCTAGTACCTGCTTCAGTTGTTGCTGATTCAGTGGTACCAGCTTCAGTTGTAGAAGAAGCTGCCTCAGTTGTACCAGCTTCAGTTGTAGTAAAAGCTTCCTCAGTTGTACCCGCTTCGGTAGTACCTGCTTCAGTTGTTGCTTCTTCAGTGGTACCAGCTTCAGTTGCTGTAGAAGCTACCTCAGTTGTTCCAGCTTCAGTTGTACCAGCTTCATTTGTAGTAGAAGCTACCTCAGTTGTTCCGGCTTCGGTAGTACCTGCTTCAGTTGTTGCTGCTTCAGTGGAACCAGTTTCAGTTGTTGTAGAAGCTACATCAGTGGTTCCAGCTACGGTAGTACCTGCTTCTGTTGTACCAGCTTCAGTTGTAGTAGACGCTACCTCAGTTGTCCCCGCTTCGGTAGTACCAGCTTCAGTTGTAATAGAAGCTTCTTCAGTAGTTCCAGCATCGGTAGAACCTGCTTCAGTGGTACTAGCTTCGGTAGTGCCTGCTTCGGTTGTACCAGCTTCAGTTGTAGTAGATGCTATCTCAGTTGTTCCATATTCGGTAGTACCTGCTTCAGTTGTTGCTGCTTCAGTGCTTCCAGCTTCAGTTGTAGTAAAAGCTACCTCAGTTGTTGCTGCTTCAGTGGTACCAGCTTCAGTTGTAGTAGAAGCTACCTCAGTTGTTCTGGCTTCGGTAGTACCTGCTTCAGTTGTTGCTTCTTCAGTGGTACCAGCTTCAGTTGTAGTAGACGCTACCTCAGTTGTTCCTGCTTCGGTAGTTCCTGCCTCAGTTGTTGTTGCTTCAGTGGTACTAGCTTCGCTAGTACCTGCTTCAGTTGTTGCTGATTCAGTGGTACCAGCTTCAGTTGTAGAAGAAGCTGCCTCAGTTGTACCAGCTTCAGTTGTAGTAAAAGCTTCCTCAGTTGTACCCGCTTCGGTAGTACCTGCTTCAGTTGTTGCTTCTTCAGTGGTACCAGCTTCAGTTGCTGTAGAAGCTACCTCAGTTGTTCCAGCTTCAGTTGTACCAGCTTCATTTGTAGTAGAAGCTACCTCAGTTGTTCCGGCTTCGGTAGTACCTGCTTCAGTTGTTGCTGCTTCAGTGGTACCAGCTTCATTTGTAGTAGAAGCTTCTTCAGTTGTTCCCACTTCGGTAGTACCTGCTTCAGTGGTACCAGTTTCAGTTGTTGTAGAAGCTTCCTCAGGTGTTCCAGCTTCGGTAATACTAGATTCAGTTGTTGATGCTTCAGTTGTACTAATGGCGTTAGTTGTTTCATATTCTGGAGTGGTTGTTTGTAAACTTTCAGTTGTGGAATCTGTTTGAATTGTAGTTGCGTCAGAATTTGTAGTGGTTTCTAATTCTGCAGTAGTGGTTTCTAATTCTGCGGTTGTTGTTTCTAATGCTGCAGTTGTGGTTTCGACTTTTTGAGTAGTAGTTATGAATGCTTCGGTGGTAGGAGCTGGTGATGTTGTGAGTGGTAATGTACAACCACCTTCCATTATGGGTACACAAGCCTGAAATATAATATAAAAAATTAATAGAAAACTTTCACAAGCCTATTTGGCGTGTTAATGATTTATTACAATTATCGACATACAACTTAAACTTGACTTGAGTTGGAATTGTACTTGAACTGAACTGAGTTTGGCATCGCAGCGATTTATATATATTTCTTTGTTTGTAAGGGTGTTTGTGTATGTGTTGTGTGCGTTATAGTGTACTCGTCGTGATGCGACTCTTGTGCCAACCAACGGAACGCGCGAATGTGCAAATGTTCGATCCGTTTGCCGCTAGTCTTTTTTCTAGTTTCCATGGAAATTGTAGATCTTTAAAAGTTTTCCTTCCATGTCGCTATTGGTTCAACAAGTTTGATTGGCATTTTACTTGTGGAATATGTAATATAATTACAGTACCAAATGTGAGGGTAGTGTTACATATTCATTTTGTATGTAGGGTATAATGAAATAAATCAGTTGTGTCGCCGACTTAGCGTTTTACTCGTGTGTCTCCGCTGAAATATTCCAAATATCTAACTGGCGACGAGGATGAAAGATTAAAATTCGCATATTGTGTGTTTTAATTATGTGTCATGCACCGCCGATAAAATACCGATGAAAAAAGTGGAAGTTTTGGACATTTATCGGGCGTAAAGTGTGCGGTATGCAATGGACGCGTGTAACACTCGAATCGATGGAGAATTTGTTCGGGGAGGCAGCATAAGGTCTCACGAGAGACGCGGTGGTGAGATGGTCGGGGACCTACTCACGGCGGCGTTCCGGAAAGGCGGGAACGCGTAAATTTCGCTTCTGGCAGTAAAATGCGGGCGAAATTTAGGAGCAATGACGGGGTTAGTGACCGTTTGCGTTCTGGCGGCTGGACTTCTAAGGAGGGAATCGGGCTGTGACGCGACGATAACAAAGGTCAAGGCCACGGAGGCCGAGCTACGCCACAGAACGATGGCAGCAGGCGCTGGAAGTGTTATCGTTTGCGATCTGGCGGCTGGACCTCCAAGGAGGGAATCAGGCCGGGAACAACGACAGTAGGCGCAGGAGGTGTGAGCGCGGACCGCAGCGATGGCGAGACTGGAGCAACCGGGGCTCGGCTGTGCTGGCGGTGCCGCGACAGGCATCATCCGAGCGACTGTCGGTGCGTAGAGGAAGTAGAGTACGGGCGCTTAAGGCGGCTGAACGGGACTCAAAGAGGAGTGCCTAGTTCAGGCTGCGGCGCTACGGCAACGGACGGTTTGCAGGCGTGGAGGCCGAGCCGGTCCACAGGGTGCCGGCAGTGGTCGCGGGAAGTGTTGGCGTATGCAGTAGCAGCAGTGCCGAGGCGAGGGCGAGGAGCTCAGTTCGCCGGCTGCGCTGGCCGCGTAGCAACAATATCCGAGCGACGGCCGTCACAAAAGGATACCTAGATGTGAGTGATCAGCAAGATAAAAGTGAAATGTAGGTAATTAATTTTAGTTCCCCATGGGGGAAGATAGGCAGTGTACGGCCCAGTAGTGGGGTCAAAGTGTCGTGATATCATGTGGAAGTTACCATAACAGAAGCAATGGAGGTATTGTTGTGCTTATAACACGAATGTAGTATAATAGTAGGTATGTAGCAAGTTACTTAGGAATTGACTAGTTAATATTGTCTTGAGCAAAATTATTCAGTTATTATTGGTCGTCACGATATATATTGATATAAATGCATATAATGATGTTAGACCGTTTGTTACAATATCTTTTATAAAAGTTTAATGTCCTAGAAAAGCTTATTAAAAGAAGGAAAGAAGGTATGTAACTATTAATAATATTATAATTTATTTGGAGTATTAATAATATTATAATGATGTTATACTCTGATAGGTACCTACTCAATGTAAGAGAATTTTGGTAGATGGTATCTAAGTATATGTATTTTAGGTTACTAAATTGTGTTGAACATGCAAAGTCTTAGTAATAAAAAAACAGTTATGTAAATATTATACTAAAAAGCATAGGGTGTTGATTAGTTACTACGAGTATATAACTGAAGAGACAGTCAATGTACAAGGAATGAAATCACATATTATCATTGGTTTGTTATCGTAACTAGTTAGTGTTTATATTAGTTAACATAATTGGATTTATAATTAATTACAGTACATATGCCTAGTCATTTTGAAAGTATGACTATCAGATACGCTATTAGGTCAAAACTAAAGTTGGTAAGTTTTGAAATTTTGATTTTGTATTTCAAAAGTTAATTTGGAAGTTATTTTTAATGTTTAATTGTTTTAAATGGATGTGACATAAGGTCATAAATCAATTTCATTATGTTGTGTCTCGGTTGTCTGGCGTTGGCAAATGCGAGATCAGTGCTGGGTAATTGTAAAACTATATGGGTACCTAACGAGTTATTATTAAGAATACTATTGTTGTAATTTGAAATGTTACGTTTGGGTTACTAACATTTGCTAAATAACTTGATAAACATGATAGTTTTGTCTTCCACATGATTTGAATAGAATAATGTATGTACTCGCAGGTACATATAGCATATAGGTAGGTCTCGATGGTTAGGTGTGTGCGGATCGTGAGCAGTACCGTGCTGATATATACTCGTACTTATATGAGTTTATGCCGGTTTGTTTTAGATTTGCTGGTAGGAAATATTAGCTTTTTATAAGTTCAAGATGAACACATAGTACATGGTATATGTATAAAAATATTGCTTTGATTTGTATAAATTGTAATGCAATAAAAAGATGTGGAGATATTATATTTGCCAGGCGTAGCGGAAATAGCTATGCGTACTTTTGTTTAAGTAAAGAGGGTTTGTAAGATTTTAAAGTTACCTGCTCGTAGTTATCTCAAAATGTTCAAAGTATAATATATATTTTTAATAGGTGGTATTACAAATGCGTAAGATTTCTGAATTGCAATTGAAAATTGTGTAATAGCAGCCGGTCAGATACAACTCATTTGTATAATACTTGCTTAGTATTTATAAAGCCATAAAAATAAACTATTGTTCAAATAGCCTGACTTTAGTCTTTACGTAGAGGACTCGACTATGTAATGTAATGTTAACTTTTTCACAAACAATCTATAGCCGTATATTGTTATTGTGATATGTGACCAGGAACTAACCTATTATTGATGCAGGATATACGGGTATGCACAGGTTACTTTTAGTGGGTTGGTATTACATTTGTTTACTTATTCTGTTAATTTATCCAACCAGTCATAAGTAGGTATGTTGTGTTGAGCATCAGTATGAGTTTAAAAATAATTACTCGTAATGACAGTCCTGGGCTGTTAACTTTGCTATCACGTACTCATTTTGTATTCTATAATATTGTATTTTTTAAAAAAAATATTTGGTCTTTAAAAAACATTCAACTGATTTTGTTTGGGAGGAGATAGGTATGGGTCCTTATACCAATGTGTAAAGTATGTTATATTCGTATGTGTAAATGATTTTGGTCGTCTGGAATATTGTTCTACAATATTCATTTAAATCATGTGAGGAATTTGGCTGTATTCGGGAGGATCATAATTTCACAGATGTTAGTGTTAGTTATTGAATTGTATTCTGACACTATCTTGCAGAACTGGCACTTGATATAAATAATATACATAAACTTTGAGCCTATTGTATTAATTAATATTGTGTTTGTATTTATAAATTTAAGAAGAGGCGTGTGGAATATGTAATGTAATTACAGTACCAAATGTGAGGGTAGTGTTACATATTCATTTTGTATGTAGGGTATAATGAAATAAATCAGTTGTGTCGCCGACTTAGCGTTTTACTCGTGTGTCTCCGCTGAAATATTCCAAATATCTAACTTTACTAAATAATAGACTATTTATTATAAGACTTTAAAAAGAACTTAAAGAACAAATTATCACTCACCCATGAATCCGGATCATATTCGAATCCTGGAGCACAGAAATGCTGAATGGCGTCGCCATTAAAGCACATGTACCACGAATTACACAGGTATGGGTGAGGCACATTTCCTGGGGAATTTAAAACAAGATTTAAAACATTTTTAATATTCTTAATACTGTATAAAAAATTTAAGTGTAAGAACATTGGTTTATGATCTGTCAACATTGGAAAACTCCAAGAACTACAAACACAAAAAATACAAAGACCGGCTAACCACTATATCTCCGCATCCATTCATATTATGTAAATAAGTTGATTTTATTAATATTTTACGTTTTTCTTTTCAGGTTCATAAAGTTATAATAACATATAGAATTTTTCACGGAAAAATCAAAAAATCTTTTGCAACGTTGGCAATTAAGCGGAAATATGCACCTAGTATCGTAAAATGCTTGCTATCAAGCAGCAATTTATACTATAGGCCCTAATATTTGATGAAATCGAAGTTGTATTGACTTATACTATAAAACGAGACGATAAAAACTACGAGTCTGATAGTCTTCAAACTTTATGAGTACCTGAGATAAAAATACTTATCAATATCTTCTGATATTTATGTCCATTATATTATTATGATGATATCATAGTATTAGGCCCAATTATAAGGGAAAAAACACACCTACTCTAAACTAACTTAAATTAAACAACCGCAAGTTTTTTAAACTGGCCTCGTACGAAAGGAGGTGACGTGGAACGTTTTTAAAGTTTTAGAACTATCATATCATCACAAATCCTTCAAATCGGAATCATCAGTTATTTCTTTAGTAAAACAAATACCCATTTATTTACCTATGACCCCGGGTGGACATATATTCGGGATAGTAGTTGTTTCTATATGCTCTGTAGTTGTCGGCACAGAAGTTGTCGGTACAAGAGTTGTTGTTGGCAGATTTGTAGACAAAACTTCTGTTGTTGTAGGTGCCTGAGTAGTAGGCACTTCTGTAGTTGATGCAGCTTCTGTAGTTGATGCGGCTTCTGTAGTTGATGCAGCTTCTGTAGTTGTTACAGCATCTGTAGTTGATGCAGCATCTGTAGTTGGTTCTATAGTAGTGGTCACCGCATCAGTAGCAGCTGCATCAGTTGTTGTAGCAGTTTCCGTAGTGGAGCTAACTGCCTCAGTTGTACTAGCAGCCTCAGTTGTACTACCAACCTCAGTTGTACTTATATCAGCTTCAGAAGTTATGATAGCATCAGATGTTAAGGGAGTTTGCGTAGTAGAGCTAACTGCTTCAGTTGTATCTGCCTCAGAAGTGGTAGCAGCATCAGTCGTTGAGGCAATTTCTGTAGTGGAGCTAGCTACCTCAGTTGTACCTACTTCTGTGGTAGTGCTAACTGCCTCAGTAGTACTACCAGTTTCGGTTGTACTTATATCAGCTTCAGATGTTGTGGTAGCATCAGTTGTTGAGGCAATTTCTGTAGTGGAGCTAGCTACCTCAGTTGTACTACCAGCTTCAGCTGTAACAGCTTCAGTAGTTGTTGTAGCTGATTCGGTTGTTAGAATTGCTTCAGTAGTTGTTTCATATCCTTGAGTAGTTGTTGGTATACTTTGAGTTGTTGAATCAGTTTGAAATGTAGTTGTATAAGAAGCTGTAGTCGTTTTAAATCTTTCAGTTGTTGTTTCATAATTTTCAGTAGTAGGTTCAAATTCTTCAATAGTGGTTGGGAAAATTTCAGTAGTTGTTTCGAAACCTTCAGTAGTAGGTTCAAATTTATCTGTAGTAGTTTGGAAAGCTTCAGTAGTCGTTTCGTAGTTATCAGTAATAATTTCGGAATCGTCAGTAGTAGGTTTAAATGAATCAGTAGTAGTTTCGAAACTTTCAGTAGTACTTATATCGAGCTCAGTTGTAGATGACTCAGTGGTAGAGCTAACAGCATCAGTTGTGGTTCCAACCTCAGTGGTAGAATAGGAATTAGTAGTGGTTCCTGCATCAGTTGTAGATACTGCTTCAGTCGTAGAAGCTATTTCAGTTGTAGAAACAGAATCAGTCGTGGATCCAGCTTCAGTTGTGGAAACTGCTTCAGTTGTGGAACCAGCATCCGTTGTGGATCCAGCATCTGTTGTTGAATGTGCATCAGTTGTATACGCAATCTCAGTTGTAGATGCAGTATCTGTTGTAGAAGCTGCCTCAGTTGTGGATAGAGTGTCAGTTGAAGAAGTAATCTCAGTTGTGGTTCCAGCATCAGTTGTGGATCCAGAATCATTAGTAGAAGCAGCATCAGTTGTAGTACTAGACTCGGTTGTGGTTCCAGCATCAGTTGTAGTACCAGCATCAGGCGTAGTACCAGCATCAGTTGTGAATCCAGAATCAGTTGTTGTTCCAGCATCAGTTGTGGATCCAGAATCAGTTGTTGTTCCAGCATCAGTTGTGAATCCAGAATCAGTTGTTCTTCCAGCATCAGTTGTGGATCCAGAATCAGTAGTAGAAGCAGCATCAGTTATAGTACTAGACTCAGTTGTGGTTCCAGCATCAGTTGTAGTACCAGCATCAGTTGTGGATCCAGAATCAGTTGTTGTTCCAGCATCAGTTGTGGATCCAGAATCAGTAGTAGAAGCAGTATCAGTTGTAGTACTAGACTCGGTTGTGGTTCCAGCATCAGTTGTAGTACCAGCATCAGGCGTAGTACCAGCATCAGTTGTGAATCCAGAATCAGTTGTTGTTCCAGCATCAGTTGTGGATCCAGAATCAGTAGTAGAAGCAGTATCAGTTGTAGTACTAGACTCGGTTGTGGTTCCAGCATCAGTTGTAGTACCAGCATCAGGCGTAGTACCAGCATCAGTTGTGAATCCAGAATCAGTTGTTGTTCCAGCATCAGTTGTGGATCCAGAATCAGTAGTAGAAGCAGCATCAGTTATAGTACTAGACTCAGTTGTGGTTCCAGCATCAGTTGTAGATACAGCATCAGTTGTAGTACCAGCATCAGTTGTGGATCCAGAATCAGTTGTAGAAGCTGCCTCAGTTGTGGATAGAGAATCAGTTGTAGATGCAGCATCAGTTGTGGTTCCAGCATCAGTTATAGTACCAGCATCAGTCGTAGTACCAGCATCAGTTGTGAATCCAGAATCAGTTGTAGATGCAGCAACAGTTGTAGAAGCTGCCTGAGTTGTGGATCCAGCATCAGTTGTAGATGCAGCATCAGTTGTGGTTTCAGCATCAGTTGTAGAAGCTGCCTCAGTTGTGGATGGAGCGTCAGTTGTAGATACAGCATCAGTTGTGGATCCAGAATCAGTTGTAGATGCGGCATCAGTTGTGGTTCCAGCATCAGTTGTAGAAGCTGCCTCAGTTGTGGATGGAGCGTCAGTTGTAGATACAGCATCAGTTGTGGATCCAGAATCAGTTGTAGATGCGGCATCAGTTGTGGTTCCAGCATCAGTTGTAGAAGCTGCCTCAGTTGTGGATGGAGCGTCAGTTGTAGATACAGCATCAGTTGTGGATCCAGAATCAGTTGTAGATGCGGCATCAGTTGTGGTTCCAGCATCAGTTGTAGAAGCTGCCTCAGTTGTGGATGGAGCGTCAGTTGTAGATACAGCATCAGTTGTGGATCCAGAATCAGTTGTAGATGCAGCATCAGTTGTGGTTTCAGCATCAGTTGTAGAAGCTGCCTCAGTTGTGGATGGAGCGTCAGTTGTAGATACAGCATCAGTTGTGGATCCAGAATCAGTTGTAGATGCGGCATCAGTTGTGGTTCCAGCATCAGTTGTAGAAGCTGCCTCAGTTGTGGATGGAGCGTCAGTTGTAGATACAGCATCAGTTGTGGATCCAGGATCAGTTGTAGATGCGGCATCAGTTGTGGTTCCAGCATCAGTTGTAGAAGCTGCCTCAGTTGTGGATGGAGCATCGGTTGTAGAACCAGCATCAGTTGTGGATCCAGAATCAGTTGTAGATGCAGCATCAGTTGTGGAACCAGCATCAGTTGTAGATGCAGCATCAGTTGTGGTTCCAGCATCAGTTGAAGAAACTGCCTGAGTTGTGAATCCAGCATCAGTTGTAGATGCGGCATCAGTTGTGGTTCCAGCATCAGTCGTAGAAGCTGCCTCAGTTGAGGATGGAGCGTCAGTTGTAGATACAGCATCAGTTGTAGTACCGGCATCAGTTGTGGTTCCAGAATCAGTTGTAGATGCCGCATCAGTTGTGGATTGAGCGTCAGTTGTATAAGCTGCCTCAGTTGTGAATCCAGAATCAGTTGTAGATGCAGCATCAGTTGTGGTTCCAGCATCAGTTGTAGAAGCTGCCTGAGTTGTGGATCCAGCATCAGTTGTAGAAGCTGCCTCAGTTGTGAATCCAGAATCAGTTGTAGATGCAGCATCAGTTGTGGTTCCAGCATCAGTTGTAGAAGCTGCCTGAGTTGTGGATCCAGCATCAGTTGTAGAAGCTGCCTCAGTTGTGGATGGAGCGTCAGTTGTAGATACAGCATCAGTTGTAGTACCAGCATCAGTTGTGGATGGAGCATCAGTTGTGGTTCCAGTATCAGTTGTAGAAGCTGCCTCAGTTGTGGATCCCACATCAGTTGTAGATGCGGCATCAGTTGTGGTTCCAGCATCAGTTGTAGAAGCTGCCTCAGTTGTGGATGGAGCTTCAGTTGTAGAAGCAGTATCAGTTGTAGTACTAGACTCGGTTGTGGTTCCAGCATCAGTTGTAGTACCAGCATCAGGCGTAGTACCAGCATCAGTTGTGAATCCAGAATCAGTTGTTGTTCCAGCATCAGTTGTGGATCCAGAATCAGTAGTAGAAGCAGCATCAGTTATAGTACTAGACTCAGTTGTGGTTCCAGCATCAGTTGTAGATACAGCATCAGTTGTAGTACCAGCATCAGTTGTGGATCCAGAATCAGTTGTAGAAGCTGCCTCAGTTGTGGATAGAGAATCAGTTGTAGATGCAGCATCAGTTGTGGTTCCAGCATCAGTTGTAGAAGCTGCCTGAGTTGTGGATCCAGCATCAGTTGTAGAAGCTGCCTCAGTTGTGGATGGAGCGTCAGTTGTAGATGCGGCATCAGTTGTTGTTCCAGCATCAGTTGTGGATCCAGCATCAGTTGTAGAAGCTGCCTGAGTTGTGGATCCAGCATCAGTTGTAGAAGCTGCCTCAGTTGTGGATGGAGCGTCAGTTGTAGATGCGGCATCAGTTGTTGTTCCAGTATCAGTTGTGGATCCAGCATCAGTTGTAGAAGCTGCCTGAGTTGTGGATCCAGCATCAGTTGTAGAAGCTGCCTCAGTTGTGGATGGAGCGTCAGTTGTAGATGCGGCATCAGTTGTTGTTCCAGCATCAGTTGTGGATCCGGAATCAGTAGTAGAAGCAACATTAGTTGTAGTGCTAGACTCAGTTGTGGTATAAGACTCTGTAGTTGTCACCGGACCTTCAGTAGTTGTATATGGTTTGTCAGTAGTTGTTAAAAATCCATCAGTAGTTGTTTCATATCCTTGAGTAGTTGTTGGTATACTTTGAGTTGTTGAATCACTTTGAACGGTAGTTGTAATAGAAGCTGTAGTTGTTTCAAATTCTTCAGTCGTAGCTTCGGAACCTTCAGTAGTAGGTTCAAATTCATCAGTAGTAGTTTGGAAACTGTCAGTCGTTGTTTCAAAACTTTCAGTAGTTGGTTCGTATTTATCTGATGTCGTTGGAAAACTTTCAGTTGTAGTTTCTAAACTTTCAGTAGTAGGCTTGATGTTTTCGGGAGTTGTTTGGATTCCGTCTATTGTAGTTTCAAATCCTGTAGTAGTAGTTTCTAATCCTGCAGTCGTAGTTTCTAATCCTGCAGTAGTAGTTTCTAATCCTGCAGTAGTAGTTTCTAATCCTGCAGTCGTAGTTTCTAATTCTGCAGTCGTAGTTTCTAATCCTGCAGTCGTAGTTTCTAATTCTGCAGTCGTAGTTTCTAATCCTGCAGTCGTAGTTTCTAATTCTGCAGTCGTAGTTTCTAATCCTGCAGTCGTAGTTTCTAATTCTGCAGTCGTAGTTTCTAATCCTGCAGTCGTAGTTTCTAATCCTGCAGTCGTAGTTTCTAATTCTGCAGTCGTAGTTTCTAATCCTGCAGTCGTAGTTTCTAAGCCAGACGTGGTAGTTTCGACTATTTGAGTAGTAGTTATGAAAGCTTCGGTGGAAGGAGCTGGTGATGTTGTGAGTGGTAATGTACAACCACCTTCTATTATTGGTATACAGGCCTGAAAAAACAATGAAATTACTAAAAAAATATTTAAAAATGACGGAAGTAAGGTACTGCATAAAAACCAACAGTGTTATGGTTTATATTAACAAATTATTATCTTTAATCTCATGAGTGTACATCTGAGTAGACTCATATCTGACCAATGATATTAAATTTAACAATTATTATTTCCATATAATATATGATGTCAACAAAGTAATTGTGATTCTAGAAAAATGTCGTCTTATTTGGGATTTTCAGACAGAGACAAAATTAAGGCTAATCTTATGTCTGTCTGTATAGATCAATCAAATGCAAGCCAATTGAGTAAAAAAATACTGGATTGATCAAGTAATAACTCACCCATGATTCCGGATCGTATTCGAACCCTGGAGCGCAGAAGTACTGAATGGCGTTCCCGTTGAAGCACAAATACCACGAATTACATAGGTAGGGATGTGGCACATTTCCTGGAAGAAAAACATAACTTATATTTTTACAACATTTCTAAAATACTTCTACAATAATTTCAGGTAGAACAACGGTTTATGGTCTGCCAACATGGTGATTTGAAACTGGCAAATTCCAAGTATACGCCCACTTCCTTATGCTATCAGTACTATGAAATAAACTCTGTGTTAAATAATAAACAAAACGAAGCTTTTACAACTTTATGGCATATTAATAAAGTTAACGGTCACATATCATATTTCTAGAAAAGTTGTTATTTCCATCTCATAACTATAATTTCTACCGATTTCCCAAAAAGGAGGAGAAATTCAATTTGTCTGTCTTTGTGATTGTTATCATATTTCTCGGAAGAGGTTACTTATTTTATTCAATTAATTTTTTTCGTTGGAAGGGTCAAATATTATGTTCCAAAAAAAATTGTTAAAGTAATTTTTGAATCGAAATAACAGAAAAAAATATCGGCAACCACAGAATTTAGAAACGAAAATCACTTCTGTTATTATTAAATATTAATATAATTACCTATGACCCCGGGTGGGCATATATTCGGGACTGTAGTGGTTTCTATATGCTCCGTGGTTGTTGGTACAGCAGTTGTCGGTGCAAGAGTTGTTGTAGGCAATTCAGTTGTCATAATTTCTGTTGTAGCCTGTTCTGTAGTGATTGGCTCTGATGTTGTCGTTGACTCAGGTGTCGTCGTTGGCTCTGATAGTGTCGTAGGCTTGGATGTTGTCGTTGACTCGGGTGCTGTCGTTGACTCAGGTGTTGTTGTTGACTCAGGTGTTGTCGTTGGCTCTGATGATGTTGTCGTTGACTCAGATGCTGTTGTTGACTCAGGTGTTGTTGTTGACTGAGGTGTTGTCGTTGGCTCTGATGATGTCGTAGGCTTTGATGTTGTTGTTGACTCAGGTGTTGTCGTTGACTCAGGTGTTGTCATAGGCCTTGATGTTGTTGTTGACTCAGGTGTTGTCGTTGACTCAGGAGTTGTCGTTGACTCAGGTGCTATCGTTGACTCAGGTGTTGTTGTTGACTCAGGTGTTGTCGTTGGCTCTGATGATGTCGTAGGCTTTGATGTTGTTGTTGACTCAAATGTTGTCGTTGACTCAGGTGTTGTCGTTGACTCAGGTACTGTCGTCGAATCAGGTGTTGTTGTTGACTCAGGTGTTGTCGTTGGCACTGATGTTGTCGTTGTAGTTATAGGTGTTGTTGTAGGCACAGTTGGAGTTGATGTTGTCGTCGCCGTACAATTGACGAGGTTCGGCCAGTTGCAAACCTAAGTGATAAAACCATTTTTGGATATTATATTTAGAAAATATGCGAGTAAAATAACGTAAATACTAATAGCATTCATTTCGCGTGCTTTTTAACTATTTCAAGAGTATTATTATCATTAAAATATCTTGATATATTTCTTTCAATTTGTAAGGCTTTAGTTTTACATTTCTTTAACTGTATTCATTAATTCGCACGATTTTATGTACTAATTTTTTGATTACTTATAATTCTTATTTCATTTACCTGCAATTCAAAGTCGAACCAAGTACCAGGTGCACAGTTCATTTCAACTCTGTTACCAAAACTACATTGATAAAATTTAGCGCAGTCACTTTCGTGAGGCAGTAGATAATGTATGTGGTCATCTGAAGGACAGCCATTTGGTAGAAAACCGGACTCTGTTGTTGATTGGCTTGTCGTCGGTCCAATAGTTGTGGTTGTTGTTATTGGCTCTGATGTTGTCGGTGTTGGCTGTGATGATGATGTTGTCGTAGTAGCCTGTGATGATGATGTTGTCGTCGAGGACTCAGTGGTTGTCGTTGTCGTCAAAGGTGTTGTCGTTGATTCGGTTGTGCTTGATGTTGTTGTGTCATTGCAATGTACGAGGTGAGGCCAGTTGCATATCTGTAATGTTTAAAATAAGGTCATTTTAAGGACCTAAGTATAATTATTTAAAAATAAACATTCATGAAATATGTACCTAATAGTAAAATGAAGTTAAGCAAATAAATATGGCATGTATTCTATGTACCAGGTTTGAAAGGTATTAGAATAAAAAATATTTTACAGTGTTTTTTTTGCCAATACATTTTTTATTATTTACCTGATTTTCAAAATCGAACCACGTTCCGGGGCCGCAGTTTCTTTCTATCTTTTCGCCAAAGTTGCATTGATAATATTTCGAGCAGTCGCTTTCGTGAGGCAAAAGATGGTGGATGTGGTGATCTTTCGGGCAGCCATTTGGTAAAAATATAATTTCTGTCGTTGGCGCCGATGTTGTCGTTGATGTTGTCGTTATTGGCTGGATTGTTGTCGTTGTCGTAAACTGGGATGTTGTCGATGATGGTTGATTAGTTGTTGACGATGTGGCGGGTGACGTCGATGAATGACATGTCGCCATAAATGGCCAGTTGCATACCTGAAATATTTAAGTTTAAATAAAGTGAAATATGCTTGCGAATTAAGCAGTTCATTATAATGTGTAGGTTACTTACAGCAAACTGTATGCGTTTACATACGTGTAGTGTTTCTAAGTTACATTATTGATAAGTAAAAAAATTATATCTTGCGTGAGCGTGCATACTTTGGTAGGGAAATAACAAAAAAATACATAGACAATGTTTTTTTAATTTTTTTCTTTGTGTTTTTTTTTATGCGATGTATGTATTTTAACGATATCCCAAAATAGGAGAAGTTAGTTGTACCAAACCAAAAATTGAGTACCAATACGCTCGGGCAGAGGTTTGGTTTTTAAATCGAATAAATTGAAATATCGCCGCTATAGAAGTAATCGTAATAGAAGTTAGGCTTCACTTATGTACCCGACTGCGAAAGAATTTCGAGTGTATGTATATTTCTTTGTCACGCCGTAGAGCCTAAACGGCTTGTCATATCATAGTCAGTGACTTTTTGTATTTAAATATGAGCGGTGTCAGTTCGTCTTAGTCGTGAGCGTGACACCTGTTTTAAAAAGAAATTGGTAAATTGTTTAACACTTCACTATTTAATCACTTTGTTTAGTTCGAGTAATGTACGAGTATATATTTAACAACTTACTTGTAAAATGACATCAAAATGCAGACCAGACACACATTCGCTCAGAACTTTTTCTCCATTAACACACTGATAGAAACTTGAACAGTCTGTCTCGTGTGGTAGGAGCCAGTGTATGTCAGGATCGCCCGGGCAGCCATTTGGTAAGAAATCAATCGTTATTGGCTCTTTAGCACTTGGCTCTATCGCTCTTGGCTCTAGCGCTCTTGACTCTATCGCTCTTGACTCTACTGTCGATGAGTCACAGTTGACGAATAATCTTAAGTTGCAGATCTGAAAAGAAAAAAAAATTCCGTTAATTATTAACGTTATATTAAATTATACAAAAAAATGTTTTTTTATGTTGGTAAAATAATTTAGTAAATTTTTAATTTAATAAAAAAATTCAATAAGTACATATATGATAGAATTGTGTTTGTTAGTTACGATTTTGTCAGGTAGTATGTTTGTGTGTTTGTATGTCTCCTAAAATTTTATAGTCACTCAAATGTCTTTGGTTTCTAACTAATAATGACGTAAATTGTTTATTTTCTACTGCTAACAACAAATACATACTAAGATTAAAAAAACAATTTTTACACATCAAAAAAAAAATTTTTTTTAATATTATTATATTAAACATTACTTTATTATTATTAATAAATATTTTAATATTTGCTTAGTAATTTTGGCGTTTTTTTGCTCGATATTAATAACGACAATAGCTAGAAACGTGAAATAATGTTGTTTAGAGATGATCCGGAACTCTTCATGCGCGAGTCTGACTCGCACTTGGCCGATTCTTACTAAAAAAGTATTTTTTAATTAATTAAGAGGTTTTTCTTAAAAAAAAAGTATATTCTTTGCTTAGTCTAGTATAAAAGTCGCTTATGTTAGTATCAAAGAAATGAACATCAAGAATTGCAATAAGGTACGTCATAGCTTGCGAGAACGAGATGCTGTATTTATGTTTTACCAGTGAAAAAAAGAGAAAGAGATACTGATGTTCCGTCCTTATCATCGTGGCCGGATATTGCTTGGCCCACTGTCAAATCTGACAGAAGTTAGCCAAACAAATCGATGCTTGCTTGACCTTAATACCGATTTTCCCACATCTCCATCTTGTCAGAGGCTGTGGTATCGACTGATCTGTGAGCCAGATAATAATAAATAAGTTACGTAGTGGATGTTATGAAATTCGGGAGTATTCATAAGAGGCATTTCTTTGATTTATCCAACTTTTTTGGACGAATTTCCTAATATAATATAGATAACTGTCTCAAGTGCGGTCACGCGACGTCTCATTCTGAGATAAATTGAAAACGATACAGTGCCTGAATTGATAAAAAATATTGCAGCACTAAATTACTCTAATCAAGTAGAATTATAGTATTATGGCAATACTTTTGTAAGAACGAGAAGCACTATAGTGGGCACGCGCGTTGAGTATCTCGTAGTAACAAATCTATGCATTTCTCTCACCTCTTTACTCAAGTCGAAGAGCGTGCCCTCCGGACAAGTTAAGAGCACGCGCTGTCCATCGCTGCACGAGTAGTACCGCTGGCAGTCGGTCTCGTGCGGCAGCAGGCGATGTACGGTGAAGTCAGCGGGGCAGCCGTTCGGCAGATACTGAGCTGACGAGGCAGCGACCAATAGCAGTAATACTGCTTTGTACATATCTAGAACAGAATAGACAACATATGATTTAGTAAAATATTGTGTTTAATTAAACACCGCCTAAAAAGTTCTATTTTACTACCGACGCATTTCTAAACGGTTACCAAAATGGATAAATGGTCACCAAAAAAACAAATAACCTGAACCTACTGCGGACCTGGTTATTGAAAGTATTCAGAATGTCATAAAAAATTAACCTGAACCTACTGCGGACCTTGTTGCTGAAAGTATTCGGATTGTCATAAAAAATCATCTGAACCTACTGCGGACCTTGTTGCTGAAAGTATTCGGATTGTCATAAAAAATCATCTGAACCTACTGCGGACCTTGTTGCTGAAAGTATTCGGATTGTCATAAAAAATCATCTGAACCTACTGCGGACCTTGTTGCTGAAAGTATTCGGATTGTCATAAAAAATCATCTGAACCTACTGCGGACCTTGTTGCTGAAAGTATTCGGATTGTCATAAAAAAATATCTGACGCTACTGCGGACCTTGTTGCTGAAAGTATTCGGATTGTCATAAAAAAATATCTGACGCTACTGCGGACCTTGTTGCTGAAAGTATTCGGATTGTCATAAAAAATTATCTGAATCTACTGCGGACCTTGTTGCTGAAAGTATTCGGATTGTCATAAAAAATTATCTGAACCTACTGCGGACCTTGTTGCTGAAAGTATTCGGATTGTCATAATTTGGTGACCGTTAAGCCATTTTGGAAACCAAATAACTATTTTTGGTGGCCGTCTAAAATATACCCATACATGAAACATGTTGTTAAATGATTTATTCCTGTATATCAACTCAATCTGTTCCCGCAATTTGACAAACAATAATAAAAATTCCTTTCTGTCCCCATTTAAATCGTAAGGGCACAGACGGGAACTTTTTCTTGTTTGTCCCGTGCGATATTTACAACGGGACAGAATGTCACAAAATAATAATATAATTCTAACGGCTGTAGAAAGGCACACACATAGCTAGTAATTTTTTTTTTAAACTTATTCCTTTATCTATGAAGTTAAATACCGTCAATGCTCGCTTGGAAGGCAAGCGTTCACCCACTGTATCAGTGTCTGACCGTGACGTATTAACTATCGATTATTTACAAATGATGTTCGTAATTATATACGCAATTGTTTTCATTATATAAACGTGCCGCATTTGTTTTAGAGTTCCGTTGTTATGTTAAGAAAACCTTTAAAGTTTTCGCTATGATACAGATAAGATCAAAAATGTTTATTAGCCGTCCGTATGTCTTTCTTACTTACTATCAGGGGCATCCATAATTAACTCTTTAAGGGAAATTTCATTTGTAAAGTGTCAAAGGGGCCTTACTTAAGTTGGTGTCAATAGATTCGTCATCGTCGTGACAGTGACATTTGGTACATCAAAATTTAAAAAAAAATATTAAGGATTATTCGCGGTATCAAAATAAAGAATTTTTAATGGTGATTACGTATGTATATATATAACTTATGTTTTACTGTAGTTTGGAATAAGAAATGCTAAGTTTGAGATACACAGGTTCAAACATTTACTGAACAGTCGGTTTTTTTTGAACATGTTTTAATCACTTGTATGAATAAATAGGTATCATGAATATATTTAGGAACCCACTAGGTACCATATTCTATTGCCAGGAATAGATAAAAGTACTTTAAGCCGAAAGAATTTATAAAATTATTAGATAAATTAATTAATTTATTTTAACTTTTTATTAATTAATTAATTTAAATGCTCTTAGAAAATTTTCGATATTAATATTGGAGGACTATTTCAAATTCATATTTCTTATTTCGAAGAAATTAATATAAATATATAATAATATAAATATTTAATCCGTTCGTTTTCATAAAGTCTACTTATATTTTGTTAATATGTAACGAGGAAACAGTAGAAGTATAATAATTCAGTTAATTATTGTCGTTTTATTTATCTATATATATATAATTTTTTTAATATACACACTTATTAGTGTATTAAAAACTTGCAAAAAAATTAGTACTCTATCTGCCCACACTTAAAATTACATCGTAAAAAACGGGACCACACTTAAAAATAGCACTTAATAATAAGTTTTTGCTGAAAATAAATACTTTAAAATGAACAAATATCTATTGTTTAGTTGAAGAAACGTTATTTTATAATAATTGTAAACAATTTAATAAAAAACTGACCAGAATGCTGGCCCTTATTTGCTCAAAGAAATCAGCATTGCCATTCAACGTAGCAATGCGGCCAGCATTCTTGAAACTTTCCCTTCTACTGGGAATTTATTATTAGATTACTTTTTTAATAATAAATAAAATATTATATACAATTAAAATTATTATTTATTTATGCAAATAAATAAATACCTTTACGATCCGCCTGCTCCCCTGACGTGTCGGTATGAAATATTATAATTTCACAATCTCCCTACCTTGTCTAACCGGATTAAAATGTCCCATTGTTATAAGTAAATCGTAACCCGTGTAACTAACTTAAATTGTATTATAACTAGCTGCCCTCTCCCGGCTTCACTCGGGTGGAACATATTGTAGAATTGATATCAATTACTATTATATAAATCTAAAATATAATAATGAATCGTTGAATGTGTTGCTAAGCGCAAATCGCAGCTGAACCGATCTAGCTAATTATTTTTTTTAGAATATACCTTGGTACGAGGATGGTTATTAAGGAAAAAAATAATAATTGCCGGAAAAGGTCTAAAAACAACACTTTTCTATACTCCCATACAATCTATTCGTCATAATAGTCAGAAGTCAATTTGAACTTTAATACCATAACATAAAGTTTAAGTGTTAGTGGAGAGGTTATATTAATGTCAATATTTATACGATGGTAACATTACTCTTAAAGAATCGACTGTTAGGCGGTACGAAGATCGCCGGGTCAGCTAGTGTTCTATAATATTGTAAATTAGAACATTTTATTGTTCTATCTTTACGCAAAGTATGCGACGAAAGACATTTTATGGCATTTTTTTTTGCATCTTAAGATGGTTATAGGAGAAATTCCTAAGATGGATTATTTGTTCTAGTTGGTTATAAATATAGCATATATTACTCAGTGATAATGTAGCTTCTGGGTAAACAATTATCGAAATCGATCCAGTAGTTTTTTTAAAACTACTTCAGTACTCGGAGCTTCTTACGTGTAGTTTTAAGGACGGATTTTAATCCCTTTACCATCTAGCCAATACTATGTCTCTATGCCTTATGTTCTGCGATAATATAAATTTATTTGACGGACAAACGAACAAAGAGACGTTCACATAGCCAAGGCTATCACCTACTGTTAGACATGAGAGAGAAGAAAACAAGAGCAAGCAAACGTTGGTTTCGTTTTGACAGTTCACCGCTTCAACGATGTCGAAATGAAACCAAGTTAACGATAGCCTAACAGCATTTAGGCTGAAAATTAAAGTTATAGGTTTACATTCCTAGGTACTAGCTACTCGTAGCTAGGACAAGTAGAGATACTGCAGACGCCACTAGTACATGGTAGACATCCACGGGCTCGCAATAAACGCAACGCGTCTACTTTTATAGTGCGAACAGCTAGGTTATTGGAATTCGCTGCCGAGTTCTCCATTACTAAATAGCTATAATATCGGTATTTTCAATACGGGACTGAATCGGTTTTTTCTATGTAAGCGTGCCACATTATAGGCCGCATGCTCGCTTTACATTAGGCGAGTTGCGGTCAAACGCAAGAATTTATGAAAATATGCTGGCAAGCTCCAGGAGCGATAGTGAAAGAGACTGCTTTTAGCGATAAGGTTGCCACTTTTGGCACTACATGTATTTTATTTTTTGTTTTAATGTTTTGTGTGTTTATCAAAGCGTTCATCTATGTATCTCTATCTATCTCAGACGAGTATTGTACAACGTTCATTAAATAATATTAACGTGACTGAGCTCTAACACACAAAATAAAAAAATATAGAAAATAAAAAAACTAAACAAGCTTATGCGGACGTAGCCTTAAAGTTAAGCCAGATTTTATGACTGACAGACGGAAAGACATTTTACAATATGTCTAAGTTTCCAAAAACCTATATAAAACATCTGAGTGACGCACGCGTCTTGCTTTATATATATATAACTTAATTATATAATATTATGTATAAACTACAAAAAATCTTGGTAACAGTTAAATCTAGTAATCAGGAGTATTACTGCTTAGGAATGGACTAGGTACCTGACTAGTGGTTTTTACCCGACTGCGAAAGAAGAAGGGTTATGTTTTTCGAGTGTATGTATGTATGTATATTACTTTGTCACGTCCTAGAGTCTAAATAGCTTGTCGTATGTTTATGTGAGTGGTGTCAATAGATTCGTCTTAGTCGTGAGAGTGACGCTGGATACATCAAAATATAAAATAATAAATAATTATGAAACACAGGTTAAAAAAGAAGAAAGGAAAGATTTAAAGACACAGCAGTCGGGTTTTTTCTAACTCGCTTATAATCACAGTGACAGAAAATTCTATAACGTCGGGTGCCGCTACAACTATTACAGTTATTTCGATTTAAAATTCAAACATCTGAATCTATTAAGATATAATTTCAATGTGATCACTCGAAAAGTATACCTTTTAAATCATTAATGTAGTCAGACCACAACAAAAACTTTTTTTTTTGGTCTGACGCCAAAGAAACTTCTCACGCTGACATCAAGACAAAGCAGGATAACATTCTTTATATACCATCTTATTATACATTTTCAATATATTAATGATTTTTGTAATCGTTGCATCCATCTTTCAAGAAATAATTTAATTTTAGAACTTTAATTCGATTACATACCATTTAATTTTATTCAGTTGCTTTATGTAAAAACCAATCTACAGACAATGGCAGTTTTGTAAAATGAGACGAGTGACTTTGAACGTAAAGCTGATCCTAATAAAGTGTGCCAGCCATCACACTTGAGCCTTTTGTTGGTACCACGGCAAACAAATGTACTGATGTTTGGAAACCAAAGAATACATTTGATAAAATCAGGAATAAAGAAGCTCAGCGTTTTTTAGTTTAAATGTCAAAAAAAGAGTCTACCTGCGCTCCCAATCTCTATAGAAACTCTAGTAAAGTCTCCACCACTTTGTTAAAGTACATGGCATGATTGTAACTTGACCAAGATTTTTCACTTTCAAGATATTCGATATGAACGTAATAACAGTAACTGGATAAAAATTTAAACTTGACGCTGGAAAACATACAAATCGTATTGTACCATATACCAAAAAGACTTTATTTGTTTAAAAGGTGCATTTATCGGGAGTGTTCTTAGCTATGTTTGATGAAAATTGGTCCAAGATGGCGCCGCCACAAAATGGCGGACAACAAATTTTTCACAACTCCCTTAATATGTGTTTTAAATGAAAGGGCTTTACTAGCAGAATACTATAACACTATAATAATTTCAAATCTAAGATGGCTGCCACAGCAAATGTCGATAGTTTTGCAAATTTTAAATTTTACTTGTTAAGACTCCCGTCTACCTCCATTAAACTGTCATTGTCTTCTGAGATGATTTTTATAAAATTTATAAGTATCTATTCGTAAAGCTCTTAAATGAATGAATAGAAGATAGAATATAAAAATTAAGAAATCAATGGCAGCATCAACACTATAATAATCCTATTATGTAATAACACTTATCGCTCTTGATGTCTCGACAAGCTCTTGGCCAACTTAAGAGTATCACCGACCCTTCACTGTTTTCGTGTTTCTGATACAATTTTCGTTCCGGGACGTACCTCTTGTCACCCTCTACATTGTAACGTAATTCTTTGTTACTGGTGTCAATCGCTTCACTATCATGTATTTTAGGTCTATACGTTTTATTATTTTGAAAAAAGTTTTTAAATTCTGCATCATAAAGTCTTTGAATATTCATCGTATCAGCGCAAAAATAACTGCTTAGGAAGCTTGTAACTTAGAAGTGATATAAAAATTAGAAAAAAATATAACGGTAAAACCTAGTATATAATGTGTTAGCTATGTGAAAAAAAACACTGGAATAGAACAACATTAAACAGTAGAAAAGAGCTTCATCTTATTTTATGAACAAGTTGGCGGACTATAGCTGTCTTAATTCATTTTAGTAAGTTAAGTATAAGTTAAGTTATCTTATTTGATCTGATTTGAAAAATAATGTATGTATGTCTATATTTTTTTATCCTTTACAACCTAAACTGATGGATCGATTTTGATGTACGAGGTGTCATTGGATTTGTCTTTATCTGCGGATTTTTATAAGCTATACTGGCTGTAAAGCGCCGTTGTCTATAAGTCTGTTAGCTCTCCTTTCGACAGACTCCAAAATCTTCTAATATATACAAATCAAATGCTATTTGTTTGTCTAAAACTAATTATGAAATGTTTGTGAAGGTTCAGGAAAGTTTTAAACATATAAGACTGTTAGGCGGTACGAAATTCGCCGAGACAGCTAGTCTATAGAAGTTCATATTGCGTTATTATGTAAATACATATTATTTATATATTAATTATGTACTACAAGTACCTACTAACATATTATTATATAATACATAACAAATCTTGTAACTAAGTGATTAGAATTGAATATAATGAAGCTTTTACAACTGTGTTATTATTTTAATTAAGGAATTAAAATTATTTTACATTATTTAATTATCTTATCTATATAAAATTTAATATTCACGTCCGTGTTGTGCGAGCCGAATTGATGACGTTTTTTTTTTTTTAAATATTAGTTATTTATGTATAAAGTTTATCTACATATATATAATTCATTAATCTCACCTAATCACCCGCAATATTTATATGTACACTTCAATCCACAAAATCCAATGCACAATTCCTTTTGTCACAGAACCATAGAAAAAAAAGTATATTTATGCACTTTACTATAAATTTACTTTACTTTATTTTTATTTTTACTTTACAGATAAAATTTACGACTGTTTTTTGTTTAACACTTTTGCCAAGTTATTGCGAACGACATCAACACCAGTTTGAAGACAAAACAAAGGGTAGATACTTATATCTTAGGCTCTATCTCCATCTATGTATCTTTAATTAGTTATCAATGAATCTACATCGCGCTGAAAGTTATTTTCCGATTTCACGCACTACGACGGGGAAACGCAGCGTTTTTTGATAAGATGTTATTTTATATAAATTTAATGTTTTTTTATCGGTATCAGTAACGTAGTATCATTAATTGACTTCAAAAAAAAGCAGGTTTTGAATTCGTTGGTTTGTACATAACATGTTTCCCGATTTGTACGCTACGCCTACGGACCAACTGTGTTTTTTTTTTGTATTTGAAGTGTTATATTAGGTACTTCCCATTATTTATCAAAATCGATGGAGTAGATTCATTTGTAAATCAAAACAACTGAAAAAAACTTCTGCTTGATTGGATTCAATAGTCATTTTATAAAAATGTGTTTTGTGCTATTCGTCAAAAAATCGCAAAGTAAGTAACGCTTAGTTCTATTGTATAGATAAAACGATTTTTATGCAAGTATTGAAAGTTATATTTATAAATTTTAACTCTATATAATTCTAGATTTTAAATAAGTAATTCAAGATTTTCTCTTTTTCAAAATAGACGAAATTATCTGATTTCTAAAGGTGGTTTGCGCTTTGTTTGTCTGATAGTGCATAGTTATTTAAGTTGAAAATGTCAGAAAAACAAAAAATAAGTCGTAGTCTTAATATTGCTAAGCTCTTCGTCATGCTAATAAGTTAATTAACGAGTATTATTTTATTCTCAACTAAGTAACATATTTTCTTAAAATTCTAAACATTTTTTTATACTGACTCTCCAAAAAAACGCCGCGTCAAAAAAAACAAGTCAGTGCGACAAACTCCCCGAGTACAAACTCGAAACCGAAAACAAAATCTCAAATTCGCAGAACTCGATAATCAGATTGTGAATAAATTGTACATACGTAATGCAATTTGTTGATTACAATCGAAAATTAAAGCAAAATGAGTAATCTTTTACATTAGATATAGAAAAATAACTAGTTCTGATACGAACACAGACTTTGTTATGGTCTACGAAGTTCTAGACCTTTACCAGTACGCAACGTGTAACAGAAAGGTGTGACAATGACCCCTATTCGGTCAGGCCAAACTTACTTAACTAACCTAATTTGACAGTTCTAAAATTGTCTCCTCTCTTTTTGTTTCCACAAGTAAGCAAAGGATGGATATAATTTTAGGAACTTTTAGTTTAGTCAGTGTGAGTGGACGAATTGCCGTCATTACTAACGGTGTTAGTGTATACATCACAAGTGAACCCTGCGTACAACTACATAATGCAAATTTCGAGAAAAAATATTGCGTCCTTCATAAAACTTGACCGATCACGTGACCAATTTTTGTATGGAGATTCAAATTTTTTTGTAATTTTAAAAAAATGAAAGCACGAATGAATAGCTTTATTGCAAACCAAAATAAAAATAAAATACACAGCAAGACATATCTATATACAATAGTAGTACACTGGGCGGCCTTATTGCCTAAAGCAATTTCTTCCACCTGTGAATGGAGAGAACTAATGTTATAAAAAAACGATCGGTGCAACCAAACTAATACTAATAAACAAAAAGCAACGAAACAAGTAATTAAAACGATTACAATAATATATATTTCAACTTGAAAATAAGCTAAAATGTTCTGTCAGCTGACATCACTTTTACTAGGCTCGGTACTTTACTAGGTACATGTGTGTGATCAAAACTTAAGTCTAGACTAGTCGGCGATTTGCAAATAAATGGACTTGTTTAATTTTCGCCCAGGACGGTGTACGTCTACCAAAAAACCCCTAAAGAAGTTGATATTGTTTATATTGTTGTTGAGTTTTTATGTTTAGTTTCCCCGTCTATACTTATGCTTTAGTTTCTCTCCATCCAAAGGTTGCTTGGAAGAGATCGCTATTAGCGATAAGGCCGCCGCTTGTTGCACGTAATCATAAGTTTTATTAAGTTTATTGTATTATTTATATGTGCATACAACACAGAGTTTTCTATTCTATTCTATTCTATTGTGTAATAATTAAAATGCATCATCAGTCCCTTCCTTCTTCATTGTGTACAAAAATATCTAAATTCTGTGAATTATAGTGGAATTACGGCATCCTTGGGAGATTTATGTATCCTTGTTTGACTGCAATGGTCACATTGGTCTATTAATTGTACCGCCCGTCACAAATGTCAATATTGACACAATAAAGACGCTTAAATCACTTTTTTACTACCACTGCGATAACTTACGTTGTTTTGAATTTGGTTGATATATTATGGTATCATGCACTGTCTTGGCCGGAGTTCTATACATTTTTTAACCAACTCTTTTGCTTATATCTGCTTGGCAACGGCTGTTTCCTTATAGGTCGCACTTTCCGGTCCTGCGCCGTTCTTATCGGTGCTGTCTATACGCAAGACACATTGTTTAGCCGCACTTGTTTAAATTCCGATATGATTTAACTAGCTTTAGAGCCAGTGTACTCGTATTTCAGACTAGGCATTGCCTTGAGAGTCCTAGATCCATCATCTTATTTAGTACCGATGATGGTCGAGTGGTTAGTGGGGTCGATTGCCGTGCAAAAGGCACGAGGTTTGATCCCACGAATGCAAAAAGAGCCTGAGCTACCCGGTGAAGGAAAACATCGCGAGGAAACCATAGCATGGTGGTAGGGCGTTTCCTATCGCTCGCCTGGCTAGCTACCACACTCAAGTCGTAAAATCTGTCGCCAAGCACCTAACGACGTGTTCCGGCAACCTTCCTTGAGAGCCACTGTATTACAGACATAGCATGCTCCACCTAGGGCCACAGTATCGCAGATTTCCGAGCTCGTGCGAACTTGTGGTCAAATGTCTAGCTATAAAAAAATCTAGGACTCTCTAGGTATCTCAAAGAAGGCTACCGAAGTCACAAACTGTTATATTATAGGCGATTTTATCAACTTGGTGGGTTAGAAAAAAAATCCCAAAGTAAGTCTATTTGCATGGACAGATTTTTTTTATACATTACCTACATTTGTAAATTGTAATTATTTTTTCCATACTTTAATGTCACCTTACGATTTGTACGTCAAGTTTATCAATTTTCGAGTCTATATACAACCCGGTCAGAATATCTGTGCACCTCGCTGGAATGCGGCGCCTCTCCCGCTTCCCCTATCGCCTCTCCGCGCACTCCCCGGTGCGACAGTACGATTAGCACACCGTACCCAGACCGCCGATATGACGTCACGAGGTCAGGTGCACAGATATTGTGACTGGGTTGTAAGCAATTCAAGCTTTCTTCTTTGTCAAAGTAAATTTAATTATCTAATTTCAAAAGGAGGGGTGAGTTTTTTATCGTAACGGGAATTTAGGTTATGCGTCAGAATTTATCATTTTGGTGTTTTAGCCAGGCAACATTAGAAAACTTCATACTAACATGCGAAATATATACATACAAATACAAACATGCGTCTTATTTATCCGTAAAACATTAGCAATTAAATATATCAATGAAAATAGTTTTAATTCATAGATATTTTCCATCAAATAGATTAGAAATTAAAGTGTAATTTGAAGACTACGTTATCTTATCAGCCGACTGGAATCATCATATACATGACGTCACTGCTATACATTAGCTTCTTAGGTATTAAATATATTAATATTAGTTGATTTTAATTGATTATTTATGTTAATTTGCAATGACGTTATATATCAATTAATATGACATGACATGTATCTGCGATTTGAATATTACAATTTTAGATGCAATACTGAAATTTTGTCAAAAAGTTATCACGTATTTTTTGCTAACAGAGAGTCAAATTACCTACATTTGGAGCTCAGTATTTGAATAGAGCGCGATATTTGAATAAAGGTAAAAAATAGAACTTAAGCCCTCTGTCCCTTGAAACCAAACGTAGTATTTTATTTTACCCCCTTAAAATTACTAAACCGGTTATCTTTTATAAATCGTTCCAGCCGGTTCCGAAAAATCGGATCAGATACGATAGCAGATATAAATGTAGAGAAAAAATGCGGCCGAATTCAGCACCTCCTTCTTTTTTGAGTAAAGGATAAAAATGACAGTCCGTCATAGATATGAAAAAACATATTCGCTTCACTCGGTTAACGAGACCTTCAATCCAACGGGTCAATAACTCATGATTATGAATCATGTAAAAATAGTAAAATAGGTCAACCAAAATGACTAACTGCAAGAAAGTTTACCTATGGACCATTTAAGATCTGTAGATAATCCAACCCACCACCAGAAGGGCAGCGTGCCCAGTGTGTTAGCCTCATTAACACGCTGAATGGCAATATAATAAGCTAAGCTAAATGGCCAGATAAAACAGTCAATCTGGTCACGTATCGAATCGATCAAACGCTCCGATAAGTTTTGACTACAGACTGACATTACCATTTTTTTTTATATTTACTTAAAGTTTAGTTAATTAAGTTCAATGTACGTTTTTTTTTCTTCAGTTAAAGATAATCTTGAATGTCAACTAGGGTTCCTTTGTTAGGACGTCAGTGTTTTCAACATGGCTTAATATATATAAGTGATTTTTGTTTGGCTGATAGTTTTTATCTGAAGACATTTTTCTATCAAACAGATTAGCAAAATTCAATCAAAATAACAAATAAATATTGTTGTATTCAGAACACATATTAATGCAGAGATAAATTGCATTAATTGCTTTGCAACCTTTGCCGATAGAGGCGGATTATTCCCAAGGCAAACACGTGTTAGGGGCGCGAGGTTACAAACATTTCCACCATTTCGAAGCTAAAGTTTCGTAACCTTTCTACTACAAATTATTTTTTACTATATTACAAATAAATACAAATAAAATAGCTTATGTTTGATATTTTGTAAAAAATTCTTTGACATAATAAATTTTAGGTTCTAAGAATTAATAATTATATTCTTAAGTAATAAAGGTATAACGATTTAATAAAACAGCTATTAAATCCCTTTCAAATATTCTATTATTTATATTAGTGTTATATTTACGCTATGATTTTATTTTGTTGAAAGCAATACAAATAGTTTGCATTATCAATTAAATTTACTTAAATCTAGAGTGGGACTGTCTATTTTTGGACGAAAGCGTGTCCCAATTCGTGCCACCATTTCTCTACTTTTTGCTTTTAGTACTTACTTTCTTTTTATTTTTTCTTTTTATTTCTCTACTTGACAAGAATATTTATTACAATATTTGCTATTGTTATGACTTTACAAGTCCATGACGTTCTGACTTAATTAGAAATAAACTTTATTTAATACTATTAAAGCCAGATTTTTCTTACCGGCGATAATAAGTAGGTAGGTTAATTTTAGCAACTCTACTATACGACATTAAGATTATTTTAAGCTGCTGTCTAATTATAATCTCTCAATAATCCTGGATTATCAGTATACAGTAATTCATTCATAAAAAATAGAGTTATAGATTAGTATATCGCAGGGAACGCTGCGAAGAAGTTTCTAACTTTGAAACCCAATATTAATAAGGCTTAAATTTATAAAAATATTTTGTAAATACACCCCTACACTAATATAATACCTATGTATATTCATAATAAATTGAGCCTAAACTACTCATGTCTTTTAGTAGCTTAGGCTCTACGTTGATTCCTAGCGAATATCAGTAAGTCAGTCAGTCAGGACTTACTATTTTATAAACAAACCAGAAAGGTTTGATAATTCTTAAGTTAGTCTACGTCTTAATCCATCAAAGTACATCCTGCGTAAATCAAAACATTGCAATATTCGAAAGAAAAAACCTTTATCTTTGTTCATTCATTTCACACAATTACTTTGACATTACATATGTAGTATATTATATCAAAAACTACGTCTTAATATTAAGCTATGTATTTACATATAAACTAAATATTTAGATAATTTATAATATCTTGTTATCTTGACACTTCCTTTAACCAACAACGTTTTCTACTTACAAAATTAATTATATTTATGTTCTAATCTTTTATTTCGTATTTACTATCAATTGACTATCATATGACGTCACTGCAGTTTCTTAGAATTTGAATAAGTTATCTGAAGCTATCGAACTGTAGGGATAGGGCGAGAGTGAGTAGGTAAAGTGCCGAATACGAGGCCGAAAATTTGGCTTATTCCACAATCACCTTAGATATTCGCCTGCGCAGGCATTTGTAGAATTTAACTGTCAGCTAATTCGATCAAAATATTTTCACAGATTCTAAAAAAAATAATAAATGAATGACGGAATGAATGAATTTTATTGCACTATTTTCTTTATTGCACACCAAACAAAAGTAAAAGATACAGCAAGACAAATCGACATTGGGCGACCTTATCGCCTTAAGCAATTTCTTCCAGGCAACCTTTGGATGGAGAGAACAAATATTATTAAAAAACTAACTAATATAAAGAAAGAAATAACAAATATTGACAGTAAATAAGAACAGTGGAGGGGCGCGTCTGCGTGACACTACAAAAAAAAATTTAAAGAAAATCACAAAGTTTAGGTGACACAAAAAAATATACCATCAGAATAATATAGTTGAAATTCCTGAATCAGAATAATATAGTTAGACCTGTTTGTCATTTTACCTACTATAAGTCATGATTTTACACAAGCTGTAGAATCTCACTAATCCGGCACTTTTGAATATCAAAGGGTTGCCGGATTATTAGAATGTTCGGATTACTGAATTCAATAGAAAAACTGATAATGATTATAATAAATCTTTTTGTAAAGGGAATACAATGAATAATCTACACATATTTTATAACTGTAACCTATCTCAAAATTTACAACATTTCATTTTTGCAATGTGATGGGAATTCGAAAACCATTTCGAGATAATTTAATAAGGAGTTCATAATAAAATACCAGATTTTTAGTCTTAATAAAGTGTATTGTTTAAGAAGACGGGTTTTCACGCGCACCTGACTGTTGGAAAGGTCCAACTATAGTTTCGTTCAAATTCGGTGAACTAATACTTAATAAAGTGGATATCAAAAATTTTTATATCCACTTTCTTAGGAGAACATTGATGAATAAAGTTCTCGTATATATGTTAAGACCGTCAGATGCAACCAATAAAAAATATTATTGTATCTGTCATCTGTGAACGGTACTAAAACAAACAACACGATTTTTGTACTAGCTTTGGACGAGAATAACATAATGCTGAACTTTTCTCACATTTTAAAAAAATCTCTAAAAATGTTATTAACTACATTCTGAATTAACAAAAAAAAAATAGGAATACGTTATTTTTCATTTGTTTTTGCATAATCGTAATAAAAATGCGGGGTTACAAATTTTAAATGTTGTCGAGATCACACGCGGAGTGAGGCGGAGAGAGGGTACGGACTAGTCGGTCCATTATTGATGTGCCGGATTAGTGAAGTGATACTACTCGGATATTCACTTCAATGTATATTTATAAAAAATATTTCAATATTTTCGTTTATAATAAAGTAAAAAAACTGAAAGTTAGTTATTTTAGTTTAGTTTATTTTTATTTAGTTAGTTAAGTTTATAGTTTTCGTTTTATTGTTAAAGTTAGATGGGACGGACGCACGGACTGATCGCGTACTTAACATTACACGAATTTGTGCATGTAATGTAATTAATAATAATGAATACTAAGTAATTTCGTTTCAGCGCAATTGAATTGAGATAAAAAAAACTGAATTTCAACTCAACTTTTAAAATACAACAATTTAAATACAATTATAAATTGCTTTTTCAATGTAGTTCTATTTCTTTTCTCTCCATGAATATAAATATAAAAAGTTAGCTATTTCAAAAATGTATCTAGCTTCCCAATCTTAGATCAATGTAAACTCTGTAAAAGCAACTCTTTGCATTATGATAAAATGATGAAGCTGAATTCCAAAATAAAATTTCAAAACTGATAAATTGACTGGAATTAAAGTACACTTTTAGTAACCACTAGCTGTACCCGCGACTTCGTTCGCAGTTGCTAACCTTTCATAATTATGTCAATGGGACTTTAAGAAATTGAGAATTTATATCAGTGGTCCTTCTGAAAGTCTTATCATTGTCTCGAATGCACTGGCTCTCAAAGGAGGCCGCCGAAACACACTGTTAGGTGCTTGGCGACAGATTTTTCATCAAGCTCTACTTGCGTATTGCGTGGGATGGAACCTCATACTCGGCAATCTACCCTCTTTAACTACTCGATTGCCATCGCTACAACAAATTGTGGACGCTGTGTTGATACGCGTACAATCATAATCTATGCCGCAGCTATAAACTCGTGATTATAGTATATTGTGGCCTATATATATGGATTATTTTATTTAGATTTCCATTAAAAAAACCATTTCGATAGTTTATAGAAACTATGAACTACAATACCAATGTCGTTTTTTTGTGGTACAATAATTTCAGTAAGTCCTTTCTAACGAAAAAAATAACTAACTATGCAAATAAAATTTCAATACAAAAACCTTCCGAGCTACAGCGTTCAATGAACTTAAGCGTCCAATAATAGTAGCCAAGGGCTGTAAGGCATCAATTGCAGCCTGAGATATTTAGCACGAGCGCAGCGAGGGTGCAATTGATGCTTACACCCGAGCTAACTACTCTGCTTTACATCTCGATTGTGAGGTAAGTAGAAAAAAATCCGGCATTACAATAATAAAACATTTTATTTATTAGTTAAAATTTATAGTGAAATTGAGCTTCGCCGTTTGATATTTAAAATTGATGACTATTATACTCATACGAAGACAAGGCTGAATAGCGAAGTGACCTCTTTTGTCATTGGGCTGAATGCATGATGTCTATTGCCAGTATGATGGTTAGATGTACGCGAACTTTTTGAAAGAGTGAAGTTTTTTTTTAAATTACTTACTGCCCTAGGGCTTTTCTAGCTACATTATTACCCTAGAGCGCTAATTGGTCACCTACAAGCCCTATTTGGGGGTAATAAGGACCTACTTACCGAATATGAGAGATATAAAAGATTTTTTGTTACAACTACAAAGCGAAGGAATATTTATTTGGGATACAGTAATTTCAGTTAATGATTTCTAACAAAAAAATAATTATATCATTATTTGATTTCCATAACAAAAATTACTTGCTAAGCGTCTACCACAATATTTTCATAATAACTAAAAAACCAATGACTTCTTTTGCGGTACATTTTAGTTCCAAATCAAATCACGCGTTACAGAGTTATAGTTAAATATGACTATTATCCCCTCGGTCACAGTTACCCCACTAATTTTTGGTCTAACAATAAGTTAGTTCTAACAAAAAAACATCTAAACCGAAACACCCTTCACTGAGTTACAGTTAAATAAACGGGAACTTCCACTTATTTCGGGATACCACTCCAGTTAGACCTTTCCAAAAAAATAATCCAAATCAAAGCACGCGTTACCGAGTCATAGTTAAATACGATTTTCATCTCCTTCTCCAACAGGAACACCAATAAATTTTCCGGATAACATCATATCAGTTTGACTTTTCTAAGAAAAAAAGAATAATCCAAATCAAAGCTTCATTACCGAGTTATAGTTCAATACGATTTTCATCTCCCCGTCCCACGGGAACCCTCACTAATTTTTGGGATAACATCATTTCAGTTAGACCTTTTCAACAAAAAAAGAATCATCCAAATCAAAGCATGCGTTACCGAGTTATTATTGCGCTCGCTTAGATTTTTAACCGAAATTAATAACCGATAATATACGAGAAGAATGTAATTTTCGGTTAACTCACCAGTTTTCGGTTTCCACCGCTGCTGACCTATCGGGCGCGGCTTAACCTTCGTGAATTAGCAGAACTCTATCAAAATCCGATAATCTCACTATTGAGGTGAGCGTGCACTAACACAAGTCATAACCGCTTTGTCTTTAGTTACACTTGTCATGCAGTGCGAAAAGTAATGGATCACAATTTTAATACATTCAAACAAAAATTGAAGTATTGTTTGAAAGCAATCCTTTTTATAAACTCTGCAAATATATGTCAATGCAGCTTGTGGAATCATCGTTGATGTGTAAAAAAATAACTAATAAACGATTACTAATAACTAAATAAAGCAATCAAAATATATATCATGACTACTCATATATAAATGAGATTTATAAGTTTAATTTTTAAGTAATTATTAATTTAAATGTACTAAGACTTGCATGTTACGAACGTTATTTAAAGATCAATAAAAATTACGTTACTTTACTTTAAAAACTTTTTACTAAACAACAGACGTTAAGGGGTTACTTCTAAGCACGCTTTCATTAGCTTGGTGAGTATCTTTGAATCTATGTAACGGAAACTGATCGTGATTTTCATCCTCTCAAAAACGTCGCATTGACTTGAAACTTTGTAAATTTATCAAGGACCGACAACAATGTAATAATTTAAATAGTTTGTGTCAATAAAGCTGCGTGTTTGTAGTTTTTGTAATAGTAACTTAAATTATTTATAATATGTTTTTCTAATATGAACCCAAATGTTTTTTTACTATTATTTTTCTCATTATGTTCTAGTCTTTAAAAGATTATTTTTGTAATTGTTTGAGCGCTATGAAACCTAGTACTTTCATAACCAACTTCCAAAATCATGTTCGATCAAAGAGCAAAACTATAATAATAATAACAAATTCACTAAATCCACAATGAAAATTCCATAGTTATAATATCAACAACGGATAATTACTTAAAAGCTAGCACATACTCGTAAATAATGTAGGTACAAATTTTATGCTAAGGTAATTTTACGTCGCTTTTTATCGACCAAGGGTCAGCTCCATTGACCAAGATCACAAACCAGTACCATGCACGATTACCCTCCGTTAATTATGATTGTAAAAAATTAGATATTTCTTCATAATAAAGATTTAAATATAATTAATTTTAGATTAATTAGTTGATTTAGTAGTAGTCAGTTTGACAGTACGAGTAACAATGTCTGTGATGTAATGTAATAAAATAATTTTAACTAAATGTATTTTAATTTTCTGAATCTAAGTGCAGTTTAGTGGGAATCAATAAATAAATATTAAATAATATATGTGTTAGTTTAAATATTATATTCACCAGTTAAAAGGTAGGTTATTAAATAAATATTTTTTTTTTATATAACACAGCTAGGCATTTGACCACAAGTTCGCAAGATTACGGAAGTTAGCGATACTGTAGCCCTAGATGGAGCATGCCTAGTCGAGAATGCACAGATTTTACGATTTGAGTGTGGTAGCTAGCCAAGCTCTGCCTCTTTTTGCATGTTTCGTGGGATCGAACCTCGTACCTTTTTCACGGCAGTCGATATTATGCGTATATCTTTACCACGCAATCAACATCGCTAATATAACATTTATTTATTCATTTATTTAGATAAAACACAGTAATAACATCATGACAGTAAAACCAAGGCGATGCTACACTAAACTATTTTATGGAACATGAACTTTTAAATACAAAATTTTCACACAGTCTATTCGCAGCCTCTGTGAATGTTACCAGGTTACAATTAAAAACGTCAACATATTACGCAATAATATTTAATAAAGCTATTGCGTGTGATGTGGGAGCAAACCTAAGCAAATTAGTTCTGTTCTCGGGCACCCTGTATGTAATAAACGACCTCCTACGGCTAGTGGGTACCTCGGGCGCGCGCAGGCACAGCGCCTCCACCACCTCAGGATGACACACCATATTTAGCAAATAAAAACCAAATCTTATCATTTCTTAGTGACGTATTATTCTATATTTGAATACAATCTTAGAATTCAGATTTTCAAATAACAGATTTTCATATTTTATAATTATCAATTTTATTCCTTAATTAATTTTATACTAATTTTTTAAATACTTTATTTTTTTATTATTTAATATCTATATTTTTTAAATATCTTGTCTTTAATAAACAGCAAAATCTAATAAGACATTTTTATCAGGAAGCAAAATTTTTGGGCGTTTCCAAAATTCACACCCACTTGAGTAGGCGGTGTTTTATTATCAATTCATTTTAATATAATTTTATGATAACATTTAAGATCTTATATCTGCTACGGAATTCTTGTTAGTACTCGCGTATCGTCAATTAATTAAAAAGATATACAAGCTGATAAATGATAAGATAAAGTTCTGATTACGTGGGTTTATAATTTGAGAAGGTTACTGCCAAGGTGTCATCGCGAAAAAAAAATTAAACAAAAAGTTGATAATAAATAAAGCAATTAATCACTGGCATTAAAAGTAAGTAATTTTTTTAGGGTTTATCTCTCTCTCTCTCTAGCTATAAAGCTAAGCAAATACAATTTTAGGATAAATATATACTACTTCTACTATTCTATATAAGTAAGGGATATGGGTGAAAAGGCAGTGAATGATCTGATGATGAAATGGATATACCTCACGTAGTAGGATAAGGACAAAATGATGATGATGAAGTAAGTAAACAACGACGTTTCAGATAACATTCGTCATTTTTTAAAATTCAAAACCGTAATTTCTGCAACCACCCACTTAACGGCGACCTTCGTACCGCCTAACAATCCATGAAAGTTGTCATCAATGACGTGAACTTTCAACTGCGCAAGTACGGCGGAATTTTGAAGAAAAGTTGCAGCTCACAAAAATATTTTTACTATCTGCGCATTTTTTTTATTAATGTATAAACATCTACGAAATATTAGTAAGCTCAAAAAAATAATTAAATCAGTAAAGCCTTCCTCAAGATATAGCGTGACAAGAGATATAGAAGTTCATTTTGATGTAATAAATTCAAAAATGCATTTTTATCTGATACATATTTTTACGTTTAAAAACTTATTATCAGTGCTTACTAATTGCATTAAGTGTTGTTACATAAAATATTATTGATAAATATGATAATAATATTACATCAAAAAGACCGCAATTTGTATACTTTCTTATAAACAGTATATAAATAACCGAACGTCATTTGAAAAATCAGTTCAGGTTTTATTGTTCAGGAGTTATACAAATTTATTACTTAATGATTAATCTATTGATAAGTAATTGTTAAAAAAATAATGACTCACTTCATAAACCAGTCTAAAAACAGGCCAAATGGTGCTCTCTAAGGCCCTCGACCTTCGTAAGGGCGACCCGTGCGTCCCATTGTTGATCGTATCAACCGTCAAAAAATATATATTTTAAGGACATATTTTTTTT